>CP139506.1:442704471-443129762 GCA_021014915.2 Artemisia tridentata subsp. tridentata | reverse complement strand
TTGGGAGGCAACCCAAGCTTTATTTGCTTTGGTGTTTTATTTGTTTGTTTGATTTTATTTGTTTCCGCATGTATGTTTAAATTTTATTATTATTGATTCATGTTCAAAAGTAAATTGTGAAAATGCTTTATTTTGTTTTTAACTTCGTCTTAACTACATATAAAGGTATTTTGCAAAAGTTAAGTGTAAGGGAAATCTAAATCGGTTTATTAGAACACAAATGAACACGAATCCTAATAATATTAAATTAACATACATATTAGTATTTGTTTGAGTCAAATGCTTGTATCGAGTCATAATGATGTTTTGCAGGATTTCCAGGAAGTAAGGTATAGGTTTTTCCAAAAATTTTCCGGAAACGTAACATGAGAATTCTGTCAGATTATTTCTGACGGCGTTAGGATCTACAACCTGACGGCGTCAGATTTAATTTTCTGAAAATTTTTGAAAGTTTTGTTTTCATAAAAAGTTTTTATTAAATCTCTAACTTATAATCTCCAGGAATCTGAAAAATAATCATTCCACAAGCATTATATCCTTATATATAGAGTTTATCCCGCCGATGTTATGCAGGTTTTCGTGTTTGTTTTCTCAGGTTTAACAGGTTATTTTGGACAAGGAAATGTTTGTTGGATCAAGCTTATGGCGATGCATTAGTCATGGAGCTTCAACATTCTCTTAGAAGAAGATCTAACCGTGTTACGTCGTTATCCACCGAGCGAATCAGGGGAGTATTTGATTTCATTCTTTTACTTTATGCTTTTACATCTTGTTATTTGAACATTGGGGACAATGTTCATCTTAAGTGTAAGGGGGGTAAAAGTACGATTAGAGAATGCTATTACGCTTGATTTTTGTTTGTTTAATAGTAGATGTGCAATAAAACTGAGAGAAATACCTGTTAGGGTAATTTTAGTGCCAAATTTAAATTTTTTTTACAACATTTAGGAGTGAAACTTTGATCTTAATGAGCGTCTCATGGATAGGAATTATATGACTAGCACAAAAACCGTACCACTAAAAAATTTTTCCACCCCCAAATATGTGAGGTTCGCCCCTAGAATTGGTAGGAAAAGCATTTATTGCTATGATGTGTGTACCGGTAGCACTTAGATTCTAGAACTTGCGTTAGGACCATTCCGAGGCCACAAGTGAGACTACATTCGTGTAGTTAGATTTACTACATGATATGAGGCATTAGGATAAACCCATTGTTTTACACCTGTGTTTTTGTTATAATTACTTTGGCTACATTGGTCAAGTAATTCTCCCACACCCTTTGCGTTGTACTCATTTTTAGTACACGATACCCCTAGTACACCCATCAGAGCCTATCTTTTCGTTTCGACCTTTAAGCATTTTACTTAAAGGAAGAATTTGTTACACCCCACTTAAATGTACACCCAAATCGCCTTAGCCTACCTTGTATGCACTCATTTTTAGTGCATTATTGTGACAACATTTGTTTAAACCCAAGTTAATTATCTAATTGATTACATGGTTGCTAAGTCGAGTCATATCCTTGTACATATTGTTTTGGGACGATTGGGACTCATGGGTAAAGTACTAGTGTAATGGAGTAATGGGGAAGAACATCATTTATTACCCCCATATGTGCTAAATATTTTAAAAGTACTCCAATTGTTTTGATTATCTTAATTCGAGTCATTAGAATAGTAATTTGTAAAGTTATGTAAAAGTTCAAGTGTAAGGGGAATGCAACGCCCCTATGATGTATTATTTTGGATGGTAGGGCAAAAGTGTATGCAAAAAAAAAAAAAAATCAAGAAAAATACAAAAAAATGAGAAAAAGAAAAGTAGAAAAAACATACGGACTACCATCCCGTTTCATTTTATGTTTATTTTATGTTTTTGTTATTTTCTTTCATTAGCTTAAATCGAGTCGAGTCTTGGCTTAGCAACATTGTATAGTACATGTAATTGATCAAGATCTTTAACTCGCCACCAGTAAAATATCCTTTATCCAACAAAACCGTGTTTTCCTTTTCCCTACACCTAACGTTATAACCCATTTAAAAGCCCTCTTTGATAGTTTATCTTAGGTGCTTACGCCTAGTGGAGGAGGTTTTTGATCCTTTCCCAAGCCTATGGTAATCTATTTGCTATGACAGGTAGTGAGAGATATTATCCGTTTTCATTTATGAGATTTATTTTGATGACACTTGAGAGATGTGAGTATCTAACCACTACTTGTGAGGTGCTAGTATGTAATCTCCGTGCTTATTATGATTAAAGTGGAACGAATATTTGTTGTAATTACTTTTTATGTTAGCATTAAATGACCCCTAACTTGTATTTTGATTAGAATAAAAGCGCATTTGCTTGAGGACAAGCAAATCTCAAGTGTAAGGGTATTTGATGAAGCGAAAAGTGTACCGCTTTTAAGGGTCATTTAAGCCCTAAATCGTATTTATTTGATCAAATATTGCCCTAAATCGTTCCTTTTGTCATTTTAGGTACTTTTGAGGAGAAATCTGGAAAAGGAGGCATTTTGGACGTTTTTGGAGCATAAAAGTGAAGAAAACGACAGAGTCTCAAAATTGTGCTGGAAATTACCTTTGACGGCGTCAGGATTTGTTCTGGACGGCGTCATGGCTTGGCAAAAGTGGTGGATGTGAAAATTACTCATGATAAGCCAGAGAAATTTGCATGGAATTCTGACGGCGTCACGCTTTAATGTGATCAAGGTCGTCACGGCTTAGTTTAAAGAGGGACGGCGTCACCCCTAAGTCTGACGGCGTCAAGCCTTGATAAGCCAGAACGGATTTTGGAGAGCTAAAGAGGGACGGCGTCAAGAAGGCCATCCGGGAACCCTAAAAGCGGCGAGGTGACGGCGTCACACTCCATAACGTGACGCCGTCAGATCTGAAAGTCTATATATAGTTTTGCAATTTTTTGTCATTAGTGTGGAACTTATTGGGGAACTTTGTGTGTGAAAACCCTAAGACGATTTTAGCAGCTTTTTCAAGGCTTTTTGCCTTGAGATCTTCCATGTTACATTGAAGATAAGTTATCAATTAATCATTCAATATGTCTATGTGTTGTTTGATTCTATCTTGTTCTTGTCTTTTGTTTAACATGCTAGGCTAGATTTATCTTATGTTTGCTTAGATCTAATGAAACCTAGCTATTGATTATTGGTTATTAGTGTGTTATTAGTTGTATTGGATGATTGTTCATCTATGTTAGGCTTAAGAAAACTGGCTAACTTCCTATTCGGTAACTTGCTTGAACGTCTTAAGAAACATGAACCAATGCGTACTAAGGTTTTTATGGTTGTATTTAATGCACAAGCGAATTCTAGTGATCCCATGTTAGGAGCTTCCTAGCCGGCTCGACATAGGAGTGAAGTAGGAGCTTGTAGAGTTGGGGAAGTACGTACGCCACCCCACGATTGGTATTAAGGAATACACCCGTCATCCACGCAATTAATACACACTAATCAACCGGTAAAAGATTGTTAGGGAGTAAGAAAATCTAAGTAAACACATTTCTCTCCACATAAGTTTTACCACCTTTTCATTTTCAGTTATTTTATTTTATTTGCATTTGTAGTAACTTGGGTTAGTTGACTAGCAACTAATTCCGCCCACTCTTTCAAACCCGAGATTTTTCTTGCTTTCATAAAATTATAAAAAAACATAAAAAAGAATCTTCTCTCACCCTTAGACCTATTAGAGTAGTTTTTCATACCTAACGAACACTATTCCCTGTGGAGAACGATCAATCCCCCGTACTTACCACTACACTATACTACATCGGTCAGGTACACTGCCTGGTGGGGTTGTAAGCCTCATGAGATCCCTCGAGAGGTAAAACCTGTTGTAAGGTTGCAAAACCACGCATCAAGTTTTTGGCGCCGCTGCCGGGGAATAGTTATTGTTTAGGTTGAATTTTTATTTATTAGGTCTACTCACTAGATTCCTTTCTAGTGTGATTTTTATTTTTCTTTTTATTAGATTTCTTTAGTCTATCTTTTTCTTTGTGCCCTTTGTTTGTAAAACCATTTTCATTTGTCACCATGGCGGATGAAATTCCATTTAGATCATTAACAATAGAGGAACAATTACTTTACACGGATAGATTTGCTTCCTGTTGTTCCAATGAATTTTTAAGTGATCTTAGATATATACAAGAGGAGATGGGTATAAAGTTTGATAGGTTTGATGAATTATGTGCATGTGTGGCTTCTATTAAACAATCATTGTTAGGATCAACTCCTTTTAATAAGACTGATTGCGTGGTTTTGCAACCTTACAACAGGTTTTACCTCTCGAGGGATCTCAAGAGGCTTACAACCCCACCAGGCAGTGTACCTGACCGATGTAGTATAGTGTAGTGGTAAGTACGGGGGATTGATCGTTCTCCACAGGAATAGTGTTCGTTAGGTGTGAAAGGCTACTCTAATTAGGTCTAAGGGTTGAGGAAGATTCTTTTTTGTTTTTATAGTTTTTATGAAAGCAAGTAAAATCTCGGTTTTGATAGAGTGGGCGGAATTAGTTGCTAGTCAACTAACCCAATTTACTACGAATGCAAATAAAATAAAATAACAAAAATGAAAATGTGGTGAGAAACTTATGTGTAGAGAAATGTGTTTACTTAGATTTCCTTACTCCCTAACTATCTTTTACCGGTTAATTAGTGTGTATAGTTGCGTGGATGACGGGTGTATTCCTTAATACCATTCGTGGGGTGGCGTACTTACTTCCCCAACTCTACAAGCTCCTACTTCACTCCTATGTCGAGCCGGCTAGGAAGCTCCTAACATGGGATCACTAGAATTCGCTTGTGCATTAAATACAACCATAAAAACCTTTAGTACGCGTTTGGTTCATGTTTCTTAAGACGTTCAAGCAAGTTACCGAATAGGAAGTTAGCCAGTTTTCTTAAGCCTAACATAGATAAACAATCATCCAATACAACTAACAACACACTAACAACCAATAATCAATAGCTAGGTTTCATTAGATCTAAGCAAACACAAGATAAATTTAGCCTAACATGTTAAACAAAAGACAAGAATAAGATAGAATCAAACAACACATAGACATATTGAATGATTAATTGATAACTTATCTTTCAATGAAACATGGAAGATCTCAAGGCAAAAAGCCCTGAAAAAGTAGCTAAAATCGTCTTAGGGTTTTATCCCAAAATTCCACACACTAAGCTCTCCTTAATGACAAAAGATTAGAAAACTATATATAGATTTTTGGATCTGACGGCGTCACCTTATGGAGTGTGACGCCGTCACCTCGCCGCTTTTAGGGTTCCCGGATGACCTTCTTGACGCCGTCCCTCTTTAGCTCTTCCAAAATCCATTCTGGCTTATCAAGGCTTGACGCCGTCAGCTCGTGAACGTGACGCCGTCCCCTTATGATTTAAGCCGTGACGCCCTTGATCAAGTTAAAGCGTGACGCCGTCAGAATTCACATGCTATTTTCACTGGCTTATCATGAGTAAATTTCACGTCCAACTTTTCTTGCCAAAGCATGACGCCGTCCAGAGTAAATTGTGACGCCGTCAAGAGTAACTTTTAGCCGATTTTTGAGACTTTGCCGTTTTCTTCACTTTAATGCTCCAAAAACGTCCAAAATGCCTCCTTTTCCAGATTTCTCCTCAAAAGTACCTAAAATGACAAAAGGAACGATTTAGGGCAATATTTGATCAAATAAATACGATTTAGGGCTTAAATGACCCCTTAAAAGCGGTACACTTTTCGCCTCATCAAATACCCTTACACTTGAGATTTGCTTGTCCTCAAGCAAATGCGCTTTTATTCTAATCAAAATACAAGTTAGGGGTCATTTAATGCAAACATAAAAGTAATTACAACAAATAATCGTTCCACTTCAATCATAATAAGCACGGAGATTATAAACTAGCACCTCACAAGTAGTGTTTAGATACTCACATCTCTCAAGTGTCATCAAAATAAATCTCATAAATGAAAACGGATAATATCTCTCACTACCTGTCATAGCAAATAGATTACCATAGGCTTGGGAAAGGATCGAAAACCTCCTCCACTAGGCGTAAGCACCAAAGATAAACTATCAAAGAGGGCTTTTAAATGGGTTATAACGTTAGGTGTAGGGAAAAGGAAAACACGGTTTTGTTGGATAAAGGATATTTTACTGGTGGCGAGTTAAAAATCTTGATCAATTACATGTACTATACAATGTTGCTAAGCCAAGACTAGACTCGATCTTAAGCTAGAAACAAAATAACAAAATAACAAAAATATAAAATAAACATAAAATAAAACGGGATGGTAGTCCGTATGTTTTTTCTATTTTTCTTTTTCTCATTTTTTTTGTATTTTTCTTGATTTTTTTTTTTTTTTTTTTTTTTTTTTTTTTTTTTTTTTTTTTTTTGCATACACTTTTGCCCTACCATCCAAAATAATACATCATAGGGGCATTGCATCCCCCTTACACTTGAACTTTTACATAACTTTACAAATACTAATCTAATGACTCGAATTAAGATAATTGAAAAACTTGGAGTACTTTTAAAATATTAGCACATATGGGGGTAATAAATGATGTTCTTCCCCATTACTCCATTATACTAGTACTTTACCCATGAGTCCCAATCGTCCCAAAACAATATGTACAAGGATATGACTCGACTTAGCAACCATGTAATCAACTAGATAATTAACTAAGGGTTTAAACAAATGTTGTCACAATAATGCACTAAAAATGAGTGCATACAAGGTAGGCTAAGGCGATTTGGGTGTACATTTTAGTGGGGTGTAACAAATTCTTCCTTTAAGTAAAATGCTTAAAGGTCGAAACGAAAAGATAGGCTCTGAGGGGTGTACTAGGGGTATCGTGTACTAAAAATGAGTACAACGCAGAGGGTGTGGGAGAATCACTTGACCAATGTAGCCAACGTAATTATAACAAAAACACAGGTGTAAAACAATGGGTTAATCCTAATGCCTCTTATCATGTAGTAAATCTAACTACACGAATGTAGTCTCACTTGTGGTCTTGGAATGGTCCTAACGCAAGTTCTAGAATCTAAGTGCTACCGGTACACACATCATAGCATAAATGCTTTTCCTACCAATTCTAGGGGCGAACCTCACATATTTGGGGGTGGAAAATTTTTTAGTGGTACGGTTTTTGTGCTAGTCATATAACTCCTATCCGTGAGACGCTTATTAAGATCAAAGTTTCACTCCTATATGTTGTAAAAAATTTTAAATTTGGCACTAAAATTACCTTAACAAGTATTTCTCTCAGTTTTATTACACATCTACCATCAAACAAACAAAAATCAAGCGCAATGGCATTCTCTAAAATCGTACTTTTACCCTCCCCTTACACTTAAGATGAACATTGTCCCCAATGTTCAAATAATAAGATGTAAAAGCAAAAAGTAAAAGAATGAAATCAAATACTCCCCTGATTCGCTCGGTGGATAATGAAATTACACGGTTAGATCTTCCTCCAAAGAGAATGTTGAAGCTCCATGACTAATGCATCGCCATAAGCTTGATTCCAAAAACATCTCCTTGTCCAAAATAACCTGTTAAACCTGAGAAAACAAACACGAAAACCTGCATAACATCGGCGGGATAAAATCTATATATAAGGATATAATGCTTGTGGAATGAAAATTTTGCAGATTCCTGGAGATTATAAGTTGGAGATTTAATAAAAACTTTTTATGAAAACAAAACTTTCAAAAATTTCTGGAAATTAAATCTGACGCCGTCAGGTTATAACCCCTGACGCCGTCAGAAATGACCTGACAAAAATTTTCGTTTTAAATTTCCGGAAAATTTCTGGAAAAACCTTTACCTTACTTCCTGGAAATCCTGCAAAACATCATTATGACTCGATACAAGCATTTGACTCAAACACACACTAATATGTATGTTAATTTATTATTATTATGATTCATGTTAATTTGTGTTCTAATAAACCGATTTAGATTTCCCTTACACTTAACTTTTGCAAAATACCTTTATATGTAGTTAAGACGAAGTTAAAAACAAAATAAAGCATTTTTACAATTTTAGTTTTGAACATGAATCAATAATAATAAAAATTAAACATACATACGGAAGCAAATAAAATCAAACAAACAAATAAATAAACACACAAAGCAAATAAAGCAAATAAAGCTTGGGTTGCCTCCCAAGAAGCGCTTGTTTTTGTGCGAGTCATGAGCCTGACTCTACCCTTATTTAATGGATAAAGGAGAGGTTTTCCCTACACTTAGGATTAAGTGCGGGTGATAGTAGCGATACACCCCAGCTCGGTAGGAGTATGCCACGTGAGGAAAGAGTGGTGGATGAATTATATACTCAAAGGGGTGTGCTCCTTTCATCATAACCTTACCTAGTTCACTTTGGTCAATGGGTGAATTAAAGTTTTCTCCTAAAAAGGGATCATCTTCTATCAACTTCGAGAGATTCCTAGTTGGGAATCCATCTTGACCTAATAAACCCGGTTTAAACCCATAATGTTTCTTGTGATCAATCATGTATGGGTGATGTAAGTATGTAAGGTCATTTTTCACTCCTATATTGTCTTCCTCACTACAAGGCTTAATGTCCACTACCTTAAACTTAAGACTACCCGGACTATATGTTTTGATGGGTGGATCGGGACCTAATTCAATTCCTAAATTTTCATCCAAGGATGGAAGATTAGGTAACGGTTTTGGTTGAGGCTCCGGCTCATCAAAACTAGGAACTTTCATAGGACTAAAAGAAAGGTTGTGATCACTAAAAGCATTCAAACCTATTTCTTCTAGTTGTGTTTGGTCCAAGGGCTCTACCTCTATTGGGGTTCCTATAGTCTCCTCAACTTCTTCCGGGTAAGTCACGGGCGGTGTGTGTGCCTCAAATGATGGTAGGACTTGTGGGGTACTTGGTGGGCTTATGTTACTTACCTCATCATTCCTTGTGTCAAGATCACCTATATCCTCATCATGTGTTTTAGTAGAATCTAACCCTAACATTTTCCCTAGTATCTCAAGTGCTTCTCTAGGCATCTCAACTTCTATATCCGAATCATAAGGATCATCCTCAATATTCTGACTGCTATATTCAAATTGCCCAAAAGACTCATCATGTGTTTCTTGAGATTCATCGTCATCGATCATAAAACCTAGGTCTTTTTGATCAATGTGATCATGCTCGGCTAGATCCTCCATCACATCAAGATCACCTAAGTGTTCACCCTGTATTATGGTAGTGCCTAACCATGACATGCAGCTAGGTGGCTTAACTCTACCCTCATCCCCAAACAAACTTGTTTCATGATCCTTGAAATTTGTGGTCAATTGACTTGTATTAATGTTTGTTGGGTTGTCTACCATATAATAATATTGGGCACAATTCTCAATAGCTTCCCATGCTTTCTCAGCACTTAATTCCCTAATATCCCTGCCGGCAATATGGTAAATGTCCCTTTGGGCATGTCGGTCGACATGATTGTAAAAGATTTGAGTTAGGGACCAAAAATCGAAGTTATGATGAGGGACTTTTTGGAGTAAATATTTAAAACGAGTCCATGCATCATAGAGAGGTTCATCTTTATGTTGTTTAAACATCAAGATGTCATATGGAGTGGGTGAATTACGTGGTTGGTGGTATGGTGGATTCGCGTTCTCCATAATGGTGAACGGAAGAGTCAATGGAAATCTTATACGAACAAAAGCACGAAGAAAATAGATAGACTAAAGAAAAACCTAGAAAAATAAAATAAAAATCTCACTAGAAAGGAATCTAGTGAGTAGACCTAATAAAATAAAAATTCAACCTAAACAATAACTATTCCCCGGCAACGGCGCCAAAAACTTGATTGCGTGGTTTTGTAACCTTACAACAGGTTTTACCTCTCGAGGGATCTCAAGAGGCTTACAACCCCACCAGGCAGTGTACCTGACCGATGTAGTATAGTGTAGTGGTAAGTACGGGGGATTGATCGTTCTCCACAGGGAATAGTGTTCGTTAGGTGTGAAAGGCTACTCTAATTAGGTCTAAGGGTTGAGGAAGATTCTTTTTTGTGTTTTTATAGTTTTTATGAAAGCAAGTAAAATCTCGGTTTTGATAGAGTGGGCGGAATTAGTTGCTAGTCAACTAACCCAATTTACTACGAATGCAAATAAAATAAAATAACAAAAATGAAAATGTGGTGAGAAACTTATGTGTAGAGAAATGTGTTTACTTAGATTTCCTTACTCCCTAACTATCTTTTACCGGTTAATTAGTGTGTATTAGTCGCGTGGATGACGGGTGTATTCCTTAATACCATTCGTGGGGTGGCGTACTTACTTCCCCAACTCTACAAGCTCCTACTTCACTCCTATGTCGAGCCGGCAAGGAAGCTCCTAACATGGGATCACTAGAATTCGCTTGTGCATTAAATACAACCATAAAAACCTTTAGTACGCGTTTGGTTCATGTTTCTTAAGACGTTCAAGCAAGTTACCGAATAGGAAGTTAGCCAGTTTTCTTAAGCCTAACATAGATAAACAATCATCCAATACAACTAACAACACACTAACAACCAATAATCAATAGCTAGGTTTCATTAGATCTAAGCAAACACAAGATAAATTTAGCCTAACATGTTAAACAAAAGACAAGAATAAGATAGAATCAAACAACACATAGACATATTGAATGATTAATTGATAACTTATCTTTCAATGAAACATGGAAGATCTCAAGGCAAAAAGCCCTGAAAAAGTAGCTAAAATCGTCTTAGGGTTTTATCCCAAAATTCCACACACTAAGCTCTCCCTAATGACAAAAGATTAGAAAACTATATATAGATTTTTGGATCTGACGGCGTCACCTTATAGATTGTGACGCCGTCACCTCGCCGCTTCTAGGGTTCCCGGATGACCTTCTTGACGCCGTCCCTCTTTAGCTCTTCCAAAATCCATTCTGGCTTATCAAGGCTTGACGCCGTCAGCTCGTGAACGTGACGCCGTCCCCTTATGATTTAAGCCGTGACGCCCTTGATCAAGTTAAAGCGTGACGCCGTCAGAATTCACATGCTATTTTCACTGGCTTATCATGAGTAAATTTCACGTCCAACTTTTCTTGCCAAAGCATGACGCCGTCCAGAGTAAATTGTGACGCCGTCAAGAGTAACTTTTAGCCAATTTTTGAGACTTTGCCGTTTTCTTCACTTTAATGCTCCAAAAACGTCCAAAATGCCTCCTTTTCCAGATTTCTCCTCAAAAGTACCTAAAATGACAAAAGGAACGATTTAGGGCAATATTTGATCAAATAAATACGATTTAGGGCTTAAATGACCCCTTAAAAGCGGTACACTTTTCGCCTCATCAACTCCTTTTAATAAGACCCTTTGGAAAAATTTTGAGGAAAGCCTCCTAACCGTGAACCATAAGTTTAATGAATTAATGGGTTCGTATACATCACAACTTGAGGAAACAATTGAGGAGGATTTAGCCGAACATGAGCATATTGAGCAAAAAGACCTAGGTTTTATGATCAATGACTTTGAATCTCAAGGAACACATGATGAATCCTTTAGGCAAATTGAACATAGTAATCATGTTATCGGGGAAGATTCTTATGAATCGGACTTAGAACTTGAAATGGCTAGAGAAGGATTTGAGATACTTAGGAACATGTTTGGGTTAGATTCTACTAAAACACATGATGTGGATATAATTGATATAGAGACAAGGAAGGATGAGGTAAATAACACAAACCTACAAAGTACCCCACAAGTCCTACCATCATTCGAGGCATACACACCGCCCGTGACTTACCCGGAAGAAGTAGAAGGGACTATAGGAACCCCAATTGAAGTAGAACCTTTGGAAGAAAAAAAACTAGAAGAAATAGGTTTGAATACTTGTAGTCATAACCTTTCTTTTAGTTCTATGGAAGTTCCTAGTTTTGATGAACCGGAGCCTAAACCAAAACCGTTACCTAATCTTCCATCCTTAGATGTGAACTTAGGAATTGAATTAGGTCCCGATCCACCCATCAAACCATGTAGTCCGGGTAATGTTAAGATTAAGGTAGTAGACTCTAGGCCTTGTAGAGAGGAAGCTAACATAGGAGTGAACCATGACCTTACATACTTACATCACCCATTTATGATTGATCACAAGAAACATTATGGGTTTAAACCGGGTTTATTAGGTCAAAGTAGATTCTTAACTTGGAGTCTCTCGAAGTTGATAGAAGATGATCCCTTTCTAGGAGAAAATC
The DNA here is from genome assembly GCA_021014915.2 of Artemisia tridentata subsp. tridentata. Classification (NCBI taxonomy): domain Eukaryota; kingdom Viridiplantae; phylum Streptophyta; class Magnoliopsida; order Asterales; family Asteraceae; genus Artemisia; species Artemisia tridentata. The sequence continues at coordinate 443,117,515 of CP139506.1, read as the reverse complement.
TTAATCCGCCCACTAACCCAATTGAATTAGGTAAGGTTATGATGATAGGATCCCGCACCTTTGAGCATATAATTCACCCGTCACTCTTTCCTCACGTGGCATATTTCCACCCTAAGGGTGTGTATCGCTACTTTCACCCACACTTAATCCTAAGTGTAGGGAAAACCTCCCCTATTTCCGCTAAATAAGGGTAGAGTCAGGCTCGTGACTCGAACAAAAACAAGCGCTTCTTGGGAGGCAACCCAAGCTTTATTTGCTTTGTGTGTTTATTTGTTTGTTTGATTTTATTTGTTTCCGTATGTATGTTTAAATTTTATTATTATTGATTCATGTTCAAAAGTAAATTGTGAAAATGCTTTATTTTGTTTTTAACTTCGTCTTAACTACATATAAAGGTATTTTGCAAAAGATAAGTGTAAGGGAAATCTAAATCGGTTTATTAGAACACAAATGAACATGAATCGTAATAATATTAAATTAACATACATATTAGTATTTGTTTGAGTCAAATGCTTGTATCGAGTCATAATGATGTTTTGCAGGATTTCCAGGAAGTAAGGTATAGGTTTTTTCCAAAAATTTTCCGGAAACGTAACATGAGAATTCTGTCAGATTATTTCTGACGGCGTTAGGATCTACAACCTGACGGCGTCAGATTTAATTTTCTGAAAATTTTTGAAAGTTTTGTTTTCATAAAAAGTTTTTATTAAATCTCTAACTTATAATCTCCAGGAATCTGAAAAATAATCATTCCACAAGCATTATATCCTTATATATAGAGTTTATCCCGCCGATGTTATGCAGGTTTTCGTGTTTGTTTTCTCAGGTTTAACAGGTTATTTTGGACAAGGAAATGTTTGTTGGATCAAGCTTATGGCGATGCATTAGTCATGGAGCTTCAACATTCTCTTGGAAGAAGATCTAACCGTGTTACGTCGTTATCCACCGAGCGAATCAGGGGAGTATTTGATTTCATTCTTTTACTTTATGCTTTTACATCTTGTTATTTGAACATTGGGGACAATGTTCATCTTAAGTGTAAGGGGGGTAAAAGTACGATTAGAGAATGCTATTACGCTTGATTTTTGTTTGTTTAATAGTAGATGTGCAATAAAACTGAGAGAAATACCTGTTAGGGTAATTTTAGTGCCAAATTTAAATTTTTTTTACAACATTTAGGAGTGAAACTTTGATCTTAATGAGCGTCTCATGGATAGGAATTATATGACTAGCACAAAAACCGTACCACTAAAAAATTTTTCCACCCCCAAATATGTGAGGTTCGCCCCTAGAATTGGTAGGAAAAGCATTTATGCTATGATGTGTGTACCGTAGCACTTAGATTCTAGAACTTGCGTTAGGACCATTCCGAGGCCACAAGTGAGACTACATTCGTGTAGTTAGATTTACTACATGATAAGAGGCATTAGGATAAACCCATTGTTTTACACCTGTGTTTTTGTTATAATTACTTTGGCTACATTGGTCAAGTAATTCTCCCACACCCTTTGCGTTGTACTCATTTTTAGTACACGATACCCCTAGTACACCCATCAGAGCCTATCTTTTCGTTTCGACCTTTAAGCATTTTACTTAAAGGAAGAATTTGTTACACCCCACTTAAATGTACACCCAAATCGCCTTAGCCTACCTTGTATGCACTCATTTTTAGTGCATTATTGTGACAACATTTGTTTAAACCCAAGTTAATTATCTAATTGATTACATGGTTGCTAAGTCGAGTCATATCCTTGTACATATTGTTTTGGGACGATTGGGACTCATGGGTAAAGTACTAGTGTAATGGAGTAATGGGGAAGAACATCATTTATTACCCCCATATGTGCTAAATATTTTAAAAGTACTCCAAGTGTTTTGATTATCTTAATTCGAGTCATTAGAATAGTAATTTGTAAAGTTATGTAAAAGTTCAAGTGTAAGGGGAATGCAACGCCCCTATGATGTATTATTTTGGATGGTAGGGCAAAAGTGTATGCAAAAAAAAAAAAAAAAAAAAAATCAAGAAAAATACAAAAAAATGAGAAAAAGAAAAGTAGAAAAAACATACGGACTACCATCTCGTTTCATTTTATGTTTATTTTATGTTTTTGTTATTTTCTTTCATTAGCTTAAATCGAGTCGAGTCTTGGCTTAGCAACATTGTATAGTACATGTAATTGATCAAGATCTTTAACTCGCCACCAGTAAAATATCCTTTATCCAACAAAACCGTGTTTTCCTTTTCCCTACACCTAACGTTATAACCCATTTAAAAGCCCTCTTTGATAGTTTATCTTAGGTGCTTACGCCTAGTGGAGGAGGTTTTTGATCCTTTCCCAAGCCTATGGTAATCTATTTGCTATGACAGGTAGTGAGAGATATTATCCGTTTTCATTTATGAGATTTATTTTGATGACACTTGAGAGATGTGAGTATCTAACCACTACTTGTGAGGTGCTAGTATGTAATCTCCGTGCTTATTATGATTAAAGTGGAACGAATATTTGTTGTAATTACTTTTATGTTAGCATTAAATGACCCCTAACTTGTATTTTGATTAGAATAAAAGCGCATTTGCTTGAGGACAAGCAAATCTCAAGTGTAAGGGTATTTGATGAAGCGAAAAGTGTACCGCTTTTAAGGGGTCATTTAAGCCCTAAATCATATTTATTTGATCAAATATTGCCCTAAATCGTTCCTTTTGTCATTTTAGGTACTTTTGAGGAGAAATCTGGAAAAGGAGGCATTTTGGACGTTTTTGGAGCATAAAAGTGAAGAAAACGACAGAGTCTCAAAATTGTGCTGGAAATTACCTTTGACGGCGTCAGGATTTGTTCTGGACGGCGTCATGGCTTGGCAAAAGTGGTGGATGTGAAAATTACTCATGATAAGCCAGAGAAATTTGCATGGAATTCTGACGGCGTCACGCTTTAATGTGATCAAGGTCGTCACGGCTTAGTTTAAAGAGGGACGGCGTCACCCCTAAGTCTGACGGCGTCAAGCCTTGATAAGCCAGAACGGATTTTGGAGAGCTAAAGAGGGACGGCGTCAAGAAGGCCATCCGGGAACCCTAAAAGCGGCGAGGTGACGGCGTCACACTCCATAACGTGACGCCGTCAGATCTGAAAGTCTATATATAGTTTTGCAATTTTTTGTCATTAGTGTGGAACTTATTGGGGAACTTTGTGTGTGAAAACCCTAAGACGATTTTAGCAGCTTTTTCAAGGCTTTTTGCCTTGAGATCTTCCATGTTACATTGAAGATAAGTTATCAATTAATCATTCAATATGTCTATGTGTTGTTTGATTCTATCTTGTTCTTGTCTTTTGTTTAACATGCTAGGCTAGATTTATCTTATGTTTGCTTAGATCTAATGAAACCTAGCTATTGATTATTGGTTATTAGTGTGTTATTAGTTGTATTGGATGATTGTTCATCTATGTTAGGCTTAAGAAAACTGGCTAACTTCCTATTCGGTAACTTGCTTGAACGTCTTAAGAAACATGAACCAATGCGTACTAAGGTTTTTATGGTTGTATTTAATGCACAAGCGAATTCTAGTGATCCCATGTTAGGAGCTTCCTAGCCGGCTCGACATAGGAGTGAAGTAGGAGCTTGTAGAGTTGGGGAAGTACGTACGCCACCCCACGATTGGTATTAAGGAATACACCCGTCATCCACGCAATTAATACACACTAATCAACCGGTAAAAGATAGTTAGGGAGTAAGAAAATCTAAGTAAACACATTTCTCTCCACATAAGTTTTACCACCTTTTCATTTTCAGTTATTTTATTTTATTTGCATTTGTAGTAACTTGGGTTAGTTGACTAGCAACTAATTCCGCCCACTCTTTCAAACCCGAGATTTTACTTGCTTTCATAAAATTATAAAAAAACATAAAAAAGAATCTTCTCTCACCCTTAGACCTATTAGAGTAGTTTTTCATACCTAACGAACACTATTCCCTGTGGAGAACGATCAATCCCCCGTACTTACCACTACACTATACTACATCGGTCAGGTACACTGCCTGGTGGGGTTGTAAGCCTCATGAGATCCCTCGAGAGGTAAAACCTGTTGTAAGGTTGCAAAACCACGCATCAAGTTTTTGGCGCCGCTGCCGGGGAATAGTTATTGTTTAGGTTGAATTTTTATTTTATTAGGTCTACTCACTAGATTCCTTTCTAGTGTGATTTTTATTTTTCTTTTTATTAGATTTCTTTAGTCTATCTTTTTCTTTGTGCCCTTTGTTTGTAAAACCATTTTCATTTGTCACCATGGCGGATGAAATTCCATTTAGATCATTAACAATAGAGGAACAATTACTTTACACGGATAGATTTGCTTCCTGTTGTTCCAATGAATTTTTAAGTGATCTTAGATATATACAAGAGGAGATGGGTATAAAGTTTGATAGGTTTGATGAATTATGTGCATGTGTGGCTTCTATTAAACAATCATTGTTAGGATCAACTCCTTTTAATAAGACTGATTGCGTGGTTTTGTAACCTTACAACAGGTTTTACCTCTCGAGGGATCTCAAGAGGCTTACAACCCCACCAGGCAGTGTACCTGACCGATGTAGTATAGTGTAGTGGTAAGTACGGGGGATTGATCGTTCTCCACAGGGAATAGTGTTCGTTAGGTGTGAAAGGCTACTCTAATTAGGTCTAAGGGTTGAGGAAGATTCTTTTTTGTGTTTTTATAGTTTTTATGAAAGCAAGTAAAATCTCGGTTTTGATAGAGTGGGCGGAATTAGTTGCTAGTCAACTAACCCAATTTACTACGAATGCAAATAAAATAAAATAACAAAAATGAAAATGTGGTGAGAAACTTATGTGTAGAGAAATGTGTTTACTTAGATTTCCTTACTCCCTAACTATCTTTTACCGGTTAATTAGTGTGTATTAGTCGCGTGGATGACGGGTGTATTCCTTAATACCATTCGTGGGGTGGCGTACTTACTTCCCCAACTCTACAAGCTCCTACTTCACTCCTATGTCGAGCCGGCTAGGAAGCTCCTAACATGGGATCACTAGAATTCGCTTGTGCATTAAATACAACCATAAAAACCTTTAGTACGCGTTTGGTTCATGTTTCTTAAGACGTTCAAGCAAGTTACCGAATAGGAAGTTAGCCAGTTTTCTTAAGCCTAACATAGATAAACAATCATCCAATACAACTAACAACACACTAACAACCAATAATAAATAGCTAGGTTTCATTAGATCTAAGCAAACACAAGATAAATTTAGCCTAACATGTTAAACAAAAGACAAGAATAAGATAGAATCAAACAACACATAGACATATTGAATGATTAATTGATAACTTATCTTTCAATGAAACATGGAAGATCTCAAGGCAAAAAGCCCTGAAAAAGTAGCTAAAATCTTCTTAGGGTTTTATCCCAAAATTCCACACACTAAGCTCTCCCTAATGACAAAAGATTAGAAAACTATATATAGATTTTTGGATCTGACGGCGTCACCTTATAGATTGTGACGCCGTCACCTCGCCGCTTCTAGGGTTCCCGGATGACCTTCTTGACGCCGTCCCTCTTTAGCTCTTCCAAAATCCATTCTGGCTTATCAAGGCTTGACGCCGTCAGCTCGTGAACGTGACGCCGTCCCCTTATGATTTAAGCCGTGACGCCCTTGATCAAGTTAAAGCGTGACGCCGTCAGAATTCACATGCTATTTTCACTGGCTTATCATGAGTAAATTTCACGTCCAACTTTTCTTGCCAAAGCATGACGCCGTCCAGAGTAAATTGTGACGCCGTCAAGAGTAACTTTTAGCCGATTTTTGAGACTTTGCCGTTTTCTTCACTTTAATGCTCCAAAAACGTCCAAAATGCCTCCTTTTCCAGATTTCTCCTCAAAAGTACCTAAAATGACAAAAGGAACGATTTAGGGCAATATTTGATCAAATAAATACGATTTAGGGCTTAAATGACCCCTTAAAAGCGGTACACTTTTCGCCTCATCAAATACCCTTACACTTGAGATTTGCTTGTCCTCAAGCAAATGCGCTTTTATTCTAATCAAAATACAAGTTAGGGGTCATTTAATGCAAACATAAAAGTAATTACAACAAATAATCGTTCCACTTCAATCATAATAAGCACGGAGATTATAAACTAGCACCTCACAAGTAGTGTTTAGATACTCACATCTCTCAAGTGTCATCAAAATAAATCTCATAAATGAAAACGGATAATATCTCTCACTACCTGTCATAGCAAATAGATTACCATAGGCTTGGGAAAGGATCGAAAACCTCCTCCACTAGGCGTAAGCACCAAAGATAAACTATCAAAGAGGGCTTTTAAATGGGTTATAACGTTAGGTGTAGGGAAAAGGAAAACACGGTTTTGTTGGATAAAGGATATTTTACTGGTGGCGAGTTAAAAATCTTGATCAATTACATGTACTATACAATGTTGCTAAGCCAAGACTAGACTCGATCTTAAGCTAGAAACAAAATAACAAAATAACAAAAATATAAAATAAACATAAAATAAAACGGGATGGTAGTCCGTATGTTTTTTCTATTTTTCTTTTTCTCATTTTTTTTGTATTTTTCTTGATTTTTTTTTTTTTTTTTTTTTTTTTTTTTTTTTTTTTTTTTGCATACACTTTTGCCCTACCATCCAAAATAATACATCATAGGGGCATTGCATCCCCCTTACACTTGAACTTTTACATAACTTTACAAATACTAATCTAATGACTCGAATTAAGATAATTGAAAAACTTGGAGTACTTTTAAAATATTTAGCACATATGGGGGTAATAAATGATGTTCTTCCCCATTACTCCATTATACTAGTACTTTACCCATGAGTCCCAATCGTCCCAAAACAATATGTACAAGGATATGACTCGACTTAGCAACCATGTAATCAACTAGATAATTAACTAAGGGTTTAAACAAATGTTGTCACAATAATGCACTAAAAATGAGTGCATACAAGGTAGGCTAAGGCGATTTGGGTGTACATTTTAGTGGGGTGTAACAAATTCTTCCTTTAAGTAAAATGCTTAAAGGTCGAAACGAAAAGATAGGCTCTGAGGGGTGTACTAGGGGTATCGTGTACTAAAAATGAGTACAACGCAGAGGGTGTGGGAGAATCACTTGACCAATGTAGCCAACGTAATTATAACAAAAACACAGGTGTAAAACAATGGGTTAATCCTAATGCCTCTTATCATGTAGTAAATCTAACTACACGAATGTAGTCTCACTTGTGGTCTTGGAATGGTCCTAACGCAAGTTCTAGAATCTAAGTGCTACCGGTACACACATCATAGCATAAATGCTTTTCCTACCAATTCTAGGGGCGAACCTCACATATTTGGGGGTGGAAAATTTTTTAGTGGTACGGTTTTTGTGCTAGTCATATAACTCCTATCCGTGAGACGCTTATTAAGATCAAAGTTTCACTCCTATATGTTGTAAAAAATTTTAAATTTGGCACTAAAATTACCTTAACAAGTATTTCTCTCAGTTTTATTACACATCTACCATCAAACAAACAAAAATCAAGCGCAATGGCATTCTCTAAAATCGTACTTTTACCCTCCCCTTACACTTAAGATGAACATTGTCCCCAATGTTCAAATAATAAGATGTAAAAGCAAAAAGTAAAAGAATGAAATCAAATACTCCCCTGATTCGCTCGGTGGATAATGAAATTACACGGTTAGATCTTCCTCCAAAGAGAATGTTGAAGCTCCATGACTAATGCATCGCCATAAGCTTGATTCCAAAAACATCTCCTTGTCCAAAATAACCTGTTAAACCTGAGAAAACAAACACGAAAACCTGCAAAACATCGGCGGGATAAAATCTATATATAAGGATATAATGCTTGTGGAATGAAAATTTTGCAGATTCCTGGAGATTATAAGTTGGAGATTTAATAAAAACTTTTTATGAAAACAAAACTTTCAAAAATTTCTGGAAATTAAATCTGACGCCGTCAGGTTATAACCCCTGACGCCGTCAGAAATGACCTGACAAAAATTTTCGTTTTAAATTTCCGGAAAATTTCTGGAAAAACCTTTACCTTACTTCCTGGAAATCCTGCAAAACATCATTATGACTCGATACAAGCATTTGACTCAAACACACACTAATATGTATGTTAATTTATTATTATTATGATTCATGTTAATTTGTGTTCTAATAAACCGATTTAGATTTCCCTTACACTTAACTTTTGCAAAATACCTTTATATGTAGTTAAGACGAAGTTAAAAACAAAATAAAGCATTTTTACAATTTTAGTTTTGAACATGAATCAATAATAATAAAAATTAAACATACATACGGAAGCAAATAAAATCAAACAAACAAATAAATAAACACACAAAGCAAATAAAGCAAATAAAGCTTGGGTTGCCTCCCAAGAAGCGCTTGTTTTTGTGCGAGTCATGAGCCTGACTCTACCCTTATTTAATGGATAAAGGAGAGGTTTTCCCTACACTTAGGATTAAGTGCGGGTGATAGTAGCGATACACCCCAGCTCGGTAGGAGTATGCCACGTGAGGAAAGAGTGGTGGATGAATTATATACTCAAAGGGGTGTGCTCCTTTCATCATAACCTTACCTAGTTCACTTTGGTCAATGGGTGAATTAAAGTTTTCTCCTAAAAAGGGATCATCTTCTATCAACTTCGAGAGATTCCTAGTTGGGAATCCATCTTGACCTAATAAACCCGGTTTAAACCCATAATGTTTCTTGTGATCAATCATGTATGGGTGATGTAAGTATGTAAGGTCATTTTTCACTCCTATATTGTCTTCCTCACTACAAGGCTTAATGTCCACTACCTTAAACTTAAGACTACCCGGACTATATGTTTTGATGGGTGGATCGGGACCTAATTCAATTCCTAAATTTTCATCCAAGGATGGAAGATTAGGTAACGGTTTTGGTTGAGGCTCCGGCTCATCAAAACTAGGAACTTTCATAGGACTAAAAGAAAGGTTGTGATCACTAAAAGCATTCAAACCTATTTCTTCTAGTTGTGTTTGGTCCAAGGGCTCTACCTCTATTGGGGTTCCTATAGTCTCCTCAACTTCTTCCGGGTAAGTCACGGGCGGTGTGTGTGCCTCAAATGATGGTAGGACTTGTGGGGTACTTGGTGGGCTTATGTTACTTACCTCATCATTCCTTGTGTCAAGATCACCTATATCCTCATCATGTGTTTTAGTAGAATCTAACCCTAACATTTTCCCTAGTATCTCAAGTGCTTCTCTAGGCATCTCAACTTCTATATCCGAATCATAAGGATCATCCTCAATATTCTGACTGCTATATTCAAATTGCCCAAAAGACTCATCATGTGTTTCTTGAGATTCATCGTCATCGATCATAAAACCTAGGTCTTTTTGATCAATGTGATCATGCTCGGCTAGATCCTCCATCACATCAAGATCACCTAAGTGTTCACCCTGTATTATGGTAGTGCCTAACCATGACATGCAGCTAGGTGGCTTAACTCTACCCTCATCCCCAAACAAACTTGTTTCATGATCCTTGAAATTTGTGGTCAATTGACTTGTATTAATGTTTGTTGGGTTGTCTACCATATAATAATATTGGGCACAATTCTCAATAGCTTCCCATGCTTTCTCAGCACTTAATTCCCTAATATCCCTGCCGGCAATATGGTAAATGTCCCTTTGGGCATGTCGGTCGACATGATTGTAAAAGATTTGAGTTAGGGACCAAAAATCGAAGTTATGATGAGGGACTTTCTCGAGTAAATATTTAAAACGAGTCCATGCATCATAAAGAGGTTCATCTTTATGTTGTTTAAACATCAAGATGTCATATGGAGTGGGTGAATTACGTGGTCGGTGGTATGGTGGATTCGCGTTCTCCATAATGGTGAACGGAAGAGTCAATGGAAATCTTATACGAACAAAAGCACGAAGAAAATAGATAGACTAAAGAAAAACCTAGAAAAATAAAATAAAAATCTCACTAGAAAGGAATCTAGTGAGTAGACCTAATAAAATAAAAATTCAACCTAAACAATAACTATTCCCCGGCAACGGCGCCAAAAACTTGATTGCGTGGTTTTGTAACCTTACAACAGGTTTTACCTCTCGAGGGATCTCAAGAGGCTTACAACCCCACCAGGCAGTGTACCTGACCGATGTAGTATAGTGTAGTGGTAAGTACGGGGGATTGATCGTTCTCCACAGGGAATAGTGTTCGTTAGGTGTGAAAGGCTACTCTAATTAGGTCTAAGGGTTGAGGAAGATTCTTTTTTGTGTTTTTATAGTTTTTATGAAAGCAAGTAAAATCTCGGTTTTGATAGAGTGGGCGGAATTAGTTGCTAGTCAACTAACCCAATTTACTACGAATGCAAATAAAATAAAATAACAAAAATGAAAATGTGGTGAGAAACTTATGTGTAGAGAAATGTGTTTACTTAGATTTCCTTACTCCCTAACTATCTTTTACCGGTTAATTAGTGTGTATTAGTCGCGTGGATGACGGGTGTATTCCTTAATACCATTCGTGGGGTGGCGTACTTACTTCCCCAACTCTACAAGCTCCTACTTCACTCCTATGTCGAGCCGGCAAGGAAGCTCCTAACATGGGATCACTAGAATTCGCTTGTGCATTAAATACAACCATAAAAACCTTTAGTACGCGTTTGGTTCATGTTTCTTAAGACGTTCAAGCAAGTTACCGAATAGGAAGTTAGCCAGTTTTCTTAAGCCTAACATAGATAAACAATCATCCAATACAACTAACAACACACTAACAACCAATAATCAATAGCTAGGTTTCATTAGATCTAAGCAAACACAAGATAAATTTAGCCTAACATGTTAAACAAAAGACAAGAATAAGATAGAATCAAACAACACATAGACATATTGAATGATTAATTGATAACTTATCTTTCAATGAAACATGGAAGATCTCAAGGCAAAAAGCCCTGAAAAAGTAGCTAAAATCGTCTTAGGGTTTTATCCCAAAATTCCACACACTAAGCTCTCCCTAATGACAAAAGATTAGAAAACTATATATAGATTTTTGGATCTGACGGCGTCACCTTATAGATTGTGACGCCGTCACCTCGCCGCTTCTAGGGTTCCCGGATGACCTTCTTGACGCCGTCCCTCTTTAGCTCTTCCAAAATCCATTCTGGCTTATCAAGGCTTGACGCCGTCAGCTCGTGAACGTGACGCCGTCCCCTTATGATTTAAGCCGTGACGCCCTTGATCAAGTTAAAGCGTGACGCCGTCAGAATTCACATGCTATTTTCACTGGCTTATCATGAGTAAATTTCACGTCCAACTTTTCTTGCCAAAGCATGACGCCGTCCAGAGTAAATTGTGACGCCGTCAAGAGTAACTTTTAGCCGATTTTTGAGACTTTGCCGTTTTCTTCTCTTTAATGCTCCAAAAACGTCCAAAATGCCTCCTTTTCCAGATTTCTCCTCAAAAGTACCTAAAATGACAAAAGGAACGATTTAGGGCAATATTTGATCAAATAAATACGATTTAGGGCTTAAATGACCCCTTAAAAGCGGTACACTTTTCGCCTCATCAAAGACCCTTTGGAAAAATTTTGAGGAAAGCCTCCTAACCGTGAACCATAAGTTTAATGAATTAATGGGTTCGTATACATCACAACTTGAGGAAACAATTGAGGAGGATTTAGCCGAACATGAGCATATTGAGCAAAAAGACCTAGGTTTTATGATCAATGACTTTGAATCTCAAGGAACACATGATGAATCCTTTAGGCAAATTGAACATAGTAATCATGTTATCGGGGAAGATTCTTATGAATCGGACTTAGAACTTGAAATGGCTAGAGAAGGATTTGAGATACTTAGGAACATGTTTGGGTTAGATTCTACTAAAACACATGATGTGGATATAATTGATATAGAGACAAGGAAGGATGAGGTAAATAACACAAACCTACAAAGTACCCCACAAGTCCTACCATCATTCGAGGCATACACACCGCCCGTGACTTACCCGGAAGAAGTAGAAGGGACTATAGGAACCCCAATTGAAGTAGAACCTTTGGAAGAAAAAAAACTAGAAGAAATAGGTTTGAATACTTGTAGTCATAACCTTTCTTTTAGTTCTATGGAAGTTCCTAGTTTTGATGAACCGGAGCCTAAACCAAAACCGTTACCTAATCTTCCATCCTTAGATGTGAACTTAGGAATTGAATTAGGTCCCGATCCACCCATCAAACCATGTAGTCCGGGTAATGTTAAGATTAAGGTAGTAGACTCTAGGCCTTGTAGAGAGGAAGCTAACATAGGAGTGAACCATGACCTTACATACTTACATCACCCATTTATGATTGATCACAAGAAACATTATGGGTTTAAACCGGGTTTATTAGGTCAAAGTAGATTCTTAACTTGGAGTCTCTCGAAGTTGATAGAAGATGATCCCTTTCTAGGAGAAAATCTTAATCCGCCCACTAACCCAATTGAATTAGGTAAGGTTATGATGATAGGATCCCGCACCTTTGAGCATATAATTCACCCGTCACTCTTTCCTCACGTGGCATATTTCCACCCTAAGGGTGTGTATCGCTACTTTCACCCACACTTAATCCTAAGTGTAGGGAAAACCTCCCCTATTTCCGCTAAATAAGGGTAGAGTCAGGCTCGTGACTCGAACAAAAACAAGCGCTTCTTGGGAGGCAACCCAAGCTTTATTTGCTTTGTGTTTATTTTGTTTGTTTGATTTTATTTGTTTCCGTATGTATGTTTAATTTTTATTATTATTGATTCATGTTCAAAAGTAAATTGTGAAAATGCTTTATTTTGTTTTTAACTTCGTCTTAACTACATATAAAGGTATTTTGCAAAAGATAAGTGTAAGGGAAATCCAAATCGGTTTATTAGAACACAAATGAACATGAATCGTAATAATATTAAATTAACATACATATTAGTATTTGTTTGAGTCAAATGCTTGTATCGAGTCATAATGATGTTTTGCAGGATTTCCAGGAAGTAAGGTATAGGTTTTTCCAAAAATTTTCCGGAAACGTAACATGAGAATTCTGTCAGATTATTTCTGACGGCGTTAGGATCTACAACCTGACGGCGTCAGATTTAATTTTCTGAAAATTTTTGAAAGTTTTGTTTTCATAAAAAGTTTTTATTAAATCTCTAACTTATAATCTCCAGGAATCTGAAAAATAATCATTCCACAAGCATTATATCCTTATATATAGAGTTTATCCCGCCGATGTTATGCAGGTTTTCGTGTTTGTTTTCTCAGGTTTAACAGGTTATTTTGGACAAGGAAATGTTTGTTGGATCAAGCTTATGGCGATGCATTAGTCATGGAGCTTCAACATTCTCTTGGAAGAAGATCTAACCGTGTTACGTCGTTATCCACCGAGCGAATCAGGGGAGTATTTGATTTCATTCTTTTACTTTATGCTTTTACATCTTGTTATTTGAACATTGGGGACAATGTTCATCTTAAGTGTAAGGGGGGTAAAAGTACGATTAGAGAATGCTATTACGCTTGATTTTTGTTTGTTTAATAGTAGATGTGCAATAAAACTGAGAGAAATACCTGTTAGGGTAATTTTAGTGCCAAATTTAAATTTTTTTTACAACATTTAGGAGTGAAACTTTGATCTTAATGAGCGTCTCATGGATAGGAATTATATGACTAGCACAAAAACCGTACCACTAAAAAATTTTTCCACCCCCAAATATGTGAGGTTCGCCCCTAGAATTGGTAGGAAAAGCATTTATGCTATGATGTGTGTACCGGTAGCACTTAGATTCTAGAACTTGCGTTAGGACCATTCCGAGGCCACAAGTGAGACTACATTCGTGTAGTTAGATTTACTACATGATAAGAGGCATTAGGATAAACCCATTGTTTTACACCTGTGTTTTTGTTATAATTACTTTGGCTACATTGGTCAAGTAATTCTCCCACACCCTTTGCGTTGTACTCATTTTTAGTACACGATACCCCTAGTACACCCATCAGAGCCTATCTTTTCGTTTCGACCTTTAAGCATTTTACTTAAAGGAAGAATTTGTTACACCCCACTTAAATGTACACCCAAATCGCCTTAGCCTACCTTGTATGCACTCATTTTTAGTGCATTATTGTGACAACATTTGTTTAAACCCAAGTTAATTATCTAATTGATTACATGGTTGCTAAGTCGAGTCATATCCTTGTACATATTGTTTTGGGACGATTGGGACTCATGGGTAAAGTACTAGTGTAATGGAGTAATGGGGAAGAACATCATTTATTACCCCCATATGTGCTAAATATTTTAAAAGTACTCCAAGTGTTTTGATTATCTTAATTCGAGTCATTAGAATAGTAATTTGTAAAGTTATGTAAAAGTTCAAGTGTAAGGGGAATGCAACGCCCCTATGATGTATTATTTTGGATGGTAGGGCAAAAGTGTATGCAAAAAAAAAAAAAAAAAATCAAGAAAAATACAAAAAAATGAGAAAAAGAAAAGTAGAAAAAACATACGGACTACCATCTCGTTTCATTTTATGTTTATTTTATGTTTTTGTTATTTTCTTTCATTAGCTTAAATCGAGTCGAGTCTTGGCTTAGCAACATTGTATAGTATATGTAATTGATCAAGATCTTTAACTCGCCACCAGTAAAATATCCTTTATCCAACAAAACCGTGTTTTCCTTTTCCCTACACCTAACGTTATAACCCATTTAAAAGCCCTCTTTGATAGTTTATCTTAGGTGCTTACGCCTAGTGGAGGAGGTTTTTGATCCTTTCCCAAGCCTATGGTAAACTATTTGCTATGACAGGTAGTGAGAGATATTATCCGTTTTCATTTATGAGATTTATTTTGATGACACTTGAGAGATGTGAGTATCTAACCACTACTTGTGAGGTGCTAGTATGTAATCTCCGTGCTTATTATGATTAAAGTGGAACGAATATTTGTTGTAATTACTTTTATGTTAGCATTAAATGACCCCTAACTTGTATTTTGATTAGAATAAAAGCGCATTTGCTTGAGGACAAGCAAATCTCAAGTGTAAGGGTATTTGATGAAGCGAAAAGTGTACCGCTTTTAAGGGGTCATTTAAGCCCTAAATCGTATTTATTTGATCAAATATTGCCCTAAATCGTTCCTTTTGTCATTTTAGGTACTTTTGAGGAGAAATTTGGAAAAGGAGGCATTTTTGGACGTTTTTGGAGCATAAAAGTGAAGAAAACGACAGAGTCTCAAAATTGTGCTGGAAATTACCTTTGACGGCGTCAGGATTTGTTCTGGACGGCGTCATGGCTTGGCAAAAGTGGTGGATGTGAAAATTACTCATGATAAGCCAGAGAAATTTGCATGGAATTCTGACGGCGTCACGCTTTAATGTGATCAAGGTCGTCACGGCTTAGTTTAAAGAGGGACGGCGTCACCCCTAAGTCTGACGGCGTCAAGCCTTGATAAGCCAGAACGGATTTTGGAGAGCTAAAGAGGGACGGCGTCAAGAAGGCCATCCGGGAACCCTAAAAGCGGCGAGGTGACGGCGTCACACTCCATAACGTGACGCCGTCAGATCTGAAAGTCTATATATAGTTTTGCAATTTTTTGTCATTAGTGTGGAACTTATTGGGGAACTTTGTGTGTGAAAACCCTAAGACGATTTTAGCAGCTTTTTCAAGGCTTTTTGCCTTGAGATCTTCCATGTTACATTGAAGATAAGTTATCAATTAATCATTCAATATGTCTATGTGTTGTTTGATTCTATCTTGTTCTTGTCTTTTGTTTAACATGCTAGGCTAGATTTATCTTATGTTTGCTTAGATCTAATGAAACCTAGCTATTGATTATTGGTTATTAGTGTGTTATTAGTTGTATTGGATGATTGTTCATCTATGTTAGGCTTAAGAAAACTGGCTAACTTCCTATTCGGTAACTTGCTTGAACGTCTTAAGAAACATGAACCAATGCGTACTAAGGTTTTTATGGTTGTATTTAATGCACAAGCGAATTCTAGTGATCCCATGTTAGGAGCTTCCTAGCCGGCTCGACATAGGAGTGAAGTAGGAGCTTGTAGAGTTGGGGAAGTACGTACGCCACCCCACGATTGGTATTAAGGAATACACCCGTCATCCACGCAATTAATACACACTAATCAACCGGTAAAAGATAGTTAGGGAGTAAGGAAATCTAAGTAAACACATTTCTCTCCACATAAGTTTTACCACCTTTTCATTTTCAGTTATTTTATTTTATTTGCATTTGTAGTAACTTGGGTTAGTTGACTAGCAACTAATTCCGCCCACTCTTTCAAACCCGAGATTCTACTTGCTTTCATAAAATTATAAAAAAACATAAAAAAGAATCTTCTCTCACCCTTAGACCTATTAGAGTAGTTTTTCATACCTAACGAACACTATTCCCTGTGGAGAACGATCAATCCCCCGTACTTACCACTACACTATACTACATCGGTCAGGTACACTGCCTGGTGGGGTTGTAAGCCTCTTGAGATCCCTCGAGAGGTAAAACCTGTTGTAAGGTTGCAAAACCACGCATCACTAGGAAATGCTTATGGTAGGAGGTGTAGAACACCCGTGTTTGGGAAGAAGTCGGAAGAAGGAAATTGGCAAGCACGGACGTAGTATTAGCGACCACGGAAAACATTGAGATGATTCTAGTAAGACTTAGGCGGCACAAGATAGACGGAAAAGTTAAGCCGATAGCTGAAGAAGACCAATCGAAATTGAGGTAGGTGAATTAGTTATGTTAAAAGTTTCCCTGTAGAAAGGCGTTTCAGGTTCAAAAATAAAGAGAAATTAAGTCCACGGTTTATAGGACCATTCCAAAATCTTGAGGCGAGTAGGTGAAGTAGCATAAGTATTGGAAATTTCTTGGAGAAATGAGAGGTATTCGCAATATCTTTCACGTGTCATACTTAAGAAAGTAAATGGGCAGGCGAAACAAGTGTGGTTACCTTAAGCATTATCGAGATTGATCCGGAGTTGCTTTCTCTAGAGGATAAACCGGAGGCTATAGTAGGAAGAAAGGTGAGACAACTAAGGAAATAGGGAGATCCGTTAGTGCAAGTTCAAAGGAAGCATCGTAAAGGCTCGAGTATTAGGTGGGAAACGAAAGCGAAAATGAGGACAAAGTATCCTCACTTATTTCAAGAGTAGAGTTCGGGGACGAACTCTCATTTTAAGGAGGGGAGAATTGTTACACCCGTATCCCGATGAGGTATCATTTATGTAAATATATGCTTTGTAAATATAAGTTATATGGTATAGATTAAGTAATAACTTAATGTGTGGCCAAAATAGGAAGAATAGGACATAGAGGGACTAGCCTTGCCAATTGACCAAACTAATAACAACACATGATAAATACCTCAGCTCCTAGAATTGTCTGGAAATCTTGAGTGAGTTCTTGGTGTCGACATTTAGCAAGGAAAAAGGAGGGAAGGCCAAAAACATCATCTTATCTCATTTTAGCTATCAAGAAGTGATCAAAGGCACTAGAGATACCTTAATTGTTATCTCTTCATCAAGTAAGTAACTTTCCTCAATTTGTAGAAATTAGGGTTCATGTGGTGGATTGGAGTATTATGGATAAAGGTTGTAAATGATGATCTCCTTAGTTAATTAGTTGCTAATTATAGTTAATTTTGTAATAGGAAGCATTGTAGAAGCCCATTCAAACCAAGTAGGAAGCTAGTAGGAATCAAGGTAAGTATATGAGTATAATCCTTGTTAATTCTATGATGATAATGTTATGTTTATGATTAATGTGATTTGTATGGAGCTTGTGAATGTATGTTAGCTTGGATCCAATGCTAGTTGTGCTAATGCTAAATAATTACTTGCCCGGTCAAGGTGAGTAATAATCTCATTTGATGCTCCTTGTTAATGTTATGATTGGTGGTAATCACCAATCTCATGTAAATGTGATGTGGATTATATCTTGTATACATACTAAGCGTTTTCGCTTACGGTTTAGATGTTAATAATTTTGTTGGTACAAGTGGAGAAGGCAAGGGTAAGGACTTAGCTTAGCTCTAGTGTAGAAGGTAGACTAGAAGACCATAACCTTTTGGACCGAGCGTATTAAAGTTGGAAGCCCCGAAGAGTCTCTTTGTGTCTTGGTATACTTTAATCTATATGGTCGTTTTGTTATCAAATGGTCTTGTCAACATTTAAAGTCTTTTGTTCAGGTATGGGTCATGGGTCAAATATGTATAAGTGTCATAAAGTCTTTATGGTTTGTGGTTAAGGTGGTAATTAGAAGGATGTTTGGCTTTTAGCCAAACTCACCCATTTTGGAAAGCTACGAGTCAAAACTTTGTACTAACAACTTTTTAATATATTAGAAATGACAAAGAATGTATGATTTCAAATGGATATGTTGTGGATAGGTGTATTGGGTAAAAGTGTGTAGTTGAAATGGGTTCTTAAGGGTGTGTTTGGTATAAGGGTGTTTTTACCCATTTTGGGGTATGAGCGGGTCAAGGTTGTATGGGTCAAGTTGTTATGAAATAAGTTCAATATGTTAGCTATAGTCTGTATGTCAAGAGAATAATGTCGGGAATGTTTATAGCACCGAAATGGTGTTAAATGGTTTGGGTGTGTTAATATTAAAATGTGCAGGTTTTGTTGCAGGGTTGTAGTTACGGCGTAATCATGTTATGGGTTACGGCGTAACTACAACACCGAGGCATCCCATTTTCTTGTAATTAGGTTACGGCGTAACTACTTCTTGTAGTTACGGCGTAACTTTTGTGCTGCTTGAATTTAAGTTATTTCCAATTAATGTGTAAAAGGTTTTTCAAAAAGAAATCAATTACAACGTAATGTGTCTGGAGAGGAGCAACGTTATAGATTTCTGTTTTCAAAGAATGGTGTAACGTATGTATACTTTAGTCAAACGTTTCCGCGTCAAAATGTTTTAAATTTTGGTCTAATCGGGCACGGGACGTTACACCAAATCAGTTTCAAAAAGAAAAAAAATAAAATAATAAGTTCTAAAATATATACACTGCTGGGATTCGAACCCTGCCACCCAGCTCACCACACACACACCTTACCCAACTGCCCTTGGGACTTCTTCATTCATAACTTCACATTGTTTTTCTTTTAACCACTTTCTTTTCCTTTAGTTTATTAAATCTGTTAAGCTTGTAGCAGCTTATTCCAAATAGCTTTTTACTTAGTTTTATTTTTCTTAAATTCCTTTTATCATTAAGTAGTTTTTATAAATTTTTCAGATTTTACTCATTAGTTTTAGTATTTTTAAACATTTAAATTCTTTAAAATAGTTTTTAATTCGTATTAAATTAAATAAAAATCAAAAAAATAAAATTCTTTTTTTCTAAAATTTTCTTTTAGTATTTAGCACTTAGGAAAATTATTTTTAAATTTTTAGGGCTTATAATTTAGGATTCCACTATTTAGGTGCGTTTTTAGAATTTCGTAACGTACGTTTTTAAGTTTAATTTGAGTTTTAGGAATCGTGTGCTTTAATTGCTTATATTCTTTGCTTGATTATTTGTCTTTGTTTGTTATTTCATATCTTTAGTGTAAAACTCCAAAATATCACTTTTATTCACAATTCACTTCACATTTCGACACCGTAACCGACAACTCGACTTCAACCTTCGTTGAGACTACGACCCGAGGAAATACATCCGTTGTATTCCTTTGGACTTATAAATATACTAATTGGTTGAAAAACACCAAATTAGTGACTCACCAAGAAGGCACACAAACCTAGCACCTCCATCTTCATCATCAATACGATCGATTGAATAAGCAGTTGTTTGTGAAGATTCGCTCATGTCGATCAAAGGTATAATTTTTATGGTTTTTATTGTTGTTATTGTTGTTGATTTTGTTACTTTAATTTGATATAAATATGTGTATGCATATTGGATTGACTGTGCGGTTCGAATGTGTATAATATACTCAATAAAGGCTTCTGAAACTGTGCAAGCGTTCACAGTTGTTGAAAAAGAAACTGCTACATTGGAAAATGGAGCTTCTGTCGAAGTGGAGCTGAACTTAAAGTTGTCAAAACCCTAATTAAATTTTCAGTTTTCACTTTTGAGTATTCTTGGATTTTAAGAGCAGCTGTTGTATTTGGTTCGTGTTTGACTAACTTTGTGTACTCATATCCAGCCCCCTTTCAGGTCTTGAACGAGTGCTCAGTTGCCGCGAATTGGTTGAAAGAATGGATCAGCGTCGGCGTGTTCGAATAATCATCAGGTGGGCTTTTTGGACTTAATTTATGTGTATTAATTTCATATTTATATACAAAAAATTTGGGGTTTTGGTTGCTACGTTTTGATTATTTTGAATGCAATTTTCCTATACCGACATATCAAACAGGTCATAATAAAAAAGTTGCTTATCGAAAGACCTTTTTTTTTCCTTTTTTGTGTGAAAGTGAAGTTTATAGATACTCATACAAATTTACAAAGCTTTAATCACTACCCCATACATGTCCACTGTAGTGCGTTAAAGCCCATGAGTAAATTTAACAACCTATACTAAACACTAATAGCATTACAGTTACTAAAGTTTCGACAAAATGTTGTAGGAACAGTCTCTACTCTAGTGACGATAGACTTTCAATCACGGACTGTTTTGGCTGCTTATGGAGGTACTTCATATTAGATGTGTTCTTTCGTGTGTGCATTTAGATTACGTTTGTTATTATGACTAAACATGTTTTTTTTTCTATACGTCGTTTGTTTAACACGAAAGGAACAGGTTCTGTCAGTCGCACCAGTACGTTATCTGCAGCTGGTATAGACCGTCTATTTTTTTTCTTAATAAAATTTTGACATACTCTGCTCTTTCGTGGTGTAACGCGTACTGAAGGTACACTTTCACCCTTTATGTAGGACCTGCTTTGTGTGCCTCTGCGCAAGGTGCTTATACCATTAACGAAGGAAACCTCAATGAATCACAGGCCCCCACAGGTACAGTAGCTTTATCAGTTTGATCTTTTACACTGGCGGTATTTCCGTTATAGTTCCTAAATATTTGTTATTCATATTTTGTGGTACATGAACTGTTTGTTGTGTATATTTGAAGCACGATGCTTTTTATAAGTGGGCGTGTTATTCTTTATGTAGGTCCTGCTTTTAATACTAGAGGATCACACTCTCCAAGCTCTGCGATGCCTTCGTTTACAACAGGTGGGGGACATTTGCATTTTTGGTTAATAAAATTTAGTATACATTACTTCTTCATTATGCAACACATACTCCAGCTTACTTTTCATGGTTTTTGTAGCTGGTACTTCATATACCTTTGCACGAGACACTGACACCGCGCGCGATCCAAACCTTCATCAAAGACAACGACACACACGTATGACGGCCTTATCTTTTTCATCTTTTCAGCTATTACTCTTTGTTTTATGGTTTTTAAACATTTTCTACTAATATTTTGTAGTACATGGAGTGTTTGTTGTATACATTTGGAGCACGTTGCCTTTTATAAGTAAACGTGTTACTCTTTATGTAGGCAAACGAATTGAAATTGAGAATTGAGTAATTGTTACAGATAACAAACGTGTTACTCTTTTATAAGTAAACGTGTTACTCTTTTTAGACCATGTTGCCTTTTCCAGAACGAGTAATTGTTACAGATAACAAATAGTATAGTGTGCCAACTGCAAGCAGCGAAACTGATTAATGTGTAAAAAATGGAATCAAGCAAACGACTAAAGTATAAGAGTCTGAAGTGTGGGTCAGTTTGCTGATGAAAAAAGGATATTTGTATATTGCAGAATACAAAAAGGATATTTGTAATTGCTACAGTTTGTGCCTTCTTATTCTTTTGCTTACATATTCATTTTTATACGATTTTGATAATTTCCTTGAAACGAAATTTCGTCGCTTTGATTGATCATAGACTATACTTTTTTATTCTTTTTTGTTGCAGGTATATGATATAATGTGAAAAGACTAGATTGAATTGTCGATGCCTTCAATGAATGCAACCAGGTCATCATTTTGATTAGTTTTTCTATAAATATCGATTTGTTGGTGGATCATCTTTGTTTATTGGCAATCACTTCACCTTATAGGAGACACCTGATTATCCGTCTGAAGAAAGCAGGTATGTTAGAAAATATCTATCTATCTTCTCTTTTATTTTTACACTTTGCAAATTTATTTAAAGGGGCGTTACATATCTAAACAATTGCAAGGATACTGAGTGACACAGTAACAGATCTCTGAGCTCATGTATTGGTAGATTCTTAACTGTGAAATAGGAGCAACTATGTAACCTGTTATTATTGAATATTTCAGTCACCTAACGATCCATCCAACTCTGTTGCAACCTCCATTCTATGGGTTTGCAACACTAAACAACGAATCCTACAATAACAATTATACATGAGGAGACTTCCAAGGGTGATCAGTCCTCAATTACTTTCTACCACACCAACTGATGTTGCAGTGAAGAACTAGCAGTGAAGAACTAGAAAGGAGAATTGCAGAAAAAGACATTAACAAAAATCAATTCCAGGTGCAAGAGATCAAACAAAAGAAAGTTGAAGTTCACACTATTGTAGGTTTGTAGCAACGAACAGCCCCCCCCCCCCCCCCCACGCGGGGGGGAGGGGGGGTCGTATTCCTCGTTATTATTATATAATAATAATAATAATAATAATAATAATAATAATAATAATAATAATAATAATAATAATAATAATAATAATAAATAATTATTATTATTATTATTATTATTATTATTATTATTATTATTATTATTATTATTATTATTATTATTATTATATAAACATCACTTTATTATTATTATTATTATTATTATTATTATTATTATTATTATTATTATTATTATTATTATTATTACTATAAACAAAAAGGATTTACAAGAAGTTAGTAGGGAGCCGAGATACTAATTGGGCTCCCACTCCTCTAGCTATCACAAAGCTAATCCTATTAAAGATATGAGCAGTGGCTCGCGATCCGATGTCTTGAGTTACTGAGAACTTTCGGATCCGTTTCAGTAGGGTTGCTGCATCCTTCTCAAGTTCCCCCAAGGAAGAGAATGAGAAGGGAAGAAACCCATATCCAATGTCGGCGCATTTGCTCTCATATTTGACACGCTTGCGCTGTGCTGCTTCGACCACCACTCGTCCTAGTAATTTACCTGTTTTTCCCAATCCTCATGCGTCTTGTTCGCCGGACGCTTATTCTTGATCTCTTCAACTTTCTTAACCCCACCTTGCCGTGTAAAATTTTGCCTTTTGAATTTGTATTTGTTGTCATCGTATCGCTTTCTGAGGTAAGCTTCGATACTTCTGACAATATCGTCTCCATCCGGATCGGTAAGGTGTTCGCCGAGATCAAAGAAATGCTGCAATAAAATATAATTAAAATAAATATACAAATTTAAATAAACAGACAAATTTAAATAAATAAACATATTTAAAATAAATAAACACAATAATTAAAAAAATAAAAGATAAAAAAACTTACGTGGAGCTGCTTATCGATGTGGGCCTTGGTGGTCTCGGGAACCTTATCACACGAATCGTAATGCATAGGAATTGATTCCCGTAACAACATCTGCCATCTATAAATGTACTAGTACAAGAACATAGAAATTTGTGAAGAAACACATATACGCATATATATATATATATATATATATATATATATATATATATATATATATATATATATAATATATATATATATATATATATATATATTTATATATATATATAGGGTCCGGTTCTAGGGAAAAGTGTAATTAGATAGAAAAGTGAGAAAAAAAATTATAGGGTAGGATTTGAAACATCTCAAACTTCAGGGTGAGTTTTGAAACCCACCCCCACCCTACCCCCCCCCCCCCCCCCCCCAACCCCCGGAAAAAAAAATTTCCCGCCAAAAAAAATTTTTTTTTTTGGGCAAAATTATTTTTTCCAGGCAAAAAATTTTCCCGCCAAAATTTTATAACTATGATGCACCTTTTTATTTTATTGCATCACAGTTATAAAATTTAGTTATAACTATGATGCACCAAAATTTATAACTGTGATGCACCAAAATAAAAAGGTGCATCATAGTTATAAAATTTTGGCAGGAAAAATTTTGGCCTGGAAAAAAAAAATTTTGGACCCCAAAAAACACATTTTTATTTTGGTGCATCACAGTTATAAAATTTGGTGCATCATAGTTATAACTAAATTTTATAACTGTGATGCACCAAAATAAAAAGGTGCATCACAGTTATAAAATTTTGGCGGGAAAATTTTTGGCCTGGAAAAAAAAATTTGGCCCCCAAAAAAAATTTTTTTTTGGCGGGATTTTTTTTTCCCCCCAGGGGAGGGGGTGGGGGTGGGGTGCGAATGTACAAAGCCTCCCTTAAAGAATGGAGGAAAATACAATAAGGTCCCTGTAGTTTGGTGTGAAAAAAGGGGGGGGGGAAGGAAAGGGTGATTTGCACTATTTTCTCACTTTTCCACCAAAATGGATTTTTTCCAAGAACCAAAATATATATATATATATATATATATATATATATATATATATATATATATATATATATATACACCCATTCAAATAAATAACAATATATACCAAAAAAGATAATAATAAATAAGTAAATAAATAAATAAATAAACACATTTAACCACTCGATAATAATTTCATTCAAATAAGTGTCGTTTAACAAATTACAATTTGAGATCAATCTCCCACATCACTAAGATAAAAATCATCATTATTAGCGTCAGCTTTATCTTCACGATCGACGTTGTCGTCACCATCAGATGTTAAATCATGAGGAACATGGTCATCATAATCAATATCATCGTCGTCGTCGACATCAGTAATAATTGGTGGTGGTGATGCCTTAACTTCCGTTGGCTGGACATCTATATTTATGGTGTTATAATTCAACTTATCCAACTCAGCAGAGAGTGTGACATGTGATGAGTTGTTGTCATGTACAACATCTTGATTGTCTTCTACCACGATGATATCCAAATCTTTCGATGATAAGAATCTTGGACGGCTAGGCGCTTAGCAATCATTCAAATCTACTTTAATTAGCTGTTTACTTTTGTTGTTTGCTAATGGTTATCAAGAATCTTTCTCATTATTTTTAAAGTAAGATTTAGATAATCGATCATCAACTAAAGTCTAATAAAATGACTGAAATAAATGTTATAAAATGCTCCTACATAGGTTATGATATAAAGCTATAATTTAATCGAGGTTCTTCGATTTTTTTTACTGTTAGTATCACTTCTGTGAAACTTTTATACACCAGTGGACTATAATCTATTCCAACTTGCTATTCGCCAAGTCTCGTATTCTCCTATAAATACAAGGGAGCTCTAAATTACAACCTCATTCATCACTAATATAAACTCTCATAAGAAACATATTAAATTCCAATACCAAAATTCTATAATACATAATGAATAAATGGCAAATCTTTCTTGCTTTCTTGTTAGCTTCATACATAGTGTTCATGTCCATGAAGCACCACCAGCCTGAATACTTTTCCATCAATGGCATTACATACCAAGTTCGTGTCGTAAATGGCTTCACAAGCAACTCCTCACTGCCTCTCGTCATATGGTGCACCTCACAAGATGGTGACATTATTGGTGGTCGAGCACTTCAAGAAGGTGATGACTTAGCTTGGGACGCGACACTTAGTTTCTGGACAACCTCAAACCCTGCTTTCACTTGCACCATGAAATGGGATCGAACCAGGAAGAAGTTTGATGCTTTTCGGGTGCACCATGACGGACCCAAGTGTGGAAATCTTAGGAAATGTTCGTGGTTGGTTAAGGAAGATGGTTTTTATTTTAGCAATGATGAGTTCAATTGGGTTAAGGATTTTTCATGGTCATAGTGTACGTCTCTTAGGCTAACATGCATACTACTACCTTAGTTTTTTTTTTTTACGAAAAAGATGTGTTATGGGTTTCGTTACTTATTACACGATATGTTTTTCGTATTAATTTTGCAGTTAAAATGTGTGGTATTTTGTGTTACGTACGTTTGTACGTACTTTTATGCATGAGCATTTCCTTGGTCGAATGCTAGAGCTAACTATTATATTTTCAGACTATCATATTATTCAATTAATTAGAGACAAAATATCCATTTTTATTATCAGAAAATGGACTATAATCTATTCCAACTTGCTATTTGACAAAAAATAAATATTTGACAAAAAATAATTATTCCATTATTCTTACAAGCAACGATCCTTTTATCATAATTGAGGATATATTAGTTCGTACTTTCGTAGTATATAAATAAAAATGGTTCAAAAGGTTATCATATATATGTAAGGGATTGTTTAACAATTGCACGGCGTTGGTTAAGTGTATTAATTCAATATAAAATTTCTTTTTAAACTGAAAAATGCATTTAAAACACAATAATTAAAGTTATAAATGATCTTAATTAATTAAATGTGATTTTGTATTGAACGTAAACTTTCTTTGTTTAATCATTTAAATTAATGCATCGAAGGCATTTGTTAAATAAATCCTATATTAATTAAACATGTAACAATATTACTAAGGAGAAAAGTTAAATGTAGACCACAAATTCTTTAAAAATTTAATAAACCAATTCTAGTAATTTATTTTTTTTTATCAAAACAAAAAACCTCTATTTCATCATTTTTATTTAAAATTAAATATCTTACAAACCGTTAACCGTTACATGAAAAGAAACATACAATTACGACGAAAATTAAATCATCTTTCTATAGAGGGACAATTCTATATACTTTCGACAAACTTTTTTTTGACTTTTTCTTGTAAGGCCACTCACAACAGTTAACTCAGCCTTAAATTTTAAGGCATGCCACGTCAGCTTTTTCACCCCTTAACTTAACTCAGCTTTAACCCACACAACAAAAACTCAGCTTTAACACACCTTAACTCAACTTTACACATAAATTTTCAAATTCAACCCCTAACTTATAAATTACTTCATTTTTTTAAAACATAACATTTATTAAAAAGTAAATTACACCGTTCGTCCCTGTGGTTTGTCCAAAATCACTGGTTTAGTCCCTAACTTTTAAAAGTTGCGTGTATGGTCCCTCTGACAGCCAACTAATAACACCCTTGGTCCCTATCACTAACTGACGTTATGTATTCCGTTAGCAAGTTTCAAGGTTAGTCCATTAACCAAACAAGCGTTTGCAACGTTAGTCCTTTTCCTTAACGGCCGTTTGCAACGTTTGCAACGTTAGTCCTTGAGTCCGTTTTTCTTCCGTTTCGTCCGTTTTTCTTACGTTTATTCCGTTTTTGTCCGTTTTTCTTACGTTTTTGTCCGTTTTTTACGTTTTTGTCCGTTTTTCTTACGTTTTGTCCGTTTTTCTTACGTTTTTGTCCGTTTTTCTTATGTTTATTACGTTTTTGTCCGTTTTTCTTACGTTTTGTCCGTTTTTCTTACGTTTTTGTCCGTTTTTCTTATGTTTATTACGTTTTTGTCTGTTTTTCTTAAGTTTTGTCCGTTTTTCTTACGTTTTTTCCGTTTTTCTTATGTTTTTTACGTTTTCATACGTTTTTGTCCGTTTTTCTTATGTTTTTGTCCGTTTTTTTACGTTTTTGTCCGTTTTTCTTACGTTTTTTCCGTTTTTCTTACGTTTTTGTCCGTTTTTCTTATGTTTTTTACGTTTTTGTCCGTTTTTCTTACGTTTTGTCCATTTTTCTTACGTTTTTGTCCGTTTTTTACGTTTTTGTCCGTTTTTCTTACGTTTTGTCCGTTTTTCTTACGTTTTTGTCCGTTTTTTACGTTTTTGTCCGTTTTTCTTACGTTTTATCCGTTTTTTCTTACGTTTTTTGTCCGTTTTTCTTATGTTTTTTACGTTTTTGTCCGTTTTTCTTACGTTTTTTCCGTTTTCATACGTTTTTGTCTGTTTTTCTTACGTTTTTTTCTGTATTTGTCCTTTTTTCTAACGTTTTTGTCCATTTTTCTTACGTATTTGTCCGTTTTTATCCGTTTTTTTCCGAATTTAATGGAAAATCGTATTTAAAGTGAATGGTGACGGTTAAAAAATTTATTCGGTGACGTTTAATATTTTTCAGGAATAAAAACTAGTAACTCGAAAAAGTATCTTAAAAATTATTCCGCTAGTCCTTGTCCGACTCCTCAACTTAAATAAAAATACACTACAAGGACTTATGGTGCAAAATCCGGTTTTAATAAAAACCCTAACCCTTATTTTATTTCATTTTTATTTCTTCTTCTTCACAAACCCTCTTCTCCCTCTCCTCTCTAACTGCCGCCGCCGGCACCCCATCAACCACCACCACCGCTGCCTTATTAACCCCACCGCTATCACCAAAACATTTCCCACACCCTCCTCTTTCTTTTTATGTAACCCACGCGCCACCAACACCATTTCATCTTCATTTTTAATCAACACTGCCGCTACCTACATACCACCATCATCATTTCTACACCTAAAACATTTAGATCCATTGAAGAACGGTAAGAAAACGCGTTTTTACGCGTGGGTTGACTCACCACCGAGTCAACTCGTGTTAAATAACGATTTTCGGGTTGAAAAACAAGTGGGTTTATGTTTTTAAACAAATAAAAATGTTGGTATCGAAAAAGGGTTGTGTATTTGTTAATTTTCTTTGGCACCGAAAGTTTTAAGCTCAAGTTTGAGCTTATTTTTGAGCTTTGATAGTTGTGGTTATGTCTTTTTGATGAGTTGGTGGCCAAACCGAGACCCCATAGGGTTCGGTTGGTTTTTGTCGCACCATGGGAGCCAAGCCGAGACCAGATTTGGCCGGATCTTGTTATGCTTGTCATTTCGTGGTGGTGGTGGGTGTTTTCATGAGTGTCTTTGGCCAGATTTGGCCGGATCTTGTTATGCTTGTCATTTCGTGGTTATTCTTTTTTTGTTAATAATGTGTTAAAAAAGTGTTTGAATCGGATTTGCGTTTTTGGTTGACAAAAGGTGTTTGAATCGGATTTATATGTGATGGTTTTTGTTATTTTCTTTCAAATGGTATTGTCGAGATTTATCTTTTTGGTGTGCGTTTTTGGTTGGAGATTTCCGGAAATTGGCGGAGTGCTTTTGAGGTGACCGGAATCTGGAGAAGGTTGCCGGAAATTATGGTGTCTTGCTGATATAGATTAATGGATAATAATAATAATAATAATAATAATAATAATAATAATAAGAGTAAAAAAGGACTAACGTTGCAAACGTTGCAAATGGCCGTTAAGGAAAAGGACTAACGTTGCAAACGCTTGTTTGGTTAATGGACTAACCTTGAAACTTGCTAACGGAATATATAACGTCAGTTAGCGATAGGGACCATGGGTGTTATTAGTTGGCTGTCAGAGGGACCATATACGCAACTTTTAAACGTTAGGGACTAAACCAGTGATTTTGGACAAACCACAGGGACGAACGGTGTAATTTACTCTTTATTAAAACATAACATTACATTCAAACATAACACACTTTAAAAAAAACTTACAACGAAATTAAAGAAATAAATAAAAATAACGACGAAATTAAAAATTACATAATAAAAATAAAGACAATCCTAAATCTACTGTGGAGGCATCCCGAGCTTGTGTTTTGCCACAATGCGAGCTTTTTCTTGGTTGATCCACCACACCACCTCTGGAGGTTGCCCGTCGGTAGATTCCTTCAAAAACTTTATTTCCTCTAGCCTTGTTATCGCCTCCTCTTTTTCTTTTGTAGCCCGATACGCGGCTTCTGCCATTTCCCATTTGTGACGATACTCGAGTGTCATACTCTCCACGAATTGCACTGACGAGACATTTTTTTTGGGTTGAAGGTTGAAAAGATAGTGTAAATATGTAGTGTATTGAGTTGTGGAAGTGTGAAAAAAAAATACGGTGTGAAATGGTTATTTATAGAGGATTGAAAATGGTTTTGAAATTTTTTTTTTTTTTTTTTTTTTTTTACTAAACCCCGCTCCATTTAACAGCTAGAAAAACTAGGGGGCGAAAATGAAAAAAATTTAAATTGCAACGGTTTGAAAGTGACATATGTAGGGGGCGAAAGTGAATTTTTTTTTTTTTTTTTTTTTTTTTTTTTTTTACATGTTCCACCCTTAACGCTGCGTTAGGGTGCTAACGCAGCCCTTAACGCAGCGTTAACGCCCCTAGCTCGCAACGCCTAACGCCCCTTAACGCCACTTTAACTTGCAAAATTGGTCCTTTAACGCACGTTTAACGTGCTTGTTGTGAGTGGTCTAAGTGTTAAAAATTTACGTCTAGAAAAATCATATGTGATTTGTAATTTTAAAATCACATGTGATTCCGACATACAAATCACATGTGATTCCTAACATAAAAATCACATGTGATTTTTCCAGACGCAAATTTTAACACTAAAACAAAACTTGAATAAAAAGTTCGTCGAAAGTATATCGAAGTACCCGTCTACTGAAATATAAAAATATTCTCGTCGCGATAGTGTATTTTTTTATTGCTTAACGATGTACCGTTTGCGAAATATTTTATTTTCAAAAAGATGTGAAAAATGATTTTTTTAATCTTGACAATAAATGAATGACTAGGATTGGTTAATTAGGTATATAGAGAATATTTGGCCTATATTGAACTCAACTCTATTACTAAGAACATAAGACGACTTTTTTCACTGAAACGAACGTATTGTTCCATCCGACAATTATCCAAAGATGCAGAAAGAATACAATTATAAGCTAACTATTTGGAATGCAGATACATTTAAGATAGGGTTAATTCTTTAAAAAAGCACTATACTTGTCATAAATGTGACTTTCGCGTAACCAACAAAAAAATTTCATTGTCTAACCACTCAACTCGACTATTTTGTCTTTTTTGGGGCATTTTGTTACTCCCCCAGCAAGTTATGTCCATGTCATCCGGTTAGTTGCCACGTTTTTTTTTTCGACTTTATTTAAATAATAAAAGTAACAAAAAACTCACTTTACCATTTTATTCTCATTTGCAGCCATAAATGAACCCTAAACCTACTTTATCAATTCATTCAAATTTTATAAAACCTATCAATTTTTTATTTTTACTATTTATTTATTTATTTATTTATTTATTTTATATATAAAATTAAGATGAGTTCTCAGGATCTTGAAGAGGGTCAGGTATACAAATGGGTTTAAGCAAATGGATCCAACACAAGAAATAGCTTCTGGGTTATTTCATATTAATATTGGTGTAAATACTTTTCAAAGACTTGTTAATACTCTTGCTACACCTAAAGATACACCTGAACTTCGTGATAAGTTGTATATGTCTTTTTTCATCTTTTGTGATTTTGTTCGTTTGATTTTATTCAAGTTGTAGTGGTGGCTGAAAATAGTTGTGGGGAGTAACAAAATGCCCAATAAAAGACAAAATAGTCGAGTTGGATGGTCAGACAAGGAAATTTTTTTGTTCGGTACGCGAAAGTCACATTTTTTACAAGTATAGTGCTTTTTCAAAAAATTAACCCTTTAAGATATTAATGTTCAGGTAATTATCCGATAGATCCTGGTGACATTTTCTTTTTAACGAGTAGTCGTTGTCTATCGGGTGGGTGGCTCATAATACGTACTACTGTAAAAGGTCACTTGATAGTGAATATTAGATGGTGTGCAACTATTTTTGGTGACAATCAAACGCACCTTTGCATTTGGTGGCACAACTACGTACAATTGTTTACGTATGCATGTTTTGGCAAGCATAATTTTCGAAAATATTTATAATATCTAAACTTGATTTTGGTCTATTTCAGTTCACTAAAAATGATCTTTATAAGATATTAAGTATAGATATTCGATTATATTTTGAACCGTAAACATGCAACTTGTCTGCTTTCTTAAACATCGTATAATTATCCCCACACTTTAAAAGTTCAACAGTGGGAATTTATAAAAACAAGAGACAACTAGGTTTAGAAATGCAAAGCACTTTAACAACTTGGCCAACGTATTGATTGGTTTTTGATTTTGGAGATAAACTATTTAATTAGATATACATGATCCAAGTACACTCACCTTTCCTTTTTTGATCTTCAAATCATGTATAATTATATTATAAGATGTTGCCTTTTGAGTTATAAACATATTGATTGGTTTTTGATTTTGGAGATAAACTATTTAATTAGATATACATGATCCTAGTACCCTCACCTTTCCTTTTTTGATCTTCAAATCATGTATAATTATATTATAAGATGTTGCCTTTTGAGTTATAATCAGGGACGGAAACAGGACTAAATATAACTGGGTGCACACAAAAAATTGAACACTAATACTAGAAACATATTTCAATGGACCGGGTGCATTTAAAATGAATTTAGAAAAAATCAATGTTTTTTTTCAAAAATTAACATTACATTGAAAAAATCTATAGGATGCCCGGGCACTCGCAGGAACCCTAGCTCGGTCACCGGTTATAATCCCATAAAACATCAAAAGTATTCCCACTTAGTTTTAACACCACACATTTTATCTTGTGTTTGTCGTCTTGCTTACTTTTGACCTCGATGAGATTTGGAGACATATATGTTACTGTAATAAACAATCCTTTCATGTAGCAAATGGAGGCTTTAATCAATCAAGATTTACAAAGATAACATATGTTTGTCGTGGCGTGTCGTCAAGTTTGTGGAGAAAGCTAGCTAGGGCACAACACACCAAATGGATTGGTTCATTAAAAAGTCGAGTGGCGTATATCACTACAGCAAAAAACACAACGTGCGACGAGACTTTTGTCAAGTACACCCATGTCTTCGCCAAAAGCCACTAAACGACAAAAGAAACCCATGTTAGACTTTGATTGTGAGGAGAAATTTGACTAAATCTTTGGCAACAACATGTTCTCGCCAAAAAATTGACCACATTTTCACATCCCCCAATTTTCATTTTAGTTAATTATTTCCCTCTAATATTTACCTCCAAGCTTTTGGCGAGAACATGTCCTCGTCAAAAGCCTTGACCAAAATGTTGACCAATTGATTAATAGTACCTCCCTCCCATATTTATTGTTCACATTTTCTTTTTCGTTTGTCCCAAATTAATTGTCCACTTACATAAATAGATAGGGAATATAGATCAAGTTTACCATATTACCCTTATTTGAGGTTATTATTAAAACTTTAAAGAAGTTAAAAATTAATTAATTAAGGGTAAAACTGTCTTTATGCAAAAAGTAAGAAAGAGAAAGCTGTAATGATAATATTTTTCTTTAATCGTTTTTTCCTTTGGTGGGGATAAAGTAAACATGAGGGAGTTATTAAATTTTGGTGAAAACATTTGGCGAGGACATGTCCTCGCCAAATGGTATTCTTATAATAAAATGATTTAAAATTAGTTATAAATGATTTTAAAATGATTTAAATTAATTATAATGATTTTAAAATGATTTAAATTAGTTATAAACGATTTAAATTAGTTGTATGGATTTTTATGTGTTTGTGGATTGTGTTAGGGATTATAGTTATGGACATTAGGGATGTTTATGTGTTTGCGTATATTTTAAGGGTTATGGTTATGTGTTTGAACCATTTTGCGACTTTTTTAGTTATATAAAATATAAGGTTTTAGCGACTTTGTGGTGTTGTAGCGTTTTGGTATGTTTGTGTTGGGTGAAAACAGGTTCTAGAATGGGTTATAACAAGTAGATTTTTTTTCGGAAAAAAAAAAATCTAAAATGGAACCAGAATGCAGCATTTTGCTGTCAAAATGTGCAGAGCTTTTGGCGAGGACATATCCTCGTCAAAGCTAATAAATAGTTTTTTATTTTAAGCTTTTAGCTTTGTTCAAAAAAAAAATCTAAAATGGAACCAGAATTCAGCATTTTGCTGTCAAAATGTGCAGAGCTTTTGGCGAGGACATATCCTCGTCAAAGCTAATAAATAGTTTTTTATTTTAAGCTTTTAGCTTTGTTCAAAAAAAAAATTTAAGCTTTTAGTGAGGACGGCCCAACGTTGTTTAATGTAAAAAATAATTAATTAATTAATTAATTAATTAATATAATAAATTAATATAATTAATTAACCAATTAACATAATTAATCTTTGGTGAGGGCTTTTCCTTGCCAAAGGTCTTGTGGGCCCTGTTCCTTAACTTTGATTGAGAAAATATGTGGGCCCCACAAGTCATCACCAAAAGCAACAATATGTCGTCACCAAAAGTATTAGCGACAAGGTAATAGTAGTGAACATTTGGCGACGACAACTCCTCGCCAAAGACCTTTAGTGTGGACTTGCCATCACCAAAAGGAACAAAAAAGTCCTCTCTAACGGGGGAAAATGTTGTAGTGATATATGTTAAGCCAAGCTTGTGCATATAATGGATTTGGTTCACTAGCTTTTTGAGCCTAGATAATCAAGGCAACCTTAGTTGACCTTATGTTAGAGTCCTCACTAAAAAAAATTACTTACCACTTAGTATCAAATTATTTTGAGCTCTTTCACCCAGTCACCACTCACATTTCTGTAGTCTTAACTCACCACTTATCTATACTAAAATATCCGTGCGTATAACATATGAATACACTCAACACATAGATGTAACTCCTCAGTGTGTAATTTCGGCCACTCTTACGAACCAAAAACCAGCGTGAGGGGGTGTGTATAACACGTGAATTGTGGACAATGATGAGTTTGGGAGAATACACATTTACACACATAAACACATAGTGGGAAATGATTCTCATTGATTGATGGTGATACATGGTATATATACAGTGTTTAACTAACTTTAGATGATTTACAAATCATTTACAATATGAGTCCTTCAACTATCAGATGTGTTGTCTTGTAGTCCTTTTAATTAGCCCACTCATCTTTTACACTCCCCCTTAAGTGGAGAGGTGGACGAACTGGAAACTCCCAACTTGGACAACAATTTTGAATGCTGATCAACAAACAACACCTTGGTAAATACATCTACCAACAGAGCTTTTGTAGACACATAGGAAGGATTGACTTGACCACTCTTGTCTATTACATAATGGCAGTCCACCTTTATATGTTTGGTTCTAGCGTGAAACACTGGATTGGCAGCTATATACAGGGCAGCTTGATTATCACACTTTAAGTCAACATGTCCAAGATCCTTGATTCCCAAATCTTTGAGCAAAGTAACTAGCCATGTAACCTCACAACAAGTCAATGCCATAGCTCTGTACTCAACTTCTGCAGAGGACCTTGAAACTACTCTTTGCTTCTTAGATTTCCAGGAAAGAGGAGACTGTCCAAGTAGAATATAATAGCCAGTGGTGGACCTTCTTGTCTTAGGACAACTATCCCAATCACTGTCACAATATGCTGTCAGATGAATAGCTGAACTATTGGCCAACAAAATGCCTTGTCCTAGTGATGTTAACAAATATCTTAGCAAGTGCTTTACTGCCTCCATATGGACTGAGGTTGGGTTTTGCATGAATTGGCTCAAGAGTTGAACTGTGTAGCATATGTCTGTCCTGGTAATTTTCAGATAGATCAGTTTTCCAACGAGCCTTCTATAGACTTCTAGATCAGGTAAAGGAGTGCCAGTGTCAGCTTGCAACTTGACATGAGTATCCATAGGAAGTTTGTAAGGTTTGGCATTAGACAGACCAGCTTCTTGTAACAGATCAAGAGTGTACTTCTTTTGAGAGATGAATATGCCTTGGTCACTTCTGCACACTTCCAAGCCCAAAAAGTAGTTTAACTATCCCAAATCCTTCATGTGAAACTGAGAACTCAATTGAGATTTTAAGGCCTTAATCTCATCTTCATTAGATCCGGTATTCAACAAGTCATCAACATATACTAAAACTGCTGTGAAAGACCCACCATTGGACTTGATGAATAGAGAGTATCTACCTTTGACTGAGTATAACCAAAAGACAACAAAGCAGAAGACAATTTAGTAAACCATTGTCTTGGTGCTTGTTTAAGTCTATACAAGGATTTTTTGAGCTTGCAGACAAGGTTTTGATTGGGAACATCATCCTTTACACTCTCCCCCTTGCCACATAACCTTGTGGCATCTACGTATAAACCTCTTCAAATAAGTCACCATGTAGAAATTCATTAGAGACATCCATTTGACAAATATCCCATCTTTTCATGGCTGCAACTGCAAGTATGGCTCTCACAGTTACCATTTTTACCACAGGAGCAAAAGTTTCCTCATAATCAACTCCCTTTCTCTGCCTATTACCATTGACCACAAGCCTAGCCTTCATTTTTTCAAGAAAACCATCTGATTTAAGTTTGGTCTTGTAGATCCAATGACAGTTGATTGCCTTTTTGTCTTTGGGTAAAATTGTTACTTCCCAAGTTTCATTCTCATCCAAAGCTCTTAGCTCAACATTCATGGTATCACACCAGTCAGGCTACTTGATTGCTTCTTTGAAATGTGTTGGTGTAGATTGAGCCACCAAAGCACACAAAAAGGCTTGAAACTGAGATTGCAGAGGTGTGACTGAAACTTGATTTGCTTTTGGAAGAGGAGGTGTAACATAATCTTTTAGCCAACTAGGTTGTACTGAAGTCCTTGAAGATTTTCTTATGTCTGCATTTTGAGTATTGGTGGTTGTGCCAAACACTGGTTCAAATGCTGGGATAGACTGCTTAACAACTGGTTCTTCTGCATTGTGAACAAGTTCACTTGTGGAAGTATTAGGTTCAGGTGCTGCTTGATTCACTGGTTGAGTAGTTGACACAAAATCCTCATACCATATAGGAGATGAAACAGGTGCAGGAATAGGTTGCAGTACTTGTGACATAGTACTAGACTTAGAATAAGGGAAAATATGCTCATAGAAGGCCACATCTCTTGAAACAAATCTAGTATGAGTTAGCAAATTAAGAAGTTTGTACCCTTTTTGATGTTGAGGATAGCCCAAAATACACAAGGAACTCCTCTGGTGTCAAACTTGTTAGTTTCTCTTGAAGGGTTACTTGCAACAGCCAAACATCCAAACACCCTCATACGCTGATACTCAGGCTTAGAGCCTATCAAAACTTCATATGGAGTCTTAAATTTGAGAACAGAGGTAGGGAATCTATTGATGAGATAGGTTGCAGTAATCACACAATCACCCCAATAGTGCACAGGAAGATGAGCATGTAATCTCAATGCCCTAGTGATTCGCAAAAATCAATGCATAAATATTTCCAAGGAAACACAAGTGAAGTATGTGTAACCCGGTTCGTTATCCCCAACGAATGATTGAATGAAATTCGTGATTCGGTTCGTGATTACGTGTTTGAATAGTGAAAAGAGAGATTTTGGGATTTTAAACTAAAATAAGTGAACATGAACTAAAAATGATTTAATAAACAAGATGTAAAACCACTAAACTAATCAAACCTTACGAACAAAACTAAGCTATACTATCTCCGTGACACTCAACAATAAGTAAAGATGATAAGAAGAATGGTATGTATCGTGTGAAATGAAACCTTAGTCGAATGCTTCTATTACCATGAGAGAACAAGATACAAAACTCACACATGCACACACTCTCACCTTTACAAGACTTTGAGGCACACACAAATAGGTGGAGAGTGTGTGTATTTATAGATGAAGCGAAAAGTGTACCGCTTTTAAGGGGTCATTTAAGCCTTAAATCGTATTTATTTGATCAAATATTGCCCTAAATCGTTCCTTTTGTCATTTTAGGTACTTTTGAGGAGAAATCTGGAAAAGGAGGCATTTTGGACGTTTTTGGAGCATAAAAGTGAAGAAAACGGCAAAGTCTCAAAAATCGGCTGAAAGTTACCTTTGACGGCGTCACATTTAACCCCAGACGGCGTCATGCCTTGGCAAGAAAAGGTGGACGTGAAATTTACTCATGATAAG
Source organism: Artemisia tridentata subsp. tridentata (assembly GCA_021014915.2). Taxonomy (NCBI): domain Eukaryota; kingdom Viridiplantae; phylum Streptophyta; class Magnoliopsida; order Asterales; family Asteraceae; genus Artemisia; species Artemisia tridentata. Next base: position 443,079,638 of record CP139506.1, on the reverse strand, counting down.
CCAGTGAAAATACCATGTGAATTCTGACGGCGTCATGCTTTAACTTGATCAAGGGCGTCACGGCTTAAATCAAAAGGGGACGGCGTCACGTTCAAGGTTCGACGGCGTCAAGCCTTGATAAGCCAGAATGGATTTTTGAAGAGCTAAAGAGGGACGGCGTCGAGAAGGTCATCCGGGAACCCTAAAAGCGGCGAGGTGACGGCGTCACACTCCATAACGTGACGCCGTCAGATCCAAAAATCTATATATAGTTTTCTAATTTTTTGTCATTAAAAGAGAGCTTAGTGTGTGGAATTTTGGGAGAAAACCCTAAGACGATTTTAGCCTCTTTTTCAAGGCTTTTTGCCTTGAGATCTTCCATGTTACATTGAAGATAAGTTATCAATTAATCATTCAATATGTCTATGTGTTGTTTGATTTTATCTTATTCTTGTCTTTTGATTAACATGTTAGGCTAAATTTATCTTGTGTTTGCTTAGATCTAATGAAACCTAGCTATTGATTATTGGTTATTAGTGTGTTGTTAGTTGTATTGGATGATTGTTTATCTATGTTAGGCTTAAGAAAACTGGCTAACTTCCTATTCGGTAACTTGCTTGAACGTCTTAAGAAACATGAACCAAATGCGTACTAAAGGTTTTTATGGTTGTATTTAATGCACAAGCGAATTCTAGTGATCCCATGTTAGGAGCTTCCTAGCCGGCTCGACATAGGAGTGAAGTAGGAGCTTGTAGAGTTGGGGAAGTAAGTACGCCACCCCACGAATGGTATTAAGGAATACACCCGTCATCCACGCGACTAATGCACACTAATTAACCGGTAAAAGATAGTTAGGGAGTAAGGAAATCTAAGTAAACACATTTCTCTACACATAAGTTTCTCACCACATTTTCATTTTTGTTATTTATTTTATTTGCATTCGTAGTAATTTGGGTTAGTTGACTAGCAACTAATTCCGCCCACTCTTTCAAACCCGAGATTTTACTTGCTTTCATAAAAATTATAAAAACATAAAAAGAATCTTCCTCAACCCTTAGACCTAATTAGAGTAGCCTTTCATACCTAACGAACACTATTCCCTGTGGAGAACGATCAATCCCCCGTACTTACCACTACACTATACTACATCGGTCAGGTACACTGCCTGGTGGGGTTGTAAGCCTCTTGAGATCCCTCGAGAGGTAAAACCTGTTGTAAGGTTACAAAACCACGCATCAAGTTTTTGGCGCCGTTGCCGGGGAATAGTTATTGTTTAGGTTGAATTTTTATTTTATTAGGTCTACTCACTAGATTCCTTTCTAGTGAGATTTTTATTTTATTTTTCTAGGTTTTTCTTTAGTCTATCTATTTTCTTCGTGCTTTTGTTCGTATAAGATTTCCATTGACTTTTCCGTTCACCATTATGGAGAACGCGAATCCACCATACCACCAACCACGTAATTCACCCACTCCATATGACATCTTGATGTTTAAACAACATAAAGATGAACCTCTCTATGATGCATGGACTCGTTTTAAATATTTACTCCAAAAAGTCCCTCATCATGACTTCGATTTTTGGTCCCTAACTCAAATCTTTTACAATCATGTCGACCGACATGCCCAAAGGGACATTTACCATATTGCCGGCAGGGATATTAGAGAATTAAGTGCTGAGAAAGCATGGGAAGCTATTGAAGAGTGTGCCCAATATTATTATATAGTAGACAACCCAACAAACGTTAGTACAAGTCAATTGACCACAAATTTCGAGGATCATGAAACAAGTTTGTTTGGGGATGAATATGTTAGTGTTGAGATACCTAAGTGGATGTCATGTAATGCCATATTACAAAACAAACACATAGGTGACCTTGATATGACGGAGGATTTAGCCGAACATGATCACATTGATCAAAAAGACCTAGGTTTTGTGATTGATGACGTCGAATCTCAAGAAACACATGATGAATCTTTTAGGCAGTTTGAATATAGCAGTCAGAATATTGAGGATGATCCGTATGATTTGGACATAGAAGTTGAAATGCCTAGAGAAGCACTTGAGATACTTGGGAAAATGTTAGGGTTAGATCCTACTAAAACGCATGATGAGGATATAGGTGAGCTTGACGTAAGGAATGATGAGGTAAGTAACATAAGCCCACCAAGTACCCCACAAGTCATACCATCATTTGAGGCACACACACCACCCGTGACTTACCCAGAAGAAGTAGAAGAGACTATAGGAACCCCAATAGAGGTAGAGCCCTTGGACCAAACAAAACTAGAAGAAATAGGTTTGAATACTTGTAGTCATAACCTTTCTTTTAGTTCTATGGAAGTTCCTAGTTTTGATGAACCGGAGCCTAAACCAAAACCGTTACCTAATCTTCCATCCTTAGATGTGAACTTAGGAATTGAATTAGGTCCCGACCCACCCATCAAACCATATAGTCCGGGTAGTCTTAAGGTAGTAGACATTAAGCCTTGTAGAGAGGAAGCCAATATAGGAGTGAAACATGACCTTACATACTTACATCACCCATTCATGATTGATCACAAGAAACATTATGGGTTTAAACCGGGTTTATTAGGTCAAGATGGATTCCCAACTAGGAGTCTCTCGAAGTTGATAGAAGATGATCCCTTTTTAGGAGGAAACTCAAAATCACCCATTGACCAAAGTGAACTAGGCAAGGTTATGATGAAAGGAGCACACCCCTTTGAGCATATAATTCATCCACCACTCTTTCCTCACGTGGCATACTCCTACCGAGCTGGTGTGTATCACTACTATCACCCGCACTTAATCCTAAGTGTAGGGAAAACCTCTCCTTTATCCATTAAATAAGGGTAGAGTCAGGCTCATGACTCGAACAAAAACAAGCGCTTCTTGGGAGGCAACCCAAGCGTTATTTGCTTTATTTGCTTTGTGTGTTTATTTATTTGTTTGTTTGATTTTATTTGCTTCCGTATGTATGTTTAATTTTTATTATTATTGATTCATGTTCAAAACTAAAATTGTGAAAATGCTTTATTTTGTTTTTAACTTCGTCTTAACTACATATAAAGGTATTTTGCAAAAGATAAGTGTAAGGGAAAGTCAAATCGGTTTATTAGAACAAATGAACATGAATCATAATAATATTAAATTAACATACATATTAGTATTTGTTTGAGTCAAATGCTTGTATCGAGTCATAATGATATTTTGCAGGATTTCCAGGAAGTAAGGTAAAGGTTTTTCCAAAAATTTTCCGGAAACTTAAAATGAAAATTTTTGTCAGGTCATTTCTGACGGCGTCAAGGTTTATAACCTGACGGCGTCAGATTTAATTTTCAAAAATTTTTGAAAGTTTTGTTTTTAAAAAAAGTTTTTACTAAAATCTCCAACTTATAATCTCCAGGAATCTGCAAAGTTATCATTCCACAAGCATTATATCCTTATATATAGATTTTATCCCACCGATGTTATGCAGGTTTTCGTGTTTGTTTTCTCAGGTTTAACAGGTTATTTTGGACAAGGAAATGTTTTGAATCAAGCTTGTGGCGATGCATTAGTCATGGAGCTTCTACATTACTTTGGAGGAAGATCTAACCGTGTAATTTCATTATCCACCGAGCGAATCAGGGGAGTATTTGATTTCATTCTTTTACCTTATTTACTTTTACATCTTGTTATTTGAACATTGGGGACAATGTTCATCTTAAGTGTAAGGGGGGGTAAAAGTACGATTTTAGAGAATGCCATTGCGCTTGATTTTTGTTTGTTTAATAATAGATGTGTAATAAAACTGAGATAAATACCTGTTAGGGTAATTTTAGTGCCAAATTTAAAATTTTTTACAACACTTAGGAGTGAAACTTTAGTTCTAATGAGCGTCTCACGGATAGGAGTTATATGACTAGCACAAAAAACCGTACCACTAAAAAAATTTTCCACCCCCAAATATGTGAGGTTTGCCCCTAGAATTGGTAGGAAAAGCATTTATGCTATGATGTGTGTACCGGTAGCACTTAGATTCTAGAACTTGCGTTAGGACCATTCCAAGGCCACAAGTGAGACTACATTCGTGTAGTTAGATTTACTACGTGATAAGAGGCATTAGGATTAACCCGTTGTTTTACACCTGTGTTTTTGTTATAATTACATTGGCTACATTGGTCAAGTAATTCTCCCACACCCTTTGCGTTGTACTCATTTTTAGTACACGATACCCCTAGTACACCCCTCAGAGCCTATCTTTTCGTTTCGACCTTTAAGCATTTTACTTAAAGGAAGAATTTGTTACACCCCACTAAAATGTACACCCAAATCGCCTTAGCCTACCTTGTATGCACTCATTTTTAGTGCATTATTGTTACAACATTTGTTTAAACCCAAGTTAATTATCTAGTTGATTACATGGTTGCTAAGTCGAGTCATATCCTTGTACATATTGTTTTGGGACGATTGGGACTCATGGGTAAAGTACTAGTGTAATGGAGTAATGGGGAAGAACATCATTTATTACCCCCATATGTGCTAAATATTTTAAAAGTACTCCAAGTTTTTCAATTATCTTAATTCGAGTCATTAGATTAGTATTTGTAAAGTTATGTAAAAGTTCAAGTGTAAGGGGGATGCAATGCCCCTATGATGTATTATTTTGGATGGTAGGGCAAAAGTGTATTCAATAAAAAAAAAAAAAAAAAAAAAAAAAAAAAAAAAAAAAAAAAATCGAAAAAAAATACAAAAAAAAATGAGAAAAAGAAAAATAGAAAAAACATACGGACTACCATCCCGTTTCATTTTATGTTTATTTTATGTTTGTTCTATGTTTTTGTTATTTTGCTTTTAGCTTAAGATCGAGTCTAGTCTTGGCTTAGCAACATTGTATAGTACATGTAATTGATCAAGATCTTTAACTAGCCACCAGTAAAATATCCCTTATCCAACAAAACCGTGTTTTCCTTTTCCCTACACCTAACGTTATAACCCATTTAAAAGCCCTCTTTGATAGTTTATCTTATGTGCTTACGCCTAGTGGAGGAGGTTATCGATCCTTTCCCAAGCCTATGGTAATCTATTTGCTATGACAGGTAGTGAGAGATATTATCCGTTTTCATTTATGAGATTTATTTTGATGACACTTGAGAGATGTGAGTATCTAAACACTACTTGTGAGGTGCTAGTTTATAATCTCCGTGCTTATTATGATTGAAGTGGAACGAATATTTGTTGTAATTACTTTTATGTTAGCATTAAATGACCCCTAACTTGTATTTTGATTAGAATAAAAGCGCATTTGCTTGAGGACAAGCAAATCTCAAGTGTAAGGGTATTTGATGAAGCGAAAAGTGTACCGCTTTTAAGGGGTCATTTAAGCCTTAAATCGTATTTATTTGATCAAATATTGCCCTAAATCGTTCCTTTTGTCATTTTAGGTACTTTTGAGGAGAAATCTGGAAAAGGAGGCATTTTGGACGTTTTTGGAGCATAAAAGTGAAGAAAACGGCAAAGTCTCAAAAATCGGCTGAAAGTTACCTTTGACGGCGTCACATTTAACCCCAGACGGCGTCATGCCTTGGCAAGAAAAGGTGGACGTGAAATTTACTCATGATAAGCCAGTGAAAATACCATGTGAATTCTGACGGCGTCATGCTTTAACTTGATCAAGGGCGTCACGGCTTAAATCAAAAGGGGACGGCGTCACGTTCAAGGTTCGACGGCGTCAAGCCTTGATAAGCCAGAATGGATTTTTGAAGAGCTAAAGAGGGACGGCGTCGAGAAGGTCATCCGGGAACCCTAAAAGCGGCGAGGTGACGGCGTCACACTCCATAACGTGACGCCGTCAGATCCAAAAATCTATATATAGTTTTCTAATTTTTTGTCATTAAAAGAGAGCTTAGTGTGTGGAATTTTGGGAGAAAACCCTAAGACGATTTTAGCCTCTTTTTCAAGGCTTTTTGCCTTGAGATCTTCCATGTTACATTGAAGATAAGTTATCAATTAATCATTCAATATGTCTATGTGTTGTTTGATTTTATCTTATTCTTGTCTTTTGATTAACATGTTAGGCTAAATTTATCTTGTGTTTGCTTAGATCTAATGAAACCTAGCTATTGATTATTGGTTATTAGTGTGTTGTTAGTTGTATTGGATGATTGTTTATCTATGTTAGGCTTAAGAAAACTGGCTAACTTCCTATTCGGTAACTTGCTTGAACGTCTTAAGAAACATGAACCAAATGCGTACTAAAGGTTTTTATGGTTGTATTTAATGCACAAGCGAATTCTAGTGATCCCATGTTAGGAGCTTCCTAGCCGGCTCGACATAGGAGTGAAGTAGGAGCTTGTAGAGTTGGGGAAGTAAGTACGCCACCCCACGAATGGTATTAAGGAATACACCCGTCATTCACGCGACTAATGCACACTAATTAACCGGTAAAAGATAGTTAGGGAGTAAGTAAATCTAAGTAAACACATTTCTCTACACATAAGTTTCTCACCACATTTTCATTTTTGTTATTTATTTTATTTGCATTCGTAGTAATTTGGGTTAGTTGACTAGCAACTAATTCCGCCCACTCTTTCAAACCCGAGATTTTACTTGCTTTCATAAAAATTATAAAAACATAAAAAGAATCTTCCTCAACCCTTAGACCTAATTAGAGTAGCCTTTCATACCTAACGAACACTATTCCCTGTGGAGAACGATCAATCCCCCGTACTTACCACTACACTATACTACATCGGTCAGGTACACTGCCTGGTGGGGTTGTAAGCCTCTTGAGATCCCTCGAGAGGTAAAACCTGTTGTAAGGTTACAAAACCACGCATCAGTATTTATAGTTGAAAGGATGCCTTGGTTTCCCTACAAGGCTTTGGTTGGGCCATGTGATGGACTTGGGCTTTTGCATTATTCTTTATACTTCCATTACAAAGTCCATCACAAAGCCCTTACATATTTGTATTAAGCTACACGACACACACTTAAATATTCATACAAATGACCATCACTTTTCTATAAAATACAAAAGCTAACAATCTCCCCCTAAGGGATGGTCATTTCAATGATGCTCCGGTGAATGGTCTTTTGTCTTCGACGTCTTCAGTCTTGTGTGTCGTTGTAGAATTGTCTTCAATCAATGTTCCTTCATGCACAGTGATCTTCAAAGTAATCGTTTGTTGGTGGATGTTCTTGCCCTGATCAAAATCTTCTTGTGATGATGCGTCGTGTCCTCCAACATACTCATACCTCTTCTCCTTATGCTAACAATCTCCTCATAATCTTTCATCATATGACATATGAACTTGTCCTTGACATCCTGATTAGCCTCTTGACTTTGTTGTTACACTAGGTCGTTAACTTGATCTCCTTGTCTTGAACTTTTAACACTTGAGCTTTGATGAGGAATGTTCTTCATAAGTATGAGTATGATGAGGTGAAGATGATTGATGAATGGGATGATGGTTAATGGATGTTTAGGGTAGCTGCATAAAACTGTTAGTAATAATCATCCAGCGCTTATGGGTTAGGACTTCGAGATCGTCAACAGCATAGTGTGTAGACTTTCTCTAATCTCCCCCAGGCCGTTCTGAACCGGATACCCCCGAGAGGGCTTACACGGACACACCAAAGTGCACCCACGATTCAGTGAGTCGCAAGAGATCACCCTACGACTGTAGACCGTTTGAAGCACGTAACCATCATGATAAAACTCGGCAAGATCCTTGGATCTCATTAAGACTCTTGTACACCTTGTGTCCTTTATGGTGAACACAAGGGTATTCATATGGAAGTGTTCCTAACGAGATATTTTGATGAATCTCATGGCTCTAGACTCTATAATGTGCGTTTTGGTTTTTAGTCGTCGGAGGCATGGAGCAGAGTGCCACCTTTTCAATATCAACACATCTCGGAGTGAGAGGCCGATAGATTATGCAGTGTTCTCCGTGAGAAATGAAACAAATATCTTTTAAGAGATATCTGAGTGGCTAGGAGGGGTGGTGCAGCGCGTCACTGGGTCCATGACGTCTTGTCTTCAATATCAGTATCACCTTAGTGAATACCGATAGCAGATGTATTGACCCGGTTTCTGCCTTAAGTTTTCATGGAGGGCTATTTATTTTCACCCTTTCATTAAACTTTTCTTTTTAATTCTTCAACCCCTTCTTTCCCTTTTCTCATTTACTCCTTTTTCAATCTTACCTAAGGACTTCTAATTCTAATCTATTGGAATTGTCCTTGGGTAGATCCCTCCGGCTCTGGTGGATCATAGGACGGTTTTTCCTAACCTTAGTCACCTTATAACACCATGACTATCCTAGATTTGCCATAAAACCTTTTGAAAATCTCTCAAAGTGTTTATGAATAAACACATTTAGTTAGCACTTTGAGAGTTTTATATTTTTGAAATACTCCCCCTTCACATGTGCTCATGCATTTTTAACTAAAATTGCACATGTTGGGTAGAGTTCGCACATTATTGAATTGATCGATTTTCAATGAACATGACCTTCGCGAGACACGCTTACATCACTAGTTAGACTAGCTTGAAATTATTACCCGTCCCGGTCATATTCAATGATCATCTCTCGAATTGGTACATTCTGCTCAGACAAGTCCTTTGTGAGACACGCTTACATCACTGGAAAACCAGCTTGAAATTATTACCCGTCCCGGACTAGTCTTTTCGACAACGGACATTAAGTTTCGTCAATTCGAGGGTTAGAACTGAGTCTTTCTGTTGAGCATACTTTGAGATTCCACGAACTTTGATCACATTTTAATCACGCCTTCTCCCCCTCAAAAATAGTATTGATATTTTTGATATCAAGTGATTAAAATGAAACTTTTTAGGGAGCAAAGCGGATATTTGCATGAAGTTGGAACATTTTGCATTTTAAATTTTATACTCCCCCTTAAATAAAGCATATTCTTTAAACATTAGAGTTTAAAATCATTTAAGGGTATAAAGGGAGTTTGCACTTTTGAAGAATCTTGAGCACAGAATTTGAAGAAAGATTTTGAAAAATAATTTTGAAAAATCTTGATCATGTGCTCAAGGTTTGTTTTTGTTTTGCCATTAACAATGCGATTCCTGATCAGAAATAATCAGAAGTCATCATTTTAGCTCGGGTCTCGTACTGAAATGCACGAAAGCCGTAATGAAGAAAGTTTTGAGAACGACATGTTTTAGAATTTGTTTAAATGAACTCTCGCTCAAGCATCTGTCCATGCCCGTATCATTGTTGAATGACATTTCTAGGTACGTACAGAATATTGATTTATACAAGAGACATGTCGTGAGAAGAATATTTTTGATTTTTGTATTTTATATTTTTTATGTCTTTTTGAAATTTTATATTTTTATATTTTGTTTTTGTTGGTTTTTCAAATTTTGTATTTTGTTTTTCAAAAATATTTACATGCGAAGCTTTTGGAAATAAATTCAAGAAGATTCGAGAAGACTTTCTAACTCATCGGGAGTTAGGCTTCGCATTCCAATTCGACGAACTAAGTATTCAAACCGCTCTTTTGGGAGGGCCTTAGTAAATAGATCGGCAAGTTGGTATTCAGTCTTCACGAAAAATAATTCAACAGTACCCTCTTCGACGTGTTCCTTGATAAAGTGGTAGCGGACTCTAATATGCTTGGTCTTGGAGTGCTAAACTGGATTGCACGATATGGATATGGCACTTTTCGAGTCACAATACATAGGTATGTGGTCGAAAGAGTAGCCATAATCTGTGAGTTGTGTCCTCATCCATAGAACTTGGGCACAACACGCAGATAGAGACACATACTCGGCTTCTGCGGTTGAAAGCGCTGTGCAGTCTTGTTTCCTTGATGACCAGCCTACTAGCTTCTCTCCCAAAAATTGTGCTCCTCCGGATGTACTCTTTGCAGTGACTTGGCAACCAGCATGATCGGCATCTGCAAAGGCTGTTAGATTGAACTCCGAATCCTTCGGATACCAAAGTCCCATGTTAATGGTTCTTCGAAGGTACCGGAAGATCCGTTTAACCTCTTTGAGGTGAAGTTCGGTAGGCCTTGCCTGAAACCGTGCTAATAAACAAACAGCAAATTGTATATCGGGTCGGCTAGCAGTTAAGTACATGAGAGACCCAATCATGCTCCGATATTTCTTCGGATCACTGGGTTTCCCATATAGGTCAACACCAATTTTGGGTGAAGTGACCATTGGAGTACCAACAGAGTCACAATTTTCCATTTCATGTTTCTTTAAAATCTCAATTGTATATTTCGCTTGATTAATAAAAATACCATGATGGGATTGATGGATTTGAAGTCCAAGGAAGAATTTTAATTCGCCCATCATAGACATTTCAAATTTACTTTTCATGAGATTTGCAAAAAGTTTTGAATGTTTCGGATTAGTGGACCCAAAGATTATGTCGTCCACATAAATATGAACAATCAAAATGTCATCTTTAAACTTTTTGGTAAACAAGGTCTGGTCAATTGTTCCTTTGGAGAAATGATTTAACAGCAAGAAAGATGAGAGTTCATCGTACCATGCCCTTGGGGCTTGTTTTAGACCATAGATAGCCTTTTTGAGCTTGTAGACGTAGTCGGGATGATCTTTGTCAACGAATCCATCTGGCTGACTCACGTACACCTCTTCCTTCAGAGTTCCATTCAAGAAAGCCGTCTTGATATCCATCTGATAGACCGTGATGTTCTTGTGAGCCGCGTATGCTAAGAAAATCCTGACCGCTTCAAGTCTAGCTACTGGCGCGAATGACTCATCAAAATCGATTCCCTCTTCCTGTCTAAATCCCTTGGCCACGAGATGAGCTTTGTTGCGAATTACAGTCATCTCTTCATCCTTTTTATTCTTCCATATCCACTTAAGATCAATGACAAGTTTGTCGAGAGGTCTTGGCACTAAATCCCAAGTGTCATGAAGTCGATATTGGAGAAGTTCTTCCTGCATTGCTTCAATCCATGCATCATCTGACATTGCTTCCCGAATGTTCTTTGGCTCTTTTAAACTGACTGAGCAGGCAAAGATGCACATATCACAATCGGTTGCAAGTTGTCTTCTCGTCTGTACTGGCCTTGAAGGTTCACCAATGACATGTTCTATTGGATGGTCTTTAGTCCACTTTAACGTTGAAGGGTACCTTGAATCTAACGAATGCGTGTTTGATGGTTCATATAACCGAGAAGAAGATTCAGCAGATTCCGTAGCAAATGGGTTTTCAAATGGTTCTTCTTCTTCTAACACAGCATCGTTTTGGTATGGTTCTTCTTGATTTGGTGTTGTTTGGTTTTGCTCATCAACTGTTGGTAAAACAATCTCAATTACTGGAGTGGCAGGAGTAGATGTAGATGATGTTGACGTGGAGGGAGTTGGTGCTTCAGCTTCAATTGTAGTAGATGCATCCTGGAGTGTTGGTGGTGGTTGTTGTTGAGCGGGTGCAGCGGAACGTTGTTGTGATGTATCTATTGAAGCTCCACCATAGTATTCATCATACATAAACTCGAAGAAATTATCCAGTTCTTGATTTGTAGGTTTATCATTGTTAGTTGACTGAGCTCCTTGGGGTGTGAGTTCTGAACTGATATGTCCAGAAGTTTGACTTTGTGGTGCGGGTCCTAATCCGATACGATTAGAAGCCATTGGGTTAAGCGCGGGTTCTAGAGCGAGTCTCTCAGAAGCCATTTGTGAAATCTCATCAAATTTCACATTCATCGTCTCCATTACTCTTTTCGTTCTTCTATTGTACACCCTGAATGCCCTCGAGTTATCTGAATAACCAATGAAGATACCAATATCACCCTTAGCCTTCAGCTTCCCCAGATCCTCTCTGTCATTTGTAGGATAGCACAAAGCACCAAATACATGAAGATAAGAGATATCGGGTTTTCTGTTGTTCACAAGTTCGTATGGGGTTTTATTGAATCTTGGATGGATTAGGGATCGGTTTTGAGTAAAACAGGCAGTGGAAACAGCATCAGCCCATAAAAACAACGGTGCACAGGAATAAATCAGCATAGTGCGAGCAGCTTCCACAAGTGTTCTATTTCTTCTTTCAACTACTTCATTCTGCTGTGGAGTTCTGACTGCTGATGTCTGGTGAGTAATTCCAGTTTCTTCAAAATATGTTCGTAACTCCTGATTTGTAAATTCTGTGCCATTGTCAGTTTTTACAATCCTAACTGGAGCTTGAAGTAGAACTTGAATTCGCTTCAGAAAGGTGATGATGATTCCAGGTGTTTCATCTTTTGATCTCAAAAACCTTACCCATGTATACCTTGAGTAATCATCGACAATCACAAGAATATACTTCTTCCCATTGATACTCTCAACTCTCATTGGGCCACATAAGTCCATATGCAAAAGATGTAACTTATCAACCGAACTGGGATCGGTTTTAGGTTTATAAGTTGCCTTTTTGCTTTTGCCTTGTTCACATGATGGACATAAGTGTTCTTTGGTGTATTTGAATTTAGGGAGACCGGAGACGATGGTGTCTTTGGAAAGCTTTGTTATCGTGTCAAAGTTGAGATGGGAAAGGCGTCTATGCCACAACCAGGACTTAGTGTCGTCAGCTCTTGTCATAAGACAAATTGGTGATGACGAGGCCATTTGGTTTATGTCGATAGCATAGAGCACTACTAGAAAAAGGTCTATCCTTGACTCGCATTTTATGATGCACGCTACAAGATGACGCGCAAATAGCAAAGTCATAAAATAAGAGTCATAACGAGTAAATTTTCTATTGGGGATGACTCGCTTTAAGAAGCGTCATAACATATGGGTCATAATCACATTTTTGGCTAACTCCCGCCCACTTTTTTTCCACAAAATCAAATGATTTTCATTGTCCCTCCATACTTATCTCCATACTTATCTAGGTCACCCACTATTTTCACTACTCCCCACTTATCTCTCTTCTCTGCCGCTATAACACAACCGCTATAACCCTAATCTCTTCTCTGCCGCTATACCTTGTTGGTTTTCTTTGCTAGTCAACCACAGTCCCACTCTCGATTTCAGGTCCACATTTCCATGAATCAGGTACTTTAATGTGTTATATGTTCAATTTAATCATCAATTCGTGGTGTTCATGAATCAATTTCGTGTTTGGTTAACTTTTGAAATTAGGGTTCATGAGACCCGAATCTGTATATCTGTGAGATATGCTGAGTATTTTTTTTAGTGTGCTTATGAGTGTGTTATACGATTCAGGCAAGAGAGATGCAGAGGAGATTATTGAGAAAGTTGTCAATAATCTAAAGTATAAAAACCTTGGCGCTTAAGGTGTTATTTTTTTGTCATAACTGATTAGATGTTACTGATTCACAAAATTAATACATAAATTTACCAAAAATGACATTCTTGTCTGAAGGGTGTTAATGCCTTAATGGGCCTATCAAATTAGGCTAAAAGAAGGGTTCATTAGATGATTTTATTGGATTGATAATAAGTTTAATTCCAGCTAATAAACCCCTGAATAGTAAGGTATTGAGAAGTGGTGGAATTTGTTTATAAAAGCAATGCAAGTTCTAATATGTATTTTTTTGGTATAATTTTGATTTCTAGTTTTAATTGAACATATATGTAGTCAGAGAGAGCGAGCAGCCTTTTCATTTTCCCAAGGGCATAGCGTTATGCTTGCAATAGAACATTGACTGAAATTACTTGGCTTTTACAGCTTGCTGCAAGTTTTACAGAAGAGAAGACAGACACCGATAAGAACATGGCAACTATGTTTAACGTGTTAAGAAGTAATAGAGCTGCCAAGCTTGAAAAATTGGTGTTGAACAGAAGCTCTTTCGCACAAACAGTTGAAAATCTGTTTGCGTTGTCGTTTCTTGTTAAAGATGGTCGGGCTGAGATACAAGTTGACGAGAAAGGATGCCATCGAGTTTGTAAGTTTCTTAAAAAAAATAACATTTTTTTGAATGAATCTATTTGATCTTTATGTTTTAATGCTGTTTCTTTCAGTACCTAGGAATGCTCCAGCTGCTAATGCAGTTGCATCTAAGGAGGTCGCGTGCACTCATTTTACATTCAGATTTGATTTCCGAGATTGGAAGGTAATTCTATAAGAATCTGAATTTTGCTTTTATTACAGATATTACTTTTTTAGGTCTGTTGATGAATGCTAATAGAATCAAGTATGTTGCAATATGTGTTTCAATCTGATTACATTTTTTGGTATCATATCTATATTAGTTTTACGTAGTTGATTACCGATTTTGCTTATATTAAACTCCATATCAGACAATAAGTCAATAAGTACTATCCGGATTTGATAAATTCAATATTTGATCCTTATTTAGTATATCGATACACATTTACATATATGTTTTCTGTTTTTGTTTTGTGAACCTTTTTGCGTTGTCTCACCTTTTAATTTTGTAAGGTTGCAGTATAGGTGTCTAGTTTAATAATTTAGGATGTTAACTTTATGCCATTATAAAACTCTGTTGACTTATAAGGTTGCAGCATTGCCTATTGTTCAATTTAAGTATGAAAATCTGTGGGTAAAATTGGTATACTCCGCCTTTGAATTTGTTTTTGTATTTGTATACAGTAGCTAATTGAATGTTGATAATCAAGAAACATCAGATATTCAGACATGAGACCATCTAGCTTTATAAAATCTGTTCATTGACATGTGTTGAAACTTTCAAACCTATTTTCATACTATCCTTTTGACTAATAAGCTACGTCATGTTGCTGCTGCAGATGCCGCTGCACAGGGTGTGCAGCCAGACCAGATCATTTTCACTGACGTTGCTATGAAGAATGAACACATCAGGCGTAGTTCTTTGGCGGATCTTTGCCTTGACACGTATGCTACACAAACTCTTTGTATCTTTGAATGTTGTTAACAACTGGATGTTCTTGTATTATGATGCCTTGATTGATAATAACTTCGTATTCCCATCGATTAGGCCGTTATGCAATGCACATACAACTGGCACTGATGTTCTTTGGGCTGGGTTGCCTATGCTGACCCTCCCCCTTGAGAAAATGGCAACTAGAGTTGCTGGTTCACTCTGTCTAGCCACTGGAGTTGGTGAGGAGATGATTGTCAACAGGTTGGTGGTCCAATCTCTAAATCAAATTGTCAAATAAATTACGATACTTGGGCATTGGCTCTACACTTAAAGACCACCAAGTTGTAGTTTTATTACCAATTTGTTATTTCTTTGTGTATATTCATTCATCACAAATCTGCAAAAATGACCGTCGCTTGACTTTGATATCCTACTTGATTAGTTTAAGGTTTTGCTAAGCTGAGCCATACATCTTGTGATTAACCTTATGTATTTTTCTGTTATGAAGTATGAAGGAGTATGAAGACAGGGCAGTGTATCTAGCTTTAAACCGACCAAAGCTTCAAGAACTCACTAACCGACTTAAGTTATCACGCCTTAGCTGTCCTCTGTTTGATACATCTTGGAGCTTATTTAAGTGCCTTATTTTGGTCTGCAAAAGACCTCAGTGAACCATAGTCTGCCCTGCACCACACCTTAGTGGTCTGATTTAGCTAGTTATCATTAATTTGTTTTTCCCCAGTTTCATCAGTTTTGTGTGATTTTTAGTTTCTTAGATAATAGTAGTTATAAGCTGTAATTTGGTACTTAGTAAGTTGACCAACTTATCTAGCCTTCCTTATTTTTATTTGGATTTTAGGATTTAATCTAAGCAGTTTTCTCAGGCCTTGAACATACATGTTTTTGCCCTGCCCCTAGTTAGACAGCAGACTGATTGAACAATTGGCATGTCTGCAGTATTCTATTGACGTGTAACGTATTTTGAATTTGTCTATCTTTTCTCTTTTTTAGATGTGGTTAAAGGGAATGGGAGACTTATTCCTCAAGCGGTTAAATCGTGGGTCGAGCAATACGAAAAGGAGCCAAAACCAGCAATGGTTGAACTACTGCTTCAGGAGAGCTGCACGGATGACTCGGGTAGTCTTGTTGTATACTCGGTGGTCGATGTGGAAGCTGTCAAACTAACTTGTGAATTGCTATCGATATGTAATTTTTGTCGTTAATTAACTTGTGACTTATCGTGAATTAGTACTTGAATTAACCTCATTGTTTTGATATATATATATATATATGAAATGCGTTATTTTGATATTTGTGTTTTTAATTTTATATTATCAGGTTTTTAATTGTCATTTAATAGAAAATTAGGAACTGGAAAAAATTATGACACGCAAAAAGGAGAGTCATAAAACGTGGGTCATAAAAAAAAATTAGGTTATGACACGCAAAAAGGAGAGTCATAAAACGTGGGTCATAAGTGCGCGTCATAGAGGGATGACGCACAAATGCGAGTCATGAAGCTTTATGACGGGTCCATCCTTGACTCGCATTTGCGCGTCATAAAGCCTCTTCTTGACTCGCATTTGGAGTCAAGAATAGCTGTTTTTCTAGTAGTGGAGATTGGTTCCACGATTTCCGGTTAAGAGATCATCACCAACCAAGTTCCTAACAAAACATGTATTTCTTCTGAATGCAACCTCTAAGTCGGCATCACAAAATTGTCCGACAGAAAACATGTTGTGTCCCAATCCTTCGACATAGTAAACTCGAGTGATTAAAAAATTCCCAAACTGTAGATCTCCATAACCCAGAATAGCTGCTACATGATCATTTCCAAACCGAACTGTTCCCATGAACTTCCATACAAAGTTGATCAGCAGCTTCAGATTCCCAGTCATGTGCTTGGAGCAACCCGAGTCGATGATCCAAAGACATATTTCGATAACCTGCCAATAACAGATGATTGTGCATTTGGAAACCGTTTATCATTTGGTTCCATGGGATTAGGGATAACAGGAGAAATACAATCATAGACGGTTTTTACTGGTTCTTCCTTAGCCATTTTTATTCTACCATTTTCTAGACTGAATTCTCTACCCGTTGGAATCCATACGCACATCTTAAGATAGTTCCTAGGCAGCAGACTACTAGTTGTTTTCTTAGACTTTGCAATAAGTCTTTGAATGTATCTAGTCTTAGCAGTATTATCTGAAGGAACATCTTTCTTAGCAGGCATATCATTCACATGCACAACATTAGAAACAATATCATCACACATATTTTCAGACAAAGATTTCTTGTTCATTAAACAAACAGGTTCATTACATGCACTAGAAATATTGTCTTTAACATTACATTCAGATGACAAATGTTTCTTCTTGGAAAGCGATAAAATCCTAGGGTGTTCTTCTACTTCTTTCGTTTTATTCTTGGTTTCACTCTTAGAAGCAGGCACGACTCTATTCCTTGTATTTCTCCTAGGCTTTGGTCTGCTGCTCTTAGAGGTACTTTCTACTCCTGTAGAAGGTAAGGCACACTCATTAGGATTTATCTTGTTGTCCTTTGAATCAGTGTTAGCTTTCCTAGTCTCTTTTGGATTTTCCTTAACACTTTTGTCTATCGCCCTATATGTTTTAGATGTAGAGGTAGATGCAATAGTGGTACTAATCCTATAAAGTCCAGGTGCTATCACATTTGGTGTTTCGACAACTACTTTCTCTTTTGCTTTTTCTTTGGGCAAGGGTGAAGGAGTAGATTGTGAAATTGACATTTTTGGTTTTGCAATAATTTCTTCACCCTTCCCTTTTTGACATTCAAGCTGAGACTTCAAAAGATCAATTTGTTTTTGCATTTCATTGTAAGAACGTTCATACGACATTTTATCATACTTTCATTCTTCCTTTTTCTTATCCAGTTGTTTAAAATATGTGACATTTTCTTTTTCAAGCTTTGCAAGAGCATTTTCACATTTTGAAACAATTTGAGAAGTCTCAGCTCGAAGTCTTTCATCGTCTTCGACAGAATACATTTGATAAATAATGGACATGATATCAGTTGAAAGAGCTTCTTCAGAGAGTGCGTCACTTTGTTTTTCAAAACTTTGATTTTTGCAATGTTTTCATTGGCTTCAAGTACTAAAGATGTGTGGTCTTTGACAAATTCAGTTACTTCTTTGATAATTGCGTTTTCAACATGAATTGCTCTTGCATGTATGCCAGATACAATGGGAGTAATTTCTGTTTCGAACATCTTTTTCTGTTCAGTTTGAAAACTTGAAAACCAATCGTTGATTTTAGTATTAGTTTTGGTTGCCACAACATCTTGAAGCATTTCAACTCTCCTTTTAAGATCGGCTAAAAGTATTCTAGCTTCACTTGCGGAAGTGTCGGTAGAGTACATTTGTTCGATGTTAGAAAGGTGTTTTGACACAACTTTGAACTTTGTGGCAGCCACTGGTTTTTTGAAAAACAAAGGTGACTCCTTTTTAACAAGATGAACACCAGCAAGTTTGTTTCCTTCATTATAATCAATTGGTTTGATTTCTCTATTTAATTGTCTCATTTTGTTTCGACTCTCTTTCGTAAGCTCAATCGTTACATACGAATCATAACAAGTAGGTGGATCATGCACATCATTTATAAGATTACCATTAAATAGCACATTCTGTTTTTGCTGAGCGTTCTTGCAATAACAAGGGTTTTCACAACCGAGAGCCATTTTCTTTCTTGTATATAAAATCGGTTTTTGTCGTTAATTAACATATTAATCGTTTGAGTTGAATGACCCATTTTTACAAGCAATTCTTCCAACTTTTTAATAGTTTCCTGTTTGTCAAGTACTTCATCAAGAAGTTCATCTTCTCGTTTTGAAAACTTTGAATGCAACTCTTTCTTTTCTTTTTCAAGATCAGAACAAGTTGATTTTTGTTTAGAAAGTTGGTTGGTTAGATCAGAAATTTCTGCTTTTAAGGATTTAATTTGCATGTTCAATTTAACATCAAGAGTGTCGTATTTGATTTGCAAATGTTTCTCCCTTGAAACAGAATCACTGTAACCAGTTTCAAGTTCTGACAGTCGTTTGTGGTGAAATTCAAAAGTTTTTTCGTTCACCTTGTATCTCTCAAGCTCAGTGGTCAATTTTTCATTAGCGGCCTTAACATCGCTATTGATCTTTTTGACCTTTTCAATTTCAATACCACAATTTTGCAATAATGATTCAAATAAAGCACGTGTTTCCTCTTCAGTCTCAGTATGCTGTGACTCGAAGTCACCATTAGGATTCATATCTGGAGTAGCCAAATTAGTATTACTACAACTTGGGGAGTCCATATATGTATCATAAATGAGAGTAGGAGTCGCAGGATGTTGTTCTTGTTGAGGTGTCATATCAAATATTTCATTATTGTGACATGTAGTATATGTAGGTACCTCAGATATCATATTAGCATCATAAGCAGGAGGTGCTTCAGAATCCGTGTCATATTTAACCTCTTGAAGATTTGCCATGAAGATGCAGTTGGCATCGATATCCTCCAAATCCTCTGCATCATCCATCAGTGCCATGAAATCATTTTCCTCAGCACTTAACTGAAACCCTGCCTTGTCCTTCTGAGCTAAGAGCAAAGCTTTCTGAAGATACTCGGGATCTTTCTTTTTTGGCTTGGAGGGACAGTTTCTTGCTATATGACCAGTACCCTGACAGTTAAAACATTTCAACACATTTCCTTGATTCATATTCCCAACATTCCCAACAACTGGAGCAGCAACATTCCCAACCTGATTTCCCATATTCTGACCTCTTCTATTTCCAACAACTTAACCTATCTGATTCTGATTACCCATAAACGGACCTGTATTTTGATTTCCCATATACTGCCCAGTATTTTGATTACCCATCTGAGGAGCATATCCTTGTTGATTCCCATAACCTCCAACCATTTGTCCTTGTTGACCCATGTTGAAACCCGGTTGAGCAAACTGCTTGTAGCGAGTGTTCGATGCAACCCTTTGATTGTTGTTGGTTGGTGTGGAATAGCGTCCTTGGACAACTCTTGATAGAAGGGTGAATGCTTGAGACAGTGCAGACATGTCATCATTAGGATTGTATGGTGATTCTGGGTATTGTTGTTGTGGAATGACTTGTTGTTCATGAGGATAGAATTGTTGTTGTGGGAAGATAGCAGTTTGTGGAGAGTATTCATGTGGCATGTAGTTTTGAGTGGGAGTTGGTGATGATGATGTGTTCACTGTTGAAGATGATGGTGACTGAGCAATCAATGCTAAAGGATCATGTTTTTTGGCAAGCATTTCTTTCCTAACCTCATCTGCCTCTTTCTGGTTTTGTTTCAAGAAATCATAGAGCTTATCATAATTCACTTCATGAAGGTTCTTTGTCTGATTAACAATTGTAACATATCGTCCCCATTCCTCTGGAAGGTTGTTAAGAAACTTGATGTTTTGAACGATCTGTTTTGGTGTTAAGTTGTTCCTTATGAGCTCATTCATGATAGTGCAAAACCTTGTGTAGTAGATTTCAATTGGTTCAGCTGGAGTTGATGAAAATTTTTCCCATTCAGTTAGAAGCTTGTTTTCAATGTCTTGTTGACCAATTTCAGTTCCATGACATAGCCTCCTAACTCGTTCCCACATATCATAAGCAGTTTCACAGCTGTCAACAGCACAAAAGATCTCTTGTGGTAAACCAAGTTGAATTAGGTGCATGGCTAAGTCATCTGCTTCAATTTGTTTCCGATCCTCTTCTGTGTACTCTTCTTCTTTCTGATCACGACAAGATGGTGGAACAGGAGGATTTTGATTTGGATCACCAGCTTCTTGAATCTGACAAGGTTTGAAAGGACCATTCTTGATGGAGTTGATCAGAAGTTTGCCTTGTCCATTAGGTTTTGTTTTCAAGTAACGAAGCATATGGCTTGTCCATGGAAGATAACTACCTTTCTCAAGCATAGGAGGACGGTTTTCAGCACCGGCTGCATGGATGTCTTGTTGAGTAGTCATTGTTGTTGTTGTATGATAAGGTTGATTGATTCAGGATCGTTGCAAAAAAATAGGTGTTGTGATTGTAGATGTTGTTGTGAATTCTTGGTTTGAATTTATGTAAACGAGTCCAAAGTTGCCAATATCTGCCTCAATTGCGAAACTGGTTGGAATTGCGAAACGGTTACTGAATTGCGAAAGATCACCAATTGTGAGAAACTATGTCAATTGCGAGAAAGTCACCAATTGCGAGAAAATCACCAATTGCGAGAAAAGTCACCAATTGCGAGAAAATTCACCAATTGCGAGAAAGTCACCAAATGCGAGAAAATTACCAATTGCGAGAAAAGTCACCAATTGCGAGAAAATTCACCAATTGCGAGAAAGTCACCAATTGCGAGAAAGTAGCAGCAATTGCAAGAGACAACTCTGAATTGCGAAAGAGAAAGCAATTTCGAAAGAATTTTCAAAATTACAATTTCGATCACGTTCTCAAAATTTTATACAAAAGATGAGAATAATTCCAAGTCGAGGTGATTTCACAAACTTATACAAGTAAGGAAATACCGAGTCCCAATTCCGAAGATACTGATGAATTGCGAGAGCACACCAATTCCGAGAAACCCTTTTTACTAGCAATTCGAATTCCAAAAAACAGGCAATTCCGAGAGAATTTGAAATGCGAGAAACCCTTTATACTCGCAATTCAAATTTCGAAAAACCCTTTTTCAATCAAAAATCTTTACAAGAGATTCGATTTTTCCGTGAAGAAGCACCTTTTTATCAACTTCTTATACAAGAAATGATAAAAACAATCCGTAGCAAGAAGATTCGAACCTTAGATCTTTGTGGCGTTAAGTGTACGAAAAAAAAAACCACAAACCTCTCGTTAAACACAAAAACTTACCAACTAAATCCTTAAAAATACTCGTAAAACACAAAAAGGTAGCAACTTTATGTCTAAAACTCACGATTTATGCAAAAAGATAGAACCTTTTTATGGAAAACTTTCGATAAACTAATCAAACAAACACAACTAGAACCTAGATCAATGTTTGGCGAATGATACCACTTGTAAAACCACTAAACTAATCAAACCTTACGAACAAAACTAAGCTATACTATCTCCGTGACACTCAACAATAAGTAAAGATGATAAGAAGAATGGTATGTATCGTGTGAAATGAAACCTTAGTCGAATGCTTCTATTACCATGAGAGAACAAGATACAAAACACACACATACACACACTCTCACCTTTACAAGACTTTGAGGCACACACAAATAGGTGTAGAGTGTGTGTATTTATAGTTGAAAGGATGCCTTGGTTGCCCTACAAGGCTTTGGTTGGGCCATGTGATGGACTTGGGCTTTTGCATTATTCTTTATACTTCCATTACAAAGTCCATCACAAAGCCCTTACATATTTGTATTAAGCTACACGACACACACTTAAATATTCATACAAATGACCATCACTTTTCTATAAAATACAAAAGCTAACACAAGAAAAACGATAATCTAAAGTGCTCATAATTAAAAACGTACAGGAAATCTAAAAACGCGTTTAAACCGGGAAATCCCGAGCCTAAATGTCAAAATGATGAAATACTAACTCTACGGGCACAAATCCATTTTTCCTAAATCCTAAATGATAAAAGAAAATTTTGAAAAAAAAAGAATTATATTTTTCTGATTATTATTTAATTTAATATGATTTAAAAACTATTTTTTTTTTCTTTAAAAGCTTAATAAGCACAAGAAAATAAGCAACTTTTACAAAAACAACTATTTATAAAAACTTGAAATAAGCATAGAAAGAGCAAATTAAGGTGGCCGCTTATAAGAGACTTGATTAAATTTTTTTATTTTTTTTTATTTTTTTTTTTATTTTTCTTTGAATAAGCACATGGAAATAAGCAATTTTCAAAACTACAACTTATTATGAAAACCAAGAAATAAGCCCAAAGGACTGGACAGTTGGCAAAAAGGAGGAAATAAGCTAAAATTGGACTAAAAGCTGATAAAGCTAGTAATAAGCTAAAATGAAATTGAACTTGAACTAAATGATTAACAATAAGCTAATGGGAAGGCTGAATAAGCCACATGAACAAGCAATAAGCACTAAGCAAGACTAAATAAGCTCTAAGGGCTGCTAAGTAGCTAAAGTGCAGGGGAAAAACATGCTTTTTCAAGCTGATAAAAAGCTGTTCAAATAAAATCTAAAAAATCTGAAAAAAATGGAAATGGCTAGATAAGCCAGCCAAGTAACTTAGTGCAAAAATTTAGCTTATAACAATTGAAATTGAACAAATAAAAAATACATAAAAGGGGCTGCAAAATCGGAAAATCAAAAAAATATGCAGTCTACTATTCTAATATGGACTGTTTTTGTTGTTTATTGATCAAGGCTTATGATGCTTAGTCTACTACTAAAATGTAACTTAATGGACAGATTTGAACCTATAAACACCAAAGATAAGAGCTTAAAATGCTTGAGCTTATAAAAAGCTCATAAGCTCAGATTCTATCCTTAGTTCTATAATACCCAACTCAAAACCTCAAAAACCATTAAATTAGCAAAGAACATTCTACAAATAACTCCTATAAGTTGAATTAAGACAAATCAAAGCTACCCTAATTGCACATGAACAGTAGAATGCCCATTATGACCCATTTTAAGCTTAAACCAAACACCCCTTAATGAAGGGCTGATTTGGATTTTCAAATGCAACAGGCAGTTTCAAGCTAAGTTTCCAGTGAAATAAGTTTACTTAACTTAATAAAAGACTAATGAATAATTATTAACTAAATTTAAGCACTAAATAAGCACTATCTATTTTTAAGCTAATTTAGGCTTTTTGAGCTTTTTTAAGTGAAAACTAGTAAAAGCTAATTTAAACTAACAATTCAACTTCAATAAGCAAAATTAAGTACAATAAGCAGAATAAACTCAGAATAAGCACTACCTTAACAGTAATAAGCAATTGAACAGTACCTTGACTTTCGTTGACTTTTTGTTGACTTTATGAAATTGAAACTGATTTAACAAGAATAAACTCAACAACAAAGCTGTCACAATGGCTTATGTGAAAACTTATTAAACAGGAAAGAAAAGCTTTTGAAGATTAAACAACTATCAATTTCAAATTACTGCTATTTATCATTAACTTTTTGAAATAACAACTTAATTGTAGACTGAATGGCTTTAAATTATAATCCAAAACTATTCTACTGTTAACAATTCAGCTACAATTAGGCTAAATTAACTAGCTTATCTAAATGCCATTTGCTGAATATTTAACTTCAAAGTCTTCCACTGGTCACTCCCTATCTAACTTAACTATGGCTAAACTTAATCACGAGAGGCGTTGGATATGCATGTTTGTAGCGTGAGAAAATGAGATAAGTGGGTTTCCCACGTGGGGGGGATTCACGTGAAGCTGTACTTGGACTAAGCTATAGGAGGGGGGAAGGCGTGTAGCAGTGAAAAAGCATGGGGAGTGGGTTGATGTCAGGGAGAAGGTGGAGTGTGGTATTGGCGGCAAATGGTTTGGGAAGGAGAGGATTGACTAGGTTGACCCTGGTATTAGTTAAAATGGGGTGTGGGTTTATTTGGGATTGGGCTGTAATTGGGTTAAGGGAAAAATGGATAAGGTTTATTTGTTTTGGGTTTATTTTTAGTTTTAGGATAAGGATTGGAATTAGTGTTAAGTTAAGGGACCAATTTTGCCAAATCTGTAAATTCAGGGACCATTTATGTCAATTCTGAAAAATACTTCCAAGGACCAATCTTGACAAATTGAGCATAATTATGATCCACTTTGGTAAATTTCTTTCCCGGCCTCGGCTTTTTGAACTTTTTCCAATCTCGTGCTCGGTTTTGTCCGTTTTTGCCCCGTTTTCAATCCTTTTGTACCTGAAACACATAAAAACTCAAACCAAGAATATTTGCAATAATATTTGATCTATTTGGGTGTTTTTGGTCATTTTTGTGTCTTATATAGGCATAAAATGATGAGCAAATAGGCACTCATCATCCCCCCACACTATCAATTGCTAGTCCCTAGCAATCCGATCATATAAAGTAATGAAAGGATTAAAGGAATACCAAGCATACCCCGTTTTGACTTTTTATTAAATGCGAGAAATTTAAACTAATAAATAGATAACATGCTTGATTTCCAAAAATGGTGTCATGGAACGGGATTCACACAAAATGGGTGTCTCCAGGGAATTGAAATTGTCATCCTCTTTTTTATACTCCCAACTAAGCTTAAACTCAATGTGCAAATGTTTTTGTAAAATGCTAACACTACTTATACTAATAATCTATGTAAGCCGAAACTTAACTTTTCACTCCCACAATTTATTCAAGTTAGGTGAATGTACTTGATTTTCAAAATTTTGATCACAAAAATCAACGTTTTTATAAGATTTTGACTAATACTAGGTGAAAGATAGATTTAAAATTTACAACAAGCAAGTTTCAAAACTTTATTCAACACATATATCTTTATTTTTGCAATATCAAAACTTATTGCATTTTGCAATATCATTCCATTTTTGCATTTTGCAATATCATTCCATTTTTTTTTCTTTTCATTTTTTTTTTTACTTGTGCAACATAAACTAACGGAGTTTCACGGGAACCAAGACCTTACACCTTCCGGAATAAAGGATCCAAGGGCCGTTACAACGGAGAGTTCCAAGTCTCTAAACATTCCTGAAATGAGGATCCAAGGGTGTTAGACCAAGACCTCACACATTCCTGAATTAGAGGTCCAAGGGCCGGTGTAAGAGGGTAGCCAAGGCCTAAACGCCTTCCGGAAATAAGGATCCAAGGGCCGATCTTGAACCGTAGCTTTTTTAGCACATACATTTATTACTTAACTTTTGCAACTTTCAAGCAACGTATCACTTTCATTTTGCATTACTATGACATATGCTTGTTCCGAAGTTTAAATAAAGCTTTGAACTAGTATTTTTCAAAATCGTATAAAAAAATGATTTTGTGTGTTCAAATGTTTGAAAATAAGCACTTATTAAGTCAGATTAGTTATCTCCTGGGAGGAAAAGCCATAGATTACTTATATAAGCTCTAAAGAAAACCAACTATTCTATGCTTAGCATTTTCATTTGCACAAATCGTAAAACCTTAGCCTAATCGTTAAGGAAGCAGCCAGATCAACACTCTGGCAGAGTCGGGATTCCCTTTGTTCTAACCTAATCAAGACTAAACACTTCTTTTTTATTGCAGTTTCTTATCTAAAAACGAAAAAAATTTTGAAAATTTTGGCCAAAACGGGGGTACTAGGGCACTAGAAGGTACATATGTGACAAAAATCGCGAGAATTCCCCCCCCCCCCCCCCCCACACTTAGAATTGAATATTGCCCTCAATATTCGAAGTACCGGCTATTATGCCGACACTTAGAACGTAAAAAGGTAATACTAATAGCCAAGTGTGTGACAGAAATCTCTATTTTCACAAACAGGATTGAAAAGATATCCCTAGATAAACGTTAGCAAAAAGATCGGATATTGGGCGGCTGGATTGAAAACAGGCGCATCAATCATCACGATCTAAGGGAAACCTGCAAACAAGAGCAAACAACACACAAAACAAAGCACAGTAGAGGAATCCCCCCACACTTAGTGTCAGAAAATAGAAAGAAGTTAGAAACATGGGTTGTCACCCATGTGGTGCTAATGTTTTTGTTAACCGAGTCACTAGCTTGACTCGACCCCGAATTCATTTGTTCTTGGGGAAGCATGTGGAAGAGAAAATCTCCATCGGACTTTCATTAAAAATGTTTGGATAAACATTGAAGTTCTTGAAAGTTCCACTCCGATGAGATACACCCGGCTCAAAAGAATGATAAATGGAGATGTCGGGGTCAAAAACTTTGTCCTCATTTCCAAAGGAGAGAAGGAGAGGACAAGTCACCGTATAGGTGAAGAAGGGTAGAAAAACTCGAACGACATATGTGAAGTCAATATAATGGCGATCCTCAGACGGAAATGTCACATATGTCGGAGAAAGATTGTCCTTTTGAATATCGGGATTAAGAATTGAGGTCATATCATCAAGTTTATGAATAATAGAGTCCTTGACCTCATTGTTCTCTAACTCTTCATCAAATAGAGGATTTATGTTGCTAGAAAAGTACTCGTCATCAAATTCAAACAGAGAGTTCGAATAAACTTTGAGACTTTCATTTGAAACGTCCTCATCAGAAAGTGATTCGTCATCACTAGAGGAAAAATCATCATTGGAATTGAAAAGAGGGTTAGAGAAAATCCCGGAAAAATCATCCTCAATGTCAAGAGGATAATCATTACAAATAGACAAATCACATTCATTGTCGGATATATCCTCGGACTCACTTGGGATTGGGATAAGGTTCTCAGCACTAGACTTTATGAATTCGTCCGATTCCTTTTCAGGAATAGTGCTAAGATGCTCATCCCCCATAAGAAGAGAGTCCTTGGGGTCCAAAGTTGGAAAGAATGATGTGATTGCAATAGACTGAGGGAGTTGAGAAATGATATCGCTCAAAGGAATAGTACTCTCCTCGTCATCTTCATCTTCGTCATCGAGCATGGCAGCCTTATTAAATAAGAAACGCCTTTGTGCTGCTCGTTCTTCGGCGAGTAAATCTTCCATAGATTTACCATGACGATCATCTTGGGGAACTTTATTAGCCAAATCCTTAACTTCTTCTATTAAATTTAGAACATGGAGAAGTTCTTGAGGATCGGAAGTGGCTGAGGTTGAGTCATTTGGTACTGTGGAGGTTGGTTTTGATAAGAACAATCTTAATTGTTACAAGGACCATGCTCATAGACAAGCGGGCTCCTCGTTTGACAATCGGATTCATAATGCGGACCTCCACAAAATTCACAACAGTAAAACTGTTGTGACTGACTCAGTGAATCATATGGATATTGGTCATGACCATAATTTTGATCGTTACACGAAACCTGCTCATAGACAAGCGTGTTCCTTGTTTGACAGTCAAAACCTTGGTGCGGACCTCCACAATATTCACAATAATATGTTTTCATTTCATGGTGTGGGGGTTGGTTAAGGAAATTGGTTGTTTCATTGTAGGGATTTTGGTCATAGACAAACCCGTTTCCCGAATTTACAATGCTACAACCGGGGCAATTTCCACCATTTAGAGGTCCCCCACACCATTCACAACCATAATGGTAAGATGAAGACATAAAAAGAATTAAACGGATAGAGGGTGAGATAAAGAATTAAACGAATAGAAGGGATAAGAAGAATATTTTGGGATTTTTAGAAACATTTTGGAGAACACAAAGGGAAAAAGGAAAATAAATTTGAAATGAAAATCTTTTTGGGCTTTTATAAGAAAATATTTACGAGAGAAAACGATAACTTCTCGGGAGAAGGGTCTTCAAAACACGAATCGACAAACGAGAATTAAAAATTGGCTTCAACCTTCCCCGGCAGAGGCGCCAAAAATTGATTCGCGAAAATCAATGCATAAATATTTTCAAGGAAACACAAGTGAAGTATGTGTAACCCGGTTCGTTATCCCCAACGAAGGATTGAATGGAATTCGTGATTCGGTTCGTGATTACGTGTTTGAATAGTGAAAAGAGAGATTTTGGGATTTTAAACTAAAATAAGTGAACATGAACTAAAAATGATTTAATAAACAAGAAAAACGATAATCTAAAGTGCTCGTAATTAAAAACGTAAAGGAAATCAAAAAACGCGTTTAAACCGAGAAATCCCGAGCCTAAACGTCAAAATGATGAAATACTAACTCTACGGGCACAAAACTATTTTTCCTAAATCCTAAATGATAAAAGAAAATTTTGAAAAAAAAGAATTATATTTTTCTGATTATTATTTAATTTAATATGATTTAAAAACTATTTATTTTTTTATTTTTTTATTTTTTTTCTTTAAAAGCTTAATAAGCACAAGAAAATAAGCAACTTTTACAAAAACAAATATTTATGAAAACTTGAATTAAGCACAGAAAGAGCAGATTAAGGTGGCCGCTTATAAGAGACTTGATTAAATTTTTTTATTTTATTTTATATTTTTTTTTTCTTTGAATAAGCACATGGAAATAAGCAATTTTCAAAACTAAAACTTATTATGAAAACTAAGAAATAAGCTAGAAATAAGCCCAAAGGACTGGACAGTTGGCAAAAAGGAGGAAATAAGCTAAAATTGGACTAAAAGCTGATAAAGCTAGTAATAAGCTAAAATGAAACTGAACTTGAACTAAATGATTAACAATAAGCTAATAGGAAGGCTGAATAAGCCACATGAACAAGCAATAAGCATTAAGCAAGACTAAATAAGCTCTAAGGGCTGCTAAGTAGCTAAAGTGCAGGGGAAAAACATGCTTTTTCAAGCTGATAAAAAGCTGTTCAAATAAAATCTAAAAAATCTGAAAAAAATGGAAATGGCTAGATAAGCCAGCCAAGTAACTTAGTGCAAAAATTTAGCTTATAACAATTGAAATTGAACAAATTAAAAAAACATTAAAGGGGCTGCAAAATGGGAAAATCAAAAAAATATGCAGTCTACTATTCTAATATGGACTGTTTTTGCTGTTTATTGACCAAGGCTTATGATGCTTAGTCTACTACTAAAATGTAACTTAATGGACTGATTTGAACCTATAAACACCAAAGATAAGAGCTTAAAATGCTTGAGCTTATAAAAAGCTCATAAGCTCAGATTCTATCCTTAGTTCTATAATACCCAACTCAAAACCTCAAAAACCATTAAATTAGCTAAGAACATTCTACAAATAACTCCTATAAGCTGAATTAAGACAAATCAAAGCTACCCTAATTGCACATGAATAGTAGAATGCCCATTATGACCCATTTTAAGCTTAAACCAAACACCCCTTAATGAAGGGCTGATTTGGATTTTCAAATGCAACAGGCAGTTTCAAGCTAAGTTTCCAGTGAAATAAGTTTACTTAACTTAATAAAAGACTAATGAATAATTATTAACTAAATTTAAGCACTAAATAAGCACTATCTATTTTTAAGCTAATTTAGGCTTTTTGAGCTTTTTTAAGTGAAAACTAGTAAAAGATAATTTAAACTAACAATTCAACTTCAATAAGCAAAATTAAGTACAATAAGCAGAATAAACTCAGAATAAGCACTACCTTAACAGTAATAAGCAATTGAACAGAACCTTGACTTTTGTTGACTTTTTGTTGACTTTATGAAATTGAAACTGATTTAACAAGAATAAACTCACAACAAGTTGTCACAGGCTTATGTGAACTTATTAAACAGGAAAGAAAAGCTTTTGAAGATTAAACAACTATCAATACAAATTACTGGATTATCATTAACTTTTTGAAATACAACTGAATTAGAACAATGCTTGTGAAATTAAACCAGAACTGAAATTAAGGTTACATTAGACTGAAATTAGGCTAAATAACAAGACTTATCTAAATGCTTAACTGAATTTCAACTTTTAAAGCTAAATTACACTACTCCTATTCTAAATTAACTAATCTCTACTCTAAAACTAACTAACTTCAATGTGTGCTGAGGAGGCTTTTTTTATACTTCCAAAAGTCTTCCCTGGTCACTCCCAACATATCCCAGCCCTCCAATTAGGCTAAATTAATCCCAGCCGTTGATATGCATTTTGGCGGGAAAATGAGATAAGTGGGTTTCCCACGTGGGGGTGGGATTCACGTGAAGCTGTACTTGGACTAAGCTATAGGAGGGGGGAAGGCGTGTAGCAGTGAAAAAGCATGGGGAGTGGGTTGATGTCAGGGAGAAGGTGGAGTGTGGTATTGGCGGCACATGGTTTGGGAAGGAGAGGATTGACTAGGTTGACCCTGGTATTAGTTAAAATGGGGCGTGGGTTTATTTGGGATTGGGCTGTAATTGGGTTAAGGGAAAAATGGGATAAGGTTTATTTGTTTTGGGTTTATTTTTAGTTTTAGGATAAGGATTGGAATTAGTGTTAAGTTAAGGGACCAATTTTGCCAAATCTGTAAATTCAGGGACCATTTATGTCAATTCTGAAAAATACTTCCATGGAACAATCTTGACAAATTGAGCATAATTATGATCCACTTTGGTAAATTTCTTCCCCGGCCTCGGCTCTTTGAACTTTTTCCAATCTCGTGCTCGGTTTTGTCCGTTTTTGCCCCGTTTTCAATCCTTTTGTACCTGAAACACATAAAAACACAAACCAAGAATATTTGCAATAATATTTGATCTATTTGGGTGTTTTTGGTCATTTTTGTGTCTTATATGGGCATAAAATGATGAGTAAATAGGCACTCATCACCTAGCAATTTTCAAAATGTTCCTATGCTTTCTTTGTACCCTTCCATTCTGTTGAGGCCTATCAACACAAGAGGTTTGATGTTCTATACCGAGTGACTCCATATAAGGGCCTAGAGAACCTTTGAGAAATTCAAGAGCATTATCTGACCTCACAACCTTTATGTCTTTTTCAAACTGTCTCTTAACAAACACAATGAAGGACTTAAAGACAGAATAAGCATCAGACTTCTTGACTAACAAGTATGTCCAAGCAGCCCTACTACAATCATCAACTATAGTTAAGAAGTATTTATAGTGACCCATAGTAGAAACCTTGTAAGGCCCCCAAAATATCAATATGAATAAGCTCAAAAGGTACTTTGGAATGAGACATGTTAGTAGTATAAGGCAGTTTAGCAAATTTGGCCATAGGACAAGTTAGACATGAATCACTACTAGCATTAGAAACATATTCAGAAATAGAATGAATGCGTTTTAGTGTAGATTTTGAAACATGACTTAATCTGTGATGCCATAGACTATATGAGTTATTGAACACTCTAAAAGCAAAAGTATCAGGTACAGAACAATTTGAAAAGAAAGAATAGAGACTGCAATCTTCAAGTGCTGATACTACCATTGAAGAGAGCTAAGAATGAATTTAATCCAAAGGAAGATTAGTAAGATGAAACAAACCAGCCTTCTTTTTACACAAGCCCAACACCTTCTTGGTTTTCAAGTCCTGAATGACACAAAATTGTTCATAAAATGTGACAAAACACTGTGAATCCTTTGTCAATTTTGAGACTGACAAAAGCCTGAATTTGAAAGATGGGACCACAAGAACATTTTTAAGTTCAATTTTGTTCTACAAAGTTAGAATCCCAACTTTTGAAATCACAGAAGTATGACCATTTGGCAGATTTATTAGTTGTTTGGTTTTAAGAGTTCTAACATCATCAAAATCTTCACTATCTGGTGACATATGATCACTTGCACCGGTATCTATAATCCAACCTTCCACAACTCCATTGACACAAGAAAAACAGTAGATTGTACCTTCTCTAAAAGGATGCTCCAGTTCAGTGTTTGCAGCTTGATTGAAGTGAGGCAAACTCTTCCTTAATTGCTCAAATTGTTTGCTAGTGAATACCACATGTCCTCCATTCTCAACCATCACTGCATTAGCATTCCTTTTGACATTTCCAGTACCAGTTCTCTGCACAACTTTTCCTTTCTAATTCTGCTTGTACTTATAGTGCCAAGTAGGATAACCAACTTTTTCCCAACATTTCTCTAGTGGATGCCACTTGAAACCACAAATATCACATCTCTTTTTTGTTTCACCTTTGCTGTAAAGAGCAGTGGTTTCCACCCCCAACAGTGTTTCACTCCCAAACACTCCTCTTTGTGACTCTTCCTGTTGAAGCAGTGCACAGACAGTTTCAACACTTGGTAGTGGTGTGTTCAAGAGCAACTGACTTCTTTAACTTGAGAAATGATCAGCTAAACCATTCAAGAACTGGAACAATCTTTGCTCCTCTTTTTGTGTGTTCAAAGCATTCTAGAAAACAACAATTTCATTGGTGACATTGACAATTCTTGGCAATTCATTCATGGAATCTAACTCCTCCCAAACACATTTCATACTTGTGTAATACTCACTCACAGGTCTGCCTGACTGCATGATCTCATAAGTCTCTTTGTTCAACTTATACTTTTGAGAACCATTACTAAGAGCAAACCTTGTTTCTAATTGAATCCAAATTGCATGTGCAGTACCCATAAACATGATGGACTAAGCAATTGACTCGGAAACAGAGTTCATTAACCAACTAATCACAAGATTATTACAAGTATCCCACTGTTCTTGTAGATTCACATCATCAGTTGATCTTGTAAATGTACCTCTAATGAACCCCAACTTTCGTTTAGTGGAAAGAGCAATTTCAACAGATCTCCTCTAAGAACGATAGTTCTATGCACCCATTAGTTTCTCACTAATCACCAGAGTACCAGGTCCATCAGAAGGGTGAAGAAACAAGGGATTTTGGAACAGTAGTGTTTGATTATTCATGGTGTTAGCAGAATCAGATGAAGAAGATGAAGCCACCATTGTTGTGATAGCGGAAGCTTTCAAGAAACAGAAATTGGTGAAGATTACGGTGGTTATTGATGAAATTACGGTGAATAATGGTGGTTTACGGTGGATTATGGTGGTTGAATAAATTATTACGGTTATAACGGTTTCAAGAACTCATCATTGAGCTCTGATACCATGTGGACAATGATGAGTTTGGGAGAATACACATTTACACTCACAAACACATAGTAGGAAATGATTCTCATTGATGAAATGATAGTGGTGATAAAAGGTATATATACGGTGTTTAACTAACTCTAACTGATTTACAAATTATTTACAATATGAGTCCTTCAACTATCAGATTTGTTGTCTTGTAGTCCTTGTAATTAGACCACTCCTCTTTTACATGAATCACGCAGGCAACATCGACCCTCACGATTGACACATAGATAGCATCTGTTTGTCGTGAGAAAGCTAGGGCATACACCACATGGATTGGTTCACTAAAAAGTCGAGTGGCGTATATATGTTATGTTAAACCAAGCTTATGCATAAAATTGCTTTCATTCACAGCTTTATGAGCCTAGCTAATGACGTGTGAACCACGCAGGCCACATCGGCCCCTCACACTTGACCCATGGCTCGACTACGAGCAATTTTATAAGGTTGTTCTATTTTTGGCAAACCAATCACAAAATGTAATATCCACCATCAATAACAGTAAGTATTGTCTAAATAAATGACATGTAAATAAATCTATTAATTCATATGATTTACTTGATAAATAGGAATGAAGAGACATAGTAACCTAATATAAAATCGTTTCATGAGCTCTAAAGGATTTTGGGTTGTGGCTATTAGTTGGGTACTTGGTATTTTAAGTTGGATGGTTTCTATGGTCATAAACTTCCGTCGTCACTTTCGATCTATTAACCATCAGTTATTTACCTTTCGCATTCACTAGACCATTTCAGATTGACAAGATGCTTGTACGTAATTACTGTAATTACTGTAGTAAAGTTTCCAGGACTCCATTTGATATCAATGAACTTCCAAAACTATCCTTTTTTTTTAATGTTTAACACACGCACAGCCTAATATACTTCTATGTAAAACTTAGTGAACTTTTAAAAGCGAAATATGAGTCAAACAAGTTTTTTAAGATTTGAACTAAAAACAATTACCAAAATGTCACTTTCTAACATTACATTAACCAAAAACGACACTTTTATTTCCAATTGCCAAAAACTACCAAGAGCGCGATTTTGTTTTGCTCTCCGTTCAATTTTGCGCTCCATGTGGCCCCAACTCATATTAATAAAAAAAACTGGATCGCAAATTTCTTGCTCTCCCGACTAGTTTTGCGCTCCCACATTAAAAAGGAAAGAAAATCGTGTATTTTGTTGCCAAAATTAAATTGTAACGGGTATATCTCTTTATTTTTCATATCTAACTCATTCAATATCTCATTCAATATTCATCTACCCCATTTTCATTTTCTTGAGCGCAAAAATAAGTGGCCCGGTCCCATTTTCATCTAAAACTTAGCTCAAAAATGGTGTTCTCCTCCATTCAAATAAGGCGTGCAAAACTTATTGCGCTCCGGGACATTTTTCCGCTCTCCATGCAATGTGTCCACACAAAGCTTAAATTTGGGAGCGCAAAACTTATGGGAGAGCAAAATATTTGCGCTCCGTGGCACGTGTCTAGTTTAGATGTGCTTTTAAATTACACGTGTAACGATCTAAAACAAGGAGCGCAAAATGTTTGGGCGCGCAGCCTTATTTGCGCGTAGAGTAGATTTTTGTAACACATTTTTCAACGGTTCATTTTGGTAAAACGCATAACAATATGCTTCATCTGGAAATTTGTTGTTGTTAGCATTTGAGATGACCGTAATGCACCTATGTTGTCATGAATGATGCGCATGATCGGATAAATGAGAGCATAACTTTTTCATTTAGTCAAATCATGAAACGTGCTATTTCTTTCATGATTTTAAGATTTGAGGTTTGTGGACGTTATTAATCATCTTCAACGGTTATTCTGTCACGCTGCCCTTTGATATGTCAAGAATATCTTTCTTTTTGACGTAGACCTATCGATATTTAAACCTTTTTAACAACGAACACATGTTTTTTAGGCATACTTTGTGAGTTCACTTATGATCAGAATCTAGTCGGAGATGTGCAGAGATTAGTAGCATTCTTTCGTTTTACAACGGGCAAGCCAAAGAAGTCCTTTTGACTAGTGTTATATCAAACATATGCAGACATAACGTTTATGTCACTTCTTTATTTGTGAGTACTTACTTGGTGAAATGAAACATGTCCCTTTGGGTTTCATAAAGCCAAGAAAGGTTTCGAATTTTAACAGAATGTCACCTCTCACTTGCTGGTGCACCAACTCCTCATGAAGTTGTAGTTCAAGAAAGTTGTCTTGCTTACTTTGACCTTTTTTTTTAAATATTTGCAAGTTGCATGATCAATGCCAATTCACTGAAATAACATTACTAGTCAGCCAACAAAAGTGTAGTAATTTGACCAGGTCAGTCATATGCAAGTTCGACACGACTCAGGGACACAACCAGGGTGGGTATGTCGTCTCAGGGATCACCAATGGATTCTTGATGTATAGTCTAAACTTTTTAGTTAAATGCACTCGGGTCTAAAAGATTCGTGTTTATAATCTTGTTTAGTTTTTCTTAAATGCATCTAGTTATTTGGTCCAGTTCCATCTCTTGAAACTGGATTCAGGTATGATGAAGTGATGTATTTATACTAGAAGTTGTATATATATACATGATACAAATAATGAGATACCATATAAAGAAATGCCGAAGACATGATAAAAATGATCGACAGAAACTACCCTTCAGAATTGATGTCGAAAAGCTAGCACAAGAGGAAAATATATATGTACAATCTCATTGAATAGTGTTTAATTAAGTGAACCACGAGAAAATTAGAATCATATATATCAGTTAATATCAATATCCCATGTAATTAATAAACCCGCATACATACACTCACAAGAGTTCATCTTTTGTAGCAGGATCATCGTTTAGTGAAGAAACGAGGTTACCAACTCTTTCATTTGATTCAATCAGCATTGACACGACGTCTCTCATTGATGGCCGATCAAAAGGTGACATATGTGTGCACATTATAGCGATTTTAAGGATAGATAACATGTGGTTCACTACGCGGTCATCTCCCTCAAGATCCAAACGACTATCAAGTATCCCAACATCTAGAGAATTTTTTCGTATATAACTCCTTACCCATGTTACGAGATCTCCTCCTTGATCTAATGGTTGTACGGGTCCTCTTCCTGTTACTAGTTCTAGAAGAACTACCCCGTAGCTGTATATGTCACACTTCTCGGTCACCTTCATCGTGTATGCATATTCTGAAGAAGAAATAAAAGACCATAGACAAATATAAGCATATACATTGATAAAAAAAAAAAGTTAAGTGCTTATATGCTTACTTTTATAGCAAATAGGTTAGATTGCTTCTTTAATAGCTAATTACTTATTTTTGAAGCACATACAAGTTTTTGGATTCAACTACTCATCTGTTTATCTAGAGTAAATTAAATAAGCCTCTAACGGAATGGTTCATTCCTATGATATTTGCGATGAAATGAATGCAAATATGTAGTGTGAGCTTACCAGGAGCTATGTAGCCGTAAGAACCCGCAACTGCAGACATGGACTTAGACTGAGGCATGTCAATCACTTTAGCCAGGCCAAAATCACCCACATGAGCTTCAGCATTCTCATCAAGTAAGATATTATTCGACTTAATATCCCTATGAATAATTCTCGGTTTACAATCATGATGTAAATAAGCAAGACCTTGAGCTGCCCCAAGAGCAACCGTATACCTCGTTGGCCAATTCAATTGACACGACGAACCATTATGAAGCAATTCCCCCAAACTACCCCTCGACATATACTCGTATAATAACAAATTAGATTCTTGGTAAAAACAATAACCGTAGAGCTTCACAATGTTACGATGCCTTATCTTTCCTAACGTTAGTATTTCCGCTTGAAAACTGTTTTCAATGTTGTTCCCTTCACGATTCGAAGCAAACTTTTTGACAGCAATTGTTTTTCCTGAATTCATAACCGCTTTATAAACTGTCCCAACGGCTCCTCTTCCGATAACATAACTGTCGTGAAAGTTCCGTGTTGCCTCAACTATCTCTTGGAATTTGAAACCGTCTTTTGGCGGGAAATATATATCCGATGAAACCGGGGATGATTCTGCTGTTTCGATGTCTACTGATGTAACGTTGGGAGTAACGCCTTTTTTCATTAGATATAATAAAACTCCGATTAAAACAAGTGAAACCCCACCTATGGCAGCTGCGATTATTGTAACTAATTTTCCCCGAGAGTTACTATCACCATCGAAAGAAGGCGTGCCAGGTGTGGAACCTGATGTTCCACTACAACTCGGTAACGGGCCCCCACAGAGCCCCTTGTTTCCAAAGAAACTGCTTAAACCCATGTTTTGAAACAATGGGACAGAAGGTATAGGGCCCGTGAGTTCGTTGTAGGAAACGTTGCATGTCATCAAACTTGACAAATTTGCAAACGTTGCAGGGATTTCGCCTGTTAGGTGATTGTTATCCAGTAGAAGATTCTCGAGTAATATCAAATTCCCGAGCTCTGACGGTATCGGTCCTGAAAGGTTATTGTGACTTAAGTTCAAAGCAATTTGTAAGCTCGTGAGGGACCCGATCTCGGGCGGTATGGGTCCTGATATGAAATTACCACCCATTTGAAGCTCGGTTAATCTTGAGAGGTTACCAAAAGTAGACGGGATGGGCCCGGAGAGTTTGTTCTGTGAAATCAAGAGCAATTCGAGCTGGAAAAGAGAGCCTAGTTGGCTCGGAATATCGTAGGAAAACCCGTTGTTACTAAAATCAAGTCTTTGAAGCTTCTTACAATGCAGTATCTCGGCTGGTATACTTCCGGTTAACAAATTCGACGAAATATTAATCGTTACCAAATGAACAAGTTTCTTAATCTCATTAGGTAAACTTGACGAAAAATAATTACCCGAAAGATCGAGCCTTTGCAGCTTTTCACAGTTCCCTATTTCCTTCGGGATGGGGCCACTGAACCTGTTTTGACCGAGTTCAATAGCTGAAAGGTTTGCTAAGTTACACAACGACGAAGGGAAGCTGCCTGTGATCTTGTTATTACTTAACCGAAGCTGAACTAATGATTTGCATTTAATAATCCCATTGGGGATATTTCCATACAAATCATTTGATTCAAGGTTTAGTAACATTAAGTTACCATGCCAGCACGCGTAAGGCGGGATCTTCCCAGTCAATGCATTGGCTGAAAAGTCAACCACCCAAAGATGGTTGTATAGCCCGAGCCACTGAGGAATGGTCCCATTTAACGAGTTGCTAAAGAGCTGGAGCTGATACATGTTTGGCAGAAACTGAAAACCAGATGGGATAGGGCCCGTGAGGGCGTTTATGGAAAGATCGAGTTTCGTTAAGTTTTTCAAGTAACTGAGCTCGTTTGGTATGACCCCGTGAAGCTGGTTTTCAAATAGATAAAGCAATGTAAGGCCTTTGATTCGACTAAACTCAGTTGGGATTTCGCCTACCAAAGAATTTTCCGAAAAATCGATTTCTGTAGCTAACGAAAGATTGCCAATCTCTCTCGGGATTGTCCCATTTAATCCGTTTCTGTATAAGTACAACTTCTTTAAGTACCTAAGTTTCCCAATCTCTCTTGGGATTTCACCAACCAGATTATTTTGGTACAATGCAAGAGTCTCGAGAGACGAACAGTTTGTTAGCTCACTTGGAATAGTCCCGGACAACTGATTATCCCAAAGGATTAAATCAGTTAACTTTGTTAACAAACCGAATTCCTTTGGTATCTCACCGTCAAAACTATTTTGAGCTACACCAAAATACTCTAAATTCACACAACCACCAATCCCACTCGGTATACCACCCGTCATACCATTTTGCCCCGCCCTAAACGTCGTTAAATTCTTAAGGTTTCCAATAGAATGAGGTAAAGAACCCTTGAGATTATTAGTGTAAGCCACGAATTCAACCAAAGACAAAAGCTGACCAAACGACTCAGGGATTGAACCTGAAAGCTTGTTGTTGCATATGTTTAAATGACTTAAATGAGTGAGGTTACCTATTTCGTCCGGTATGCTTCCATCAAACTGATTACCGTTTAAATAAAGCCTTTCCAAATTCGAGCAATTTCCGATCTCTTTAGGAATGCTACCACCAAAGTTATTCGACGAAAGATCAAGATAAGTTAACGAAACCAAACCTCCTATACTGGGGCTCATGGCTCCTGAAAGATTCATGGAACTTAAATCAAGAGACCAAACATTCTTGTTGTAATAATCATTTGTGCAAGTTACACCCATCCATCCACAGGGTGTGTCATCTGATACATTCCAGTTCTTTAAGTACCCGAATTCGTCTGTAATGTTTTTCTTTAGCTCCAAAAGTAACATACCATCTGAATTTAACCCTTTGCAGCTAAAAATCAAATAATGAGCAACTACAATCCTTATGATCACTACCAACAATCCACAAAGCTTTGACATTTGTAGTCAACAATATTCAAACTTCCAAGACTTAAAAAACAGTCAATTTATGATCATCTTCAATAAAAGTACATTCAATCTGCATAGAATTTAAAAGGGTATAAGAATCTACAATCTTTATCAAGGATATCAACCAAAGTTGTCCTTTTTGAAAAAATCAAATAAGCCCACAAAAAGTGGCACAAAATTTGTCACTTTCTATTAATCAAAACTTTAGTATATAGTCCAAAAGATCAAAATATAAAATATGGGCATGAAACAATACATAAAAACAATAAAAGGGTATGAAAAAAAAGATCTACATACCTTCAGGAATCAATATCATGCAAAAATCTTGAAAATGGCACTAAAGGAACTCAAGTAATTCCTTGAGATGGTTCATAAAAAATGAAGTTCATGGAGTTGGAGTATATGCAAGAAAAGTGGGATCTTGCAATCTAAAAAGATCCATAAAGTTTGTTTATTTTCTTGGTAAAAAGAACAAGTGCTTTTGAACCCAAAAAGAAATGAGATCAAATGCAATGAATCAAAAAGCTTATTCTAATGAAGGATTAGATTAAATAATATTTGATTTATGGGGTATAATGTAATGAAATGATAGATTAATTACGGAGTAGTTATGAAGCAAAACAACACATAGTAGACACGTCTGTTTAAAGTTGGCATTATGAAGTTTTTATAAAATATTTGTCTAAGATAGATAAATATAGTAAGCTACAATGGCCGACCAAGCATGAAATGAATCAACTATATCTAAAAGTTTCTTCTTTTTTTAGTGCTTGAGAAAGGTGGTCTAACCTTTTGGGCATTAAAAGTTTTGAATACATTTTTTGACTTAACATATGTGCATTAATACCAAAGCTTGGCCTAATTTAATGTGCATACATCTAACTTCTTGACTCATACGAGTTTCGACTTCATCTAAATTCAAGGTTGCACAAATTAAGTTTTTCTCGGGCTTAAATAGAAAAACGAGTTCAAACTATATATAACGAGCCGAGCTTAAACTTATAATAATCTTTTTATTGAGTTTTTGAAACATATGAACAATTATGCTCATATTTTGAAGTTACTCAAGGTGATCAAATATCTAGCAAATTCTTAACCCGAGCTTGGTTTAACTCTTTTGCAACTGAACCGCAAATAAATATTGTTGAACATTTTAACATATTGTTACTCTATTATATCAAACTTCTTAGAATATATGTTTTGAATATTTAGCTAATATGGAATAGTATATCAAGTTTGACATGCAATTTACATTTCTAAAGCTTGTTATTGTACTAAAGAATACAAATATCACAATTGATTTGTAGTAAAAAAGACAAAACATTAAGAATGCAAAATCGCCCACAACCTCTTTAGTTTAAACTTTAAAGCTTAAAACAAATGTAAATGATAAGAAATTAAGAGATTAGGTGGTCAAAAGCAATATAATAATGGTTCTAATAATGATGATAATATATACAACTCTAAAAACATTTTATATCAAAATAAAAGAGATTCCAACTAATAGGAGGTATCATATTATATTCTGACTAGCTAGGCATATTATTTTTATCATACACTTGTTTGTCTTGAATTAGCACAATAACATGTAGAATAAGTTGGATTGTGACAGGTTTTAAATTTTTATTAGTGGGTTGGGTAGTGAAAGATCCATAGAACAGATGAAAGTGAAAGTTGGTATTTGTCCTAATACGGTGTCGTCTTCTTGTACCACTAGGATTTCTTGCACGTGAGCTTATTAAGACAGTCATTAACAAACTTAGGTGGTGTTTGTTTATTAATAGGGTCTGAATCTGAATCTGAACCGCACGTCTGAATCTGAATCTGATGCGTAAATATCTGAATCTGAACGGGGAAAAAAAACTCATGTTTGAACGGGAAAAAAAAAAAAAATTTGGTTATTTTGTGTCAACAAGAGGCATTCAGACGCGTTAAGACACCCCTCTCAAGTCTTGACCATTAAGATCTAACTGCATCTGAACGCGTCTGAACGAAAAAAAAACAAACGGTCTGAACTACAAAATGTCTGACCGATTCAGACATTTTGCCCGTTCAGAAGCTGTTAAGAGGCAAAAAAAAAAAAAAACAAACGCAGCCTTAATCACAGTTTAGGAGATTAGATTTTGATCTAAATCTCAATATAAATCATGTCATTAATATATGTCATAAGACTATAGATCTAAATCGTTGATTCTTTTGATTCTCATGATAAATAACTTTTTGCAAATAAATAAATGGTTTGTCTAACAAGTGCTTTTAGAGGATTGGTTAAAACACATTTATTAAACATAAACTTTTTTATTATATCATAAATTGTATTTAATACACATTGATTAAACTTATACATTATCATAATTAAATCTGATTTTTAATTAAATAAACTCAAACTTTCCTTTTATAGTCGCCCTTTAAAAAGCTTTTATCATAAAATTTCACCAAAAGCTTGTAAAAATAACAAAGCTATTAGAAAATTAAACATTGGTAAGCTTAAAATACAAAGAAAATACTCATGAGAAACGTAAAAAGGATTTAGAAAAATAAAAAGTTTATTAAAAAAATTTCAAAAAGTTCCACAGGATGGGATGTTAAAAAAAGTTTTGAAGGATGCTTTTTTAAAAGCGTATAGTTTTGACATAAAAAAAATATTTGTACATTAAAATTTTGTAAATTAACATTTTGTGCATCCACTTTCTTTTTAGTATACGTATCAAAGTTTTATTGTGCATCAAATATGACAAACTGAAAATTTTGTGCATCAATATTCTTTTAAGTGCATTAAGATTTTGGCTTTTTGTTTATTAAAAAAACGTATAAAAACTCAAAAACAGAAAAACTTTTTTCATAAATTTTTTATACACTAACATCTTCTATCTTAGGGTAAAATTTTAAAAATTTTGAAAATTTTTTATTTTCTTCAAAATTTTGAACACTTCTCACATATATTTGTATTTTTATTTGATTTCTTCTCCTGATTGATTAATAAAAACAAGAGATTGACAATGTCTATCTCTAGTACTTTGTGAAAGCAGGTTATGTTACACCTTGAAACGCTAGTGAAGTAAATTAAAGAGGTTATGTTATACAAACCCTCTTTATATTTTCACATCAGAGGGGGTTTGGTCAAACCGTACAACACGCGATGCACACTGTACAAACCGACAATGCGTAGAGAGGGTCCAAATAACTTGCCCCAAATTAAAGCTAGCCTCTTACGATGCCCATTTTCTTTAGAGCATCCACAATGGTTAAAACACAAATGACTTTTTGCATTTAATGCAATTAATGCACACCACATTTAACACATATCACTTTAAAGAAAGACTTCAAGTATATCAAGTCTTTCTAAAAAGCTTTTCATGCAATGCAAAAAAAAAGCCTTTCAAAAGATTTATTTAAATAGTGAAAAACTATTCTTGTTTTTGAAATTACGGATGCTCTTATTCAAAAGTTATGTGCTAGTTTTCTAAAATGATTGTTTGTTGAAAAAGCACTTAAAAGACAAATCATGACTAGGATCAAAGTTAATGTGAGAGTCAGAGCACTAATGATTCCAATGTTGAAATCGTATTAGTGTTGATGGGGTCTCATATTCAATACTTTTGCTTTTTTTTTTATATGCACTTTTAATCTCAAGATTAATTCTTTTTCTTGAATACATAAGAGTTTCAAATATTTTTCTTTCAATAAACCCATCATTGGAGTAGGGGTGCCAATTTCTTATCCGATACGAAACCTGGCTTGAGGCCAACAAGTTCGGGTTGAGCTAAATAGGTTTCGGGTCGACCCGTCTAACCCGTTTATTAAACAGGTTAGGTTCGGGTTGATCATATGTTAAGCGGGTCGACCCGACAACCTTTTTTTCTTCCAAAAATCAAAAAATTAAATATACTTTATTATACGGGTAAATGGGTCGACTCACTAACCCGCTTAACCTGTTTAACCCATGTAATGTGTCAACTTGTTTAGATAAATAGGTCAACCCGAAACCCATTCAACCTATTTAACCCGTGTAACCTATTTAACCCGCCAACTCATATATACAGGTTAAATATGTACCTAATGATGTTTAAAATTATAAACCTCTTGTTTGTGACAAACTTTTTAAATGTAACTGTTTGTCCATCATGTGTTTGTTGCCTCATT
The DNA here is from genome assembly GCA_021014915.2 of Artemisia tridentata subsp. tridentata. NCBI lineage: Eukaryota > Viridiplantae > Streptophyta > Magnoliopsida > Asterales > Asteraceae > Artemisia > Artemisia tridentata. Next base: position 443,035,692 of record CP139506.1, on the reverse strand, counting down.
AAAATGTTGAATTGGTTCATTAAACATAAACAAATTTAAATGTTTACAATAATCATATATACTTAACTAACTAAACCACGTAACAAAGTCTGCCTCTTTTCAATGGAAGATAATGGTGCTTATTCATACCGCAGTACTATGGCGTAAGTTGTTTAAAAGGCATAGCCTATCCCCCCCCCCCCCCCCCCCCCCCCCCCTTTTTTTTTTTTCCTTATTTTTTTTATTTTATAATTTTGTTTATATGATAAAATTATAAACCTGAAAATGCAGAACAAAAAATATAAAGTTTAATAAGTCAAACGCTTAAAACTGTCAGAAATACGGAACAAAAACTGACAAAAAACTGTGTTATACTGGAAACAAATAGGGGACAAACAGAATCTTTGACCAAACCCTCTGATTTGACATCATAGGGGCGTTTGTATAGTGTCCCCCTTGCTTAAATACTGGGCTCTACTATACATACCCCCCATGATGTCACATCAGGGGAGTTTTGTCATTTATTCTTTTTGTTCCTTTTTTCTTTAAAGTATATCACAGTTTTTTGTCAGTTTCTGTTCCGTATTTCTGACAGTTTTAAGCGTTTAACTTATTAAACTTTATATTTTTTGTTCCAGACTTTCGAGTTTATAGTTTTTTAATATAAACAAAATTATAAAAATAAAAAAAAACTAATAATAAAATAAAAAATAAAAAAACGCAAAAAAATAAAGTGGGTGCGGTTGGTGTTTTTTTGAGGGTTTTTGGATAGGGATATACTATACAAGCCCCCCTTATCACGTGGGCTCCGCCTATTTTAATCAACATGTACAAATTTTAAAGCAGACAATACAGACAGCAGCAGCATACAAAAAGTCAACACCCCCCTATAGGGGGGCTTGAATAACTCAGCCCTTTTGGATAACTCATCCCTAAATACTTTGACCCATTTTTACATTGTACTTTGCGTACTCCAAAACAATTTAATGGATAAACAAATAAAGCGTACGGTCATACAAAGTGAAAATCTAAAAAAAATTTACAAGTTCGAGATACAAGCACATGGAGCGTGTGTACAAGTGTGAACACGTTCCTTTTAGTGATAAACAATTTCGGGATTCTCCTTGGTTTCATCGCAATACCTCCACCGCAATTTCATGTCATGACTTTTTAAACCGAGTGCACATTCGTCTTATATTAAGACCAGTGCCAATGGTCAAACTATTTCATTTTGTTTAAGCGTAACATCAGTTTTCTTTCTAAATACATTAAAAAAAATCATAGATATTAAAATTGAAACTAAACATTACGAGAAAAGTGTTCGAAAAGATCGGCACGAAGGTTTTGATGCACTTGTGACGATTTGATATATCTCATAACTATGTCTTTCTTTTTGGGATCGTATGAGGTCGTCCGGTTGATGTGCTTACTCTGAATGCCAATCATGAGATATAACCCTCTTTGTCTTTTATAATCATATTATGTAATATGATGTATGTATACATTATTTTTCTTATTTTTTTCTTCATGATACGGTCGTGAGGGATTGGCTGATACAACCCATTTCTTCTTTAGAACACCAAAAGCCCGTTTCACATTTCCTCGTGCTTCTTGCATTCGCTTATACTGCATTTGCCTGTGTTCATTAACGCCTGGTTCTCCTATCGTTTTAACCATGGTCGTTCGATGGCCCTGTGCGATCTTTATAAAATGGGGCCTTAAACACGACAAAAGTTATATTGACATGTAGACAATTGTTATTCAAAAATGGACCATTCTTATTCAAAAATAACTTTATGTAACAAACATAAACCTTTTGTTTAACGATATGTTGTTTGATCTTTGTAGTAAAAATTGGAATATATCAAACCCTCAAACATTGAATAATTTAATGACATGGGATATAAAAATAAGCAATAAATATACTTTTTATATGTAATAGTAAGAGGTTGTTTACTTTTTTTCTAGTGGGTAAGATTGAGGGCTCAAAATATTTACTCTCACTTAATTGGAAGACCCATTAAAGTTACACGCTCTTTTATAAGAAGCTAATTAAGATTCTTAGGTTGGATACAGTCCTGACTAAGAATGACTCTGCCACATCAGTTTTCTCTCTCCGATTAACAGACACGACCAAATTACCATAGTCGGTGACCGAGTTATTTTTTTATTTATTTTTTTAATTCAAATACTTTAAACAACAAATTTAAAATTATTAAAAATAAAAACATTACATAAATTAAACATTAAACTAAAAACACGAATTACAGATTAACAAACTACGATACGAAAATAAAAATGAAAATACAAATTACAACGAAAAGTCTGAGTTATAACCCTCGTTGCTCGAAGACTCTGCATCCCTAAACTCGCCATTATAATACGCTGCTTCCATAATGTCAAATCAGTTGTTCCTAAGGTAGTCTGCTTCTCTTTCTTCCTGCTCCCTACGAGCAGCTTCCTCTCGTAGTTCTCTTTCTTCAGTTTCTCTCCTGACTTCCTCATCCTGCTCAAGAAGTCGGAGAATGTGAGTTACGTCACATTAGTTTGTTGTTGTGATAAGATAAACTGATAAAGTTTAATCTTTTAAAAAAAATAGATGTAGAAAATGGATAAGTATTCTTTCGTTAGAATATTAATACAAGTGGAAATTTACCGGTGGTTACAGTCTCACCCCCTTAAATGGAATCTCGTCCCGAGATTCAGTCTGTGTTAGATGTTGAAATGATGTTGACGAATAGTCGATGTGTATAGTTAAAGTAATTATGCCAAAGCTTATGTATATAGGTTTCTTATCTAACTAGGTACGTTCTTGAGACTATCGCGACTATTGTTCATTCTAAATACATACTCTCTTATGGCTAGGTTTGATGAGGCAAACTTTTTCATTCTCGAGCATAACCCTCAAAAGACTTTTAGGTAACCGATTTTTACTTAATCCCACAACTCATCAGATAAGAACTGTCATGGGATTAGGCTAAATCGGTTTGAGTAACAACTTGATTCTAGCTTGATCTTCGCAACTCATCAAACAAGAACTGTCATTTAGATCAAGCTAGGAAACAAGTGGTATGAAGGTGGTCTTTTGAAAATTGGCTCGATTATGGAATTGCTTACACATATGAGACTACTACTCCCTTCATTGCATGATTCTTCCTGAATTAGACATAGGTGCGCAGACTATGTATAATTTAGGAGTAACAATGCAATGCTTGGACTAATCGACTCATATGATGTTCGGTGTTCAACTATAAAAGGCTTTCTTAGGTACTAAAATCACGAAAAAGTTTAAAGCGGTCAAGGTGATAGAGAGGAAGGTCTCAACGTATAAAGCAGTTATAGTCTAGGCTCTTAAATGCAACCTAGTTCTCTATAAGGCTCTGATACCAATCTGTAACACCCCCAAAATATCGCAGCGGAACGATAGTGTAAATGGGGTGTTACTTCTTAATATAAAGCACAAGGTATAGAAAACGACCTCTAAATGAGACGTTTTGAAAAGTTACCATTCGAATTATTTAAATCAGAGTTATTACAAGAGGTCCCGAAGTATATGACTACTTAAATGTTTTCAAAATGTATCAAATGGTAAAGGATAAAAGCATAAGTCTCCAAAGCATGCAAATGACTCTATGATCCATGCATCTGCTATCGCCTTACTAACCTGAGATAAACATGTTAAAAAGTGTCAACACAAAGGTTGGTGAGTTCATAGAGTTTAGTTAAATTGTAAAGCCTTTAAATAAGGTTCCCACAGCAAAGGTATTATAAATCCACTCAGTTTCAAGTCCCGCCCATACAAAACTTGCAACCTGTGTGTTTACAACCCACTGCTAAAGTATAATATGAGTAGGACATATGTGTATACAATATATGTGAGTACTTAATGTAATGAATAACAGCTAACTGAACCTCATGACAAGTTTACACAAGAATACTGGATTATATTCACCCAAGGCCATGAATCTGGGACCAAGGGTGGGGGCGTCAGCCCGATAGTACTATCAATACCTCTCCAACGGCTCCATCCAGGAGTTAAACAGTTGCTAAAGAATAAAGCATATAAGAATAAGTGTAACACATTAAGGCACATATCGTAACTACACTTCATGTCCAAAAGTGTAAAAAGTATAGCGTAACATAAGAGTAAAAATATTTTGAGTATTTGTGGAAGTCAAAGCAAGTATTTGAGCATGTATCTCCCCCAAAGAGTTTATAAAGTAATTAAACAAGTAAAAGTGGGGCTATGACTCACGGTAAGCCGTAAAAGTTTAGAGTACTTGTGAAAGTAAATGAAATTAGTTGAGCATGTATCTCCCCCAAAAATAATTCAAAACGTATAAAAGTAGGGGCTATGAAACTCACCTGATAGAACTGATATATTAATGGCAAAAGTGGGTACACTAAAATGAGGCTCGGACACTAACCGCAACCTAATATGAATGATGTGACTTAGATCATGAAATGATGTCGTGTATGCATTTTATGAAAGTTATATCACCCGTGCATGTTTGTTTGTGAGTTTGAAATGAAAATAATGTTATTAGATAACCTTTAATAATAGTCTGAAATATAACATTTTTGGACTTTTAACAAGTGTGTATTGTAACTACGATATGAACGTTTCAATAATATATAATTAAAAAAGTCTTCGACTCGACTAAAGTATGTAATCAAAATACTACAACTTCCTTGTATGATATTTTATCCAAAACCGCACCCAAAGTGCCTAAAATCCATGTCTAAGAAGAAATTCAGGTTACTATTCTCTATTAGAAATCTGTCAAAATAATAGTTTTCGTCATTAACTTCATTAAGTCATAACTTCTTCGTTATAGCTCGGTTTTTAAAGTTCTACCTGTCCCCGCGAAGGTATTTAAGTATACTAACATATTTTGAAGTCTCAGGGACTCAGTTTATCTCTTAAAGCTTGGTTTTACTACGGCAAAAATATGGACAACACACTTATTATTTTCTGAAAATAGTTATCGCTAATAGATTTAGAAATATTCGTATCTCTTTCGTTATAAACCTGTTTATACTCATTCAAACGACCACGTTCTTGTTATAAAATCTATTTTCTATTTCTTTGAGAAGATCTTGTATAATAATATATTTTTCTGAAAATTAGAAATTTCGGCAGCGCTTCCGCGTACATTTTTAGAAATCCATTTTCTAAACTAATCCGCTTGTAATAACAACACCAAACTAATCTATATTCCTCCACCAACTTCTTCCATAATTTTTATATACTCAAAATGGCCATATTAACATGAAAAAAGTGTAGATCTAGTAAAAATGACTAAAAATGTATTAGAACAATTATAGATATATATATAACAATAAACTTTGTAAATCAATCAAAAGTGATCCAAGACTTGTAAGTACTCATTTTTCTCATCCAATAATTATATAGAACTTGTATATACTTATTTTAACCATAAAAATTCACAAACATGCTCATAGGTGATATATGTGAAATAATGAGTTTAAGTGTAATTTAAACTTAAGAAATGCATAATTAAGTATAACGAACCCATAATACACCAAAATGAAAAGTATAGAAATTTATTTCTTACTTACTTGATATTATGATGTTTTAGAAAGTAATTTGAACAATAAATCCCTAACGATGACTCCAAATTAATTTGTAGTTAGTTATAGCTTGAAAATGATCGATAAATGCTTGAAATACTTGAAAAATGACTCCGTCTTCTTTCTTTTTCTTCCTTGGCCGAACACACAAGTAAAATGAGAGTGTTTTTGCTAGCGAAAATGGTGTGAAGAAAATGAACTAGTTTTCTTTCTATTTATAGTGAAAATTTCTGAAAATATCTAGATATTTTGATGAATAGTAATTAGATATTTCGATAAATAGTAAATAGATATTTTGATGTATAATATATTAATATATAGTATGATAATATAATAGATATTTGATAATAGTAATAGATAATATAACATATTTGATGAATAGTAAATAGATATTATGATTTGTATTATATATTTTAGTAATAGTAATTAATTATGATAATAATAATATAGTAATTTTATTTTATTGAATTAAGATGTTTAGAACATACTTAGACATGTTCTTGTATACGTTTATAGATTAGTTGTAATATTATTTATTGTTTGATAGATAAATGATAAGTTTAACTTTAAATATAACAAATAATTATATGTAGAAAATGGATAAGTATTCTTTCATTAAATATTAATAAATGAAAAATTATAGAGTGGTTAATATTAGGAGATTGATGTTATAATATTGATGTCGTGTTCTAAAACAAAAGAATTAATACCATATCCATAAGTTTGTGACGCGATAACTTTCAGCAAAATGAATGGAGTCATGATCGTGTCTACAATGTTGCCTTTAAGTGCGTTTCGGAACAACCATAGACACGACAATCATGTACAATCAAGGCTTCACTAAGATTCCCGAAAACCGTGCTTTTGTTCGTGAAACACATATAACTTTTCAACATTGGTGATAGTAGTTTCCGAAATACTTTGTCCCAAAATTTTATCAAAAGACACACAAAAAATTTTCATGAGATAAACGAGAAGATTCTCCGCCCATTTGCAAATATTCATCAAACGCGTCAGGAATGGTGCCGTACGCCCATAAGCCAATTGATGAATTGCATAGGTGCACTTTATTAACGGGAAAGTCCCTTGTCTTCCGGTACAGTCAGTACTATCACGAAAGAATGCAGAATGAAGACTTACTTCTTCAACTATCCATGTGAATAGCCTTCGACTCATTCAGAACCTCTCATTGAAAATTTCTTTTGGAAACATCGGATCTGCACTAAAATAGGCTTGGAATAAACGATATTGAGCACCATAAAGATCTCAACTTATGGTGCTTCTCGTCGGTCGATTTGCTTGTCGTCTATTCATAATAAACGGCAACGCTTTGCTAAAAAACCTCATGTCTCGACTAATAACTTTTTCTTCTTCCGATGAATCTATGAATATTATTGTTTCAGAATTAAATCGAGAATAAGTTTTGGTAAAAAAAAATGGTAGTAGAGAAGTATAAATAAAGAGAGAAGAGAGTATAATTTGAAGTTGTGGGTTTAAGTTCTGCTTAGGACATGTGAGATAATATATAGTAAGTTAGTTAGTTGTCTTTCTAAAAATAAGAGTAAATTGCGAAAAATGTCTCTGAACTTTGCCAAAATTACGAAAGATGTCCTCAAAAAAAATGCAAATATTGTCCCTGAACTTTCAGTTTTCTGCAAGAAAGGTCCGTGAAGAGTTGTTGTAGTTGCGAATTAAGTTTTCTGGATAACGCTCGTTAGGAAATCCCGTTAGGTTAGTCCTCACGTGCGTTGCACGTGAGGGTAATTTCGTCAATCCACTCTTTCCCGCCTTTAACACCCTTCAGCTACCCTCAGGCATGAATATCGACGAGAACATTTTTGGCAAATAAACTAAGTCATGTATAACACACCCACAAACACATTCTATCTTATTTATCCGATCAAATCACACACCCACAAACACATACCATCGGAACTTGCAAGGCGTGCAAAATCAAACAACACACATACCAAGTAACAATATTTATTGATTTTTACTTCATTCAAACGTTATTTGTGTTAATATTAATCGTTAATGCAGTAAATATGTATGGGAATCAATTTGTTTGCGCTGTGGACGATCCTAAAGATGTTTTGGATGAGTCTGTAAGTTAACACCATATATGAATTAACTGTTATTTCTTTAAGAAGCTAATTTTAAGAAATTGACAATGCTTAAAAATTAATTTTGATATAAAGGAACTACATAATGATTACGTGTTAGGAGGTTCCTATCATGGGAATCGTTATATTTACTTAGTTAACTGTACGGGGATTAGATGGAGAGTTAGTTTAATAAGAGTCTCAGAATTAGTGTGTGTTGTTGAGGGAGCAAAGTGGAATGATTTCGTCATGCACAACATCACCTGTTCTAATGTTGCTTAAATACATTTTATAGAAGAGGGTGAGGACGTGTTTTCTATAAGTTGCTACAGTGAGGATGGGGAGGAGTTTCATAATTATGAACCTGAAAGTGTTCAGTTTTGGAGATGTTTAGTGCTAGTGACAGACACATCTCTGCTTATGTAGTTGTTGCCGGAAGATTTTCTAAAATATCTAAATGGTCCAACCCCTACTGACTATGTCATGGTTACCACTAACACAACTGAGTACAATGTTAGGGTGGAAAGTGAACATCTCTATGATCGATACGTCCACTCCTTCCTGTTTGGGTGTGGTTGGTTGAGACTGGTCCAAGACTTGAATATGAAACCTGGTCAGTGGATGGTGTTTACTCAGGTTGTCCTGGGGGAGGAATATAATGGCATGTTGTTTGAACCTGATGGAGGGGCCATCACAACAGTGGAGACATACAACACCAACATAGCCATGAATGCCCTCTGTCACCAAGCACATGACTATGGTATGTTTTTCTTTATTAACTTTAACTACATCAAGTATATGATATCAGTGTAACATTTTGGATTATATATAACTAATTTTGTATTATTAAATTCAGATTTTGAAGCCCGTCGGATGAACTGGATGTCTAATTGGACGTTTCACACTGTCCATGACCAAAAAGAAAGGGCATTCTATAGAAAGATGACTGCATGCTTCTGGAGAGATGGGCGACTTGTAAGTGTATTGAAACTTTGCTAATTTGTTAAATTGTTACGCTTAATGTTAGTGTGGATGTTGGTTTATTGAAAGTTGGAGAGAAAATATTATGGAGGGAAAAAGTTTTGTATTTCACATTAAATGAAAATGGGTACAAATGAGAGTTTATATACAAACTGAAATTTAAAGTCAAAGTAATGCTACGCTACAATTTCAATGAGATTACAAACTAAACAACTATCAAATTATAGCTTGTGAGGTTGTTGTAGCTTCGACACAGACTTGATATGGTTGACTTTATGGTCTGCTTCCTCTGTTCCAACTCATCTTTTGTCATTAGCTTGAGCTTGAGCTTGAGCTGCTATACTTCCTTTATGCATGGTTGATGTGGTCCTTTATTTTGTTCTGTGTATTTGGCCTGTTTGGGAAGCAGTAGTGACTGAGTTGCTTAATCAGATATATAACTGTCATTTGTCTGACATATTGTGTGTCTGATAGGATGATTGATAGATCATATTGTCTGATAGAATCACCCCAAAAAAACTAATGCTAAGTTTTGTACATTTTGTAACAGTCTATACCATCAAGACTTGTGAAGAAGTACAACTTGTATGGGTTCTCTGTCGCTATTGTGAAGCATGAAAGGATAGAGAAAGTGTTCGAAGTGCGTGACTACCCTCACGTGCAACGCACATGACGAGAAACTAACGGGATTTTCTAACGAGCGTTAGCCAGAAAACTTAATTCGCAACTACAGTAACTCTTCACGGACCTTTCTTGCCGAAAACTAAAAGTTCAGGGACAATATTTGCAATTTTTTTTGAGGACAACTTTCGCAATTTTGGCAAAGTTCAGGGACATTTTTCGCAGTTTACTCTAAAAATAAAATAAAATAATGATAATAAAAAATAAAAAGAAATTGACACTTATTTTGGGACATCTCAAAATAATAATGTGTACACTTATTGTGAGACGGAAGTAATAGTAATTAGTTTATTAAAGGGTTAATAACATCGATACACATATAGTTATTAAGTAAAGATTTTATAATTTTTTATTTTTTTTTGTTTTTTTGTTTTATAAAGACAACTAACTATCTAACAATAAATCAATCTCACAGGTCCTAATCGGGATTTAAACCACCAACAATTTGGTTGTGGAGCATTCTCACATATGAGGTGCTATTAGGACACAAGCCGTAAAGCTTTTATAAAACTATTTTAACATTCAAATGAAATACGTTTTATAAAGCTTTTACTAAAAAACTTGTAGTTCGTCTGAGTGTTTGTAAAAGTTAGAAATATTATTATCTAACTTGCTACTCTTGATGTACATCTTAATGTAAAAAAGCTTTTGAAAAGTTTTTTTTTTATCATTTACAAAGCTAACTTTTAAGCGTATAAAACTACTACTAGTAATTTAATGTAATTAATAAACGATTGGTATTGATAACGTCATTGCCGACGTACGAAGCATTCACGACTGTGGCTATACGTTGCACCAAAAGAAATGAGATTTAGTCTTTATTAGGATCGATTATTTTAATCAAGTTAATCAGTTAAAAGACCATGCCATGTTACCTTACTTTATGAATCCTTTTCATTATTATTATTATTATTATTATTTTTTCTTCTTCAGAGTTTTAGTACATGCACACATAGTATGGGCCTCCGATAATTTTCTTTTACTACATTCGTTTTTTATTGTGTAACTTTAGTGATCCAAATGACAATTATGTAACATTTTCTAAAAAATCATGGGTCCGCCACTAAATATACGAGTTTCTAAACTTTTATACGGAGTAATAAGATTGTTAAAGAAAAAAAAAAACTCCAACATAGCTTTTAAAATAAATAAATTAGCTATATGATTCACCTTTTAAAAGAACTCCAAAATCGGTTCATAATATCAACTTAAAATATTAATTAGGAACTTAAAAGATATTCCTAAGTTAGTTTTGGTGCTATTATAAGCCTAAGAGCTTTTATAGAAACAATACAAGTTTTCGAGAGCTTGTCTTGTAAAAGATCTAGAATGCTGTTTTCATACAACAATATTTAGTTTTTGATTTTTGGTCTCGTTTCAACATATGATTTCTTTTTTAAGTTGGTCATGGGCTAAAACTTCTAACCCATCTACTTTTTATTTTGGTTTAATTTTAGCCCAATCGAACCGGATAAGGAAATATTTCACATTATTAGGGATGTTTGATTGAGTAAAGGGGTGGTTTGTGATATTGTTGTTTGAAAATACATTGTTGTTTAAAAAACTTGTACAAAGGATATATATGCAATTATTCACTTTGAGAGGGATATATATGCAATTTGGTCTTTCAATAATTAAAATAAGATAATTGGCTGTAACAACACGTGATTTTAAAACACAGTGTTTGGATTTGCAATTTGGTCTTTCAATAATTAAAATCAGATAATTGGCTGTAACAACACGTGATTTTAACACGGTGTTTGGATTTAATATGTTGTGCGATATTGCATTTACAATATATTGGATAACTTAATTCCTAAAATTACCAAAATAGCATTTTTGAACTTTGTGTGCATGAAATTTCATGGATCTTCCTCATGCATTGTCATCTTCATCTTCAACGGGGAAAATCAAAACTAAGCATTTCAAATTTGTACTGTAAATATTTAGAGATCAAGTGCGGGTCATATAAGTTCAAGTCATTCCAGTTCAAATGAACTAATGATGTCCTTGATAGTTAGATGTCAAAAATTGGAATTCAAAATAAAGTTTTTTCTTCTTCTTTGTGGTTAATTAGGATTTTTGTTTTGTTCAAATAGAAGTTTCTTGCAAGAACCCAAGCCCGGGAGCAATTGGGACGATAAATCATTGCTATTCACATTTAGGGCTGTTCACGAGCCGAGCCGAACCGAGCGGACATTTGCTTGTGCTTGGCTCATTTACAAACCGAGCCGATCCGATCGGCTCATTTACAACCAAGCCGGAAATCGAGCGAGCATTTTTCGAGCGAACATTTTTTCGAGCGAGCATCGAGCGAGCGACGAGCGGCGAGTTTTTCGGACAACCATAAATTTGGGTTGTTTCCTTTAATGTTCTCGCCGCCTAGTGATGACCGAGGTTCGACCGTCCGAGGATGACACTAAGTTTGAGGTCCGGTTGTCCGAGAATGAGGCTCAGGTTGAGGCCAGTGAGGCGATGAGCATACTACAGAGAACGATTGTCGCGTTGTGGCGTAGGTTGACAGCGGGAGACGATTGATGGCGGACAACTAATGGGAATAGGAAGTCAAGCATGTCTTTTCACGACTTAGGGTTTTACAATTAAACTTAGTGTTAAGGTATAAGTAACTATAAATATAATTGTATATATTGAGCCAAACCCAATAGAATGGTATGAAATAAAATTATAAATATAATTATAATTAATATGTATATATATAATTATATATATAATAAATTAATAAAAATTATATCGAGCCGAACCGAGCCGAGCGGACCTTTGCTCGTGCTTGGCTCGTTTACAAACCGAACCGAGCCGATCGGCTCGTTTACAACCGAGCGAAAAATCGAGCGAGCATTTTCCGAGCAAATTCCGAGCGATCGGCGAGCGATCGGAGAGCGCCGAGCGATTTGAACAGCCCTATTCACATTTAACATATTAGCATAAAATTAGCAAAACTATGACCTAAATTGTTTTTTATCTGATTCAACTTTGTGTTATATTACTAAAATTGGATATTTTTTAAATTTGACGAGATTGTCCTCACTTTAAGGCTATATTTGGCGCGGAGCTTTTTGGGGCAATGAGCGGTGAGCAATGAGCTTTTTGATTTTTATTGTTCGTTTTGCAAAAGAGCGGTGAGCTTTGCTATTTTTTAGGAATGCTCATTTTTCCAATGCTGTTTTAAGAAGCTGTGAGCTGTGGCTACTGCTCACAGCTCACTGCTACTTTTACCAAACACACCCTAAATGCGAATAATCACTTGTGCCTTTACGAAATTCGACACTCTATTTCATACAAAAAACACCACAGACGCTTTTTAATCTCATGTGTATGTAAAGTCATAAAGTTTTTCGTCAAACACATTACACCAATAAACGTATTTTTTTATGTTCTTCAAGTTGGCATCGATTTTTCTTTGTTTTTATAGAAGAAATTTGATTTTTTCGCAATATATATTGTAAAATTCGCAATATATTCGTAATCATCCACTGCCCGTTTTCAAGAACATCTTTTTTTTTTTTTTTTTTTTTTTTTGAAAGGTGAATTTCGTTGAAACTTCGTGTCGCGATTCGACAGCGGGAGGTCTAGGTTACGTTGTCTTAACCGGGCCCGCGCTAGAGAGCTCCCTCGAAGTAGGAATGCCTATTCAAATACCCGATGGGGGGAAAACCCCCTACTAATCCGCTCGAAGGCACGACGATTAATAGGGGTAAACCCTGCCCTCTCAGACTTGAACCTGGGTATACTCAAGCCAAGCCCTCATAGAGGGACTTCCTAATATCTCAAAGTTAACATTAGTGGGATTTGAACTTGAGACCTAAAGGTCACCAAGAGAAGTCCCAACCACTAGACCAACTCATCAGTGATGTTTTCAAGAACATCTACAACACATTTCTTAGTGGTAAACTTAAAGAAAAAGAAGCCCTTCGCATTTATCATAACCTTTTGAATACCATATTTAGCCCACAAACCCCAATCTTGAATTAACTTTTTTTTAAGTTATACACTTGTACCAGTATACCACATCACCCTGTTGTCACTCTAAAACCAACAAAATCAGCCATAAACTAAGATAAATGCCTTGTAACAAAATACACAAGCAAGACAAGAATAAGAATTATTATTATTAATATATCATGACTTAGGAAACAATTAAAACTAAAACAAGCAAGACAAGAAACACAAACTAGCATCATAAGCATCGCCAGTTTACACATAATCTGGCACGAGTGGCAGCAGATACTAAACTTACAAATTCGGCGTTTCAAATAATGCTATATATATAGCCAGTTATATATATATATATATATATATATATATATATATATATATATAGCCAGTTAATCAGGGCCTGGCATTTCATGCCACACTACTGAAACTTATAACTAACTCATAACCTTGTATTGTTTGTTTGCATAGCATTTATGTTCGTCTTTGTTTAATTTGTGCGTTTTGTTCATAAAAGGGGAGATGTAGTTAAGGCTGGATGCAGTAAGGAGGGTCAATCCCTTCCATTTTCTCTGCCACGTCAGCTTTCTCTCTCCAGCGACCTTCAGGCGATTTGGTGCCCCAGTAAGGGCGACCTTCATCATTTAAAAAAAAAAAAAAAAAAAAAAAAAATCATTTTTAACACAAACTTAAATTTCATTAATAATTAAAACAGTACATAGATTAAAAACATTATATAAACATAAACTTAATACATAAACATAAACTTAAATTTCAGTAATCCGGGTGATCCCAAGTTTGCGAGTTGTCTGAGCGGTAACCATCGTCGTACGCAGAGTAGTTCGCAAACTTGCTCTCTTCGTACTCTGCTTCCAATCTGCTAAGCTCTCGCTCCTTACTCTCGTTCCAGCACGTATCGCCTTCAGAACCTAGCCCAAATTGATCCAGATGAGGTTGATATTGTTGTTGCTCAACAAATCTTGGTGCATCAGATGAAGTTGATGCACCTTGCCCAAATTGTCGGTTCTGTTGTGATACAGAACCAGCTTCCACATTTTCCTCAAAACTCCAGCGGATCTTGTTGCTGATTTGGTCCTGAATCTGTGAAACGCAACCCCACAACGTCTCACTAATGGCTCCGTCTTTGCGAGCTTCATCGTTTAAAAACTGGTCGAACACAACTTTTTTTTCTTCAGAGATGTCTTTGCAGTCTGCGTATCGTTGTCTCAATCTTTGTTTCTGTGCCTTTGCAAGCTCAAATTGCTTGATAACTTCGATCAGAGCCTGTTGTCGAGCCTCATCGTCTTTTTCGGCTTCTTTTTTGATATACTTTTGCATTTGTTCGACGGTATGGGGGAGACGACAAGCCATTTTGAATAGAGAGAAGTGTGAGATTTGTGGATTGAAATGTGTTTGTGTTGTATGTTTATGTTGTGTACTTATAAGTGAGTTTAAAAGTTTTTTTTTTTTTTTTTTTTTTTTTTTTTTTTTTTTTTTTTTTTTGTGGATTCAAACAGTTGCTCAACAGTTATGTGCTTTTTTTTTTTTTTTTTTTTTTTTTTTTTTTTTTTTTTTTTTTTTTGCAATGTATTTTCAAATTAGGAAGAAAAAAAAAAAAGAAAAAAAAGAAGAAGATAGAACTCAATCGATCGCACTGGCGATCTCTATTCTCACTTCTTCCCAATCGATCGATCACTTCATTTCGGCTACAACAAGGACGATCGAAAGCGATCGAATCAAACGATCGATCGTTTGTTGTTACTGCAAGCAGCCTAAGTGATCTTCTAGTACTTCTACTTTATTAGCTAGCTAGAGTCTAAACAGAAACATAAGTTGAATTACGACTTATGATGATGCAACCTTGGTAACCTATTTAATAATCGGAAAAACAAAATAATTTTTTTTAGGGATAATAACAAAAAAATGTATCGTACTTGTCATTTTTTATGGTTATATGTACTGAATATATATATATATATATATATATATATATATATTTCGTTATTTATAGATATTGCATAATAATAAAATACCGAAATCCCACCGAAATTTCGGTCCTTAATTATTAAAAATAGTTATTACAACCTTCAAAGATCGAAAGTTTTTAAGCAAAACTTTGATAAAAACTCACCTTATAACTATTATAAATAGATTTAAAATAACAAATACGGTCGGCAACATCGTAAGGAGTTATAGAAGCATTTGCAGCAAAATTTGTATAAAAGTCATCACTATAGTCTGTCCCCATAGACACTTCTCGACCAGCACGCACATTAGCAAATAGTTCCAGTAAATCTCTATCATGCCCCCTCCATTCTGATTCATTCATCTACACACAACACAACAAGAAAAAAAAAAAAAAAAAAAAAAAAAAATAGCATC
The DNA here is from genome assembly GCA_021014915.2 of Artemisia tridentata subsp. tridentata. Taxonomy (NCBI): domain Eukaryota; kingdom Viridiplantae; phylum Streptophyta; class Magnoliopsida; order Asterales; family Asteraceae; genus Artemisia; species Artemisia tridentata. The sequence goes on along the minus strand of CP139506.1, from coordinate 443,020,021 downwards.
AAAGTCTTATACCCAATGAAGAGTAAACTGCAAAATACATCCCTGTGGTTTACACCTTTTGGCAATTTACATCCCTGTCAGAAACTATTGGCAATATACATCCCCCGTTAGGCAAACGTTTGCCACATTACATCCCTAAGTTGGATGGGCGTTATCTTTCTCCGTTAAGTGTTTGCATCGTTAGTCCCTCCGTTAGTTTTGTTTGCATCGTAGTCCATCCGTTAGTATTTTTTACAAAAATTAACTTTTTTTTCGAAATTAATTTTTTTAAAAAAATTAATTTTTTTTTTCAAAATTAATTTAAAAAAAAAAATAACATTTGCTTCGAAATTAATTTTTTTAGAAAAATTAAAAATTTTTTTTCAAAATTTATTTTTTTTACAAAAATTACTTTTTTTTCGACATAAATTTTTTTACAAAAATTAATTTTTTTTCGAAATTAATTATTTTTAGAAAAATTAATTTTTTTTTCGAAATTAATTTTTTTACAAAAATTACTTTTTTTCGACAATAATTCGAAATTAATTTTTTTAGAAAAATTACTTTTTTTTTCGAAATTATTTTTTTTACCAAAATTACTTTTTTTTTTCCGAAATTAATTTCGAAAAAAAATTAATTTTTGTAAAAAAATTAATTTCGAAAAAATTTAATTTTTGTAAAAAAATAATTTCAAAAAAATAATAATTTTTCTAAAAAAATTAATTTCGAAAAAAATGTAATTTTTGTAAGAAAATTAATTTCGAAAAAAAAATTAATTTTTGTAAAAAAATTAATTTCGAAAAAAAAGTAATTTTTGGAAAAAAATTAATTTCGAAAAAAAATTTCTAAAAAAAAATTTATTTCGAAAAAAAAATTAATTTTTGTAAAATAATTAATCTCGAAAAAAAAAATTAATTTTTGTAAAAAATACTAACGGAGGGACTAACGATGCAAACAAAACTAACGGAGGGACTAACTATGCAAACACTTAACGGAGAAAGATAACGCCCATCCAACTTAGGGATGTAATGTGGCAAACGTGTGCCTAACGGGGGATGTATATTGCCAATAGTTTCTGACAGGGATGTAAAGTGCCAAAAGGTGTAAACCACAGGAATGTATTTTGCAGTTTACTCCCCAATGAATAAACAATTTGTATATATATATTGAAATTTATGAACTTACCTTTTTCTTTTGAGATTTTGCAACACTGTGCCAATTTGATAAGGTTTGTGATTTTTGTAAGCTTTTTCCTTTTTCTTGAGATTTTGTAACATCTAAGATTCAAAACCGAACCGGACCGACAAAACCGACCGAACCGACAAAAACTGAGCCCACCCGACAGCCCGTCGGTTCGGTTTCGGTTTTGTAACAAAAGTATCTAATGTTTAGTGTAAAAGCTTCAGATTTGTTAATGCCTCCAAATAATCAGATTAGTTGTATCCTTTTTAACACAAAGATTATTTAACTAACGCAAAAAACCTCGTTAATAAACATCCTAAAAAATGAAGAGAAACATGTTTAGTATCTACTGATTGGTGTTAAACTTTTTGAAGTTGTTTCGTTTGAAAGTTATACCTTCAGCAAGGGAAATACGCACACCAACTCATTTAAACAGGGGAATCGTGGGCGAAAAACATTCAAAATCATCATCTCCAAGAAAGCAGCCACTAGAAGGACAACAAAATTAATGGTTCCAACTTTGATCAACATGACTCAACGCCAACAGCAGCAGATCTATAGTCAAAAGATGAAAAAGAAAAAGCTGGCCTAAAAAGAGAGTATGCTACAGAATTAGATGAGACTAGGAAGAAATGAGATGCAGATTTTGCTGGTTTTTAAGAAATGGGTTTTGATATTTTATTTATAAAATGAAAGGGTATGTGTGTGTTTAGTGTGGTGGAAGAAGAAGAATATAATATGTATGTGTGTGTGTGTTGAGGCATTAATCCGTCGGGCTGGTCTTGACGGTAGATTGAGCCGTCCCACGTCATCCCGATCTTGGATATCTGCTGCAGTACAAGAAATAAACCGGTTAGAAGGTGTCCCGAGGCCGAGCCCCGGAGCCACCCTCCGACGGTCAAGTCAGTTTAGTAAAGAGGTATGTGTATGTTTTAGTGAGAGAGAGATCATACCATTGAGAGTGATAAATGCCCTCTATTTATAAGTGGATTTCTTTGTCATTGTCTGGTGGGCCCAGGTCATGATAGCGACACATTTAGGCGGGAAATAGTTTAGGCAGGAAATAGTTTAGGCGGGAAACAGTTTAGACGGGACTTGCTTATGTCCTGCCCGGAAGGCCTTGCTCCAGCCCCGGAAGGGCCTTGCTCCAGCCCCGGAAGGGGACTTGCTCCAGCCCCGGAAGGGCCTTGCTCCGGCCCCGGAAGGGGACTTGCTCCAGCCCCGGAAGGGCCTTGCTCAGCCCCGGAAGGGGACTTGCTCCAGCCCCAGATGTGTCCAGTTCCAGCCTGGACTCCTTCTTTATATCCTTCCCGGACCATACGTCATCAGTGTGTTTTAGGGTGGATAGATAGAAATAAAGTTATAGAAAAGGTAGGAGTGTTGGTTGATGAATAGCAGGCGGAAGAAGTTAATGAAGCAGGTGGAAGAATTTAATAAAAGGAAGTAAGTAACAAGTAAAAGCATTGAACTAACATGAAAGAAGAGTTTGCTTGCTTCAGATTAAAGCCTGCAACTGCAATAACTATATCTACATCTACATTATAAAAAACAGCTAGGGGTGGGTGGGTAGTTATGCCTTGGTCATGAATCTGAGGATCACATATTTAAATTATTAAGTTGGCAGTGCGTACACGGAGTGAAATTACACAATAAATTTGATAATGTATGTCATGACATTGAAAATGTTTTTTTTTTTTTTCCCTTACAGTTGGAACATCATCACCATCAATATAAACATTCACATATGCTTTGGGCTAATTCAATCACTTAGATATATCACTTAGATATCTCTCATTTTAGCCAATTATTAGCCATTTTAGTCACTTACTAGCCAAATTCCAAAAATGCATAGTAATTCATTTTATCTCATTTCATCCATTCACCATTACATTTTCATTAGGGCCAACTCAATTAGACGTTCATGAAGTATGTTGAAGTCAATTTGCACACTATGACTTCTTTGACCCGTTTGAGTCAAACTTAGCCCATTCACCAAACGGATACTTTTAATACATGCCAAATAGTTTATTTAATTCATCTACTCGTTTACAACTCAATTCATGCCTTTTTAATACCACTTAACTCATTTAGTCCGTTTTTCAATCTAAACATACATCTTGATCCAACAAAACTAATATTATAAGTTCCTAGCATCATCATAACCTAGCTCATTATCTAGCCAAATGATCTCATGAACTCATTTTATTATATTATGCAAAAATTGCTAGAAATTTCTAATCAAGCTTATTAAAACCAATCAACGTATCAATTTTAGCTCTTAATTGCATTCTAGCAATATACAAATATAATTTAAATCTTTTATCATCAAATCACATAAACAAGTAATACAATCTGAGGGGCTTAAAGGACTGCGTTCGCCACCTTCCCAAAATTTACACAATTTACAAATCTATATACCCCATAATTAAGAATGAGAACAAGAAAAAGGTGTCACAGTGTTACAAAATCTCAAGAAAAAGGAAAAAACTTACAAAAATCACAAACCTCTTCAAATTGGCACAGTGTTGCAAAATCTCAAAAGAAAAAGGTAAGTTCATAGAGATTTACTGGAACTATTAGCTAATGTGCGTGCTGGTCGAAAAGTGTCTATGGGGACCAACTATAGTGATGACTTTTATACAAATTTTGCTGCAAATCTTTCAACCACTGCAAATGCTTCTATAACTCCTCACGATGTTTCCGTCCGCATTCGTCATTTTAGATCTATTTATAATAGTTATAAAGTGAGTTTTTATCAAAGTTTTGCTGAAAAAAAGTTTTTATCGTGGCGAAAACCATTCAAAATCATCTCCAAGAAAGCATCCACTAGATGGACAACAAAATGAATGGTTCCAGCTTTGATCAAACAAGGGTTCATTTACACATATAAAAAACCCCAAACACACCTCATTCCCCCATTTGATCTAATCAATCAGTTTCTTCTTTTCCCCCAAATTTTTAGGTATCATTCTTTGTTTCAGATCTTTACATTTTATTAATCTCATCAATAATTCGATCAAATCTGTTTGATTAACTGTTTTTTCAATGTAATCATAATTTCACAAAAACTGATTATTATCTTCATAATTTTGCTTCATATTTTGAATTATAATCTCATCAATTAAACCAGCTAATTGTGATTATTATCATCAGATTGATGTATTTGAGAGATGAATTTTGCATTATATACTCATATTCATCATCATCAACATCAACATCAAGTAATTAAGTGTTATTATTATTATTATTATTATTATTATATATATATATATATATATATATATATATATATATATATTAATAAAATATCATTATTATTATTATTATCACTTCATTAGAAGAAAATAGGATTTACAAGAATTATCATTATGATGATGATTTAGTATTATTTCTAAAATGCTCAAACAGGAAAATACATATGACATGAAAAAACTGAACCACAACATATTTCCTATAGATGAAATAAATCACCACATATTTCCTATAGATAACTCACCACAGACCTGATGATTATTATTTAGTATTTTCTAAAGAGTAAAACACAACATATTTCCTATAGATGAAAACAATAATATACAGATGCGATGTGTTGCGCAGAACAAATTCCGAAGCAGCTAAAAAAAACTTAATACAAATCAGAATTGGAATAATTAGCTTATAGTGATAATTTTACGATCTGGTTCAACTTCACTGCAGAATGATAATAATAATAATAATAATAATAATAATAATAATAATAATAATAATAATAATAATAATAATAATAATAATAATAATAATAATAATAATAATAACACTTAATTACTTGATGTTGATGATGATGAATATGAGTATATAATGCAAAATTCATCTCTCAAATACATCAATCTGATGATAATAATCACAATTAGTTGGTTTAATTGATGAGATTATAATTCAAAATATGAAGCAAAATTATGAAGAAAATAATAAGTTTTTGTGAAATTATGATTACATTGAAAAAACAGTTAATCAAACAGATCTGATCGAATTATTGATGAGATTAATAAAATGTAAAGATCTGAAACAAAGAATGATACCTGAAAATTTGGGGGAAAAGAAGAAACTGATTGATTAGATCAAATGGGGGAATGAGGTGTGTTTGGGGTTTTTTATATGTGTAAATGGACCGATTTAAATAGGGGAATCGTGGGCGAAAACCATTCAAAATCATCTCCAAGAAAGCATCCACTAGATGGACAACAAAATGAATGGTTCCAGCTTTGATCAACATGACTCAACGCCATCAGATCTATAGTCGGGGAACTACTTAGGGATTCAAAAGATGAAAAAAAAGAAAGAAAATAAAGTTGGCCTAAAATGAGAGTATGCTACCAAATTCGATGAAACTGAAGTGTGGTGTTATGCTTGTGTGTGTGATGCTCCATTACATTGGGACTCTTTTATAAGAAGAAAGCTAGCTAGGGTTAGTGTTTGAAAATGAGGACCTCATTCATTCCAGTGTCGGGTAGTTGGGTGTTTGAAATTAAATGAGGATCGGACTTCATTCATTTCTGTGTCGTATTTTCTAGTCATAAAAATAAACTGGAGAAACATAATAGAACTTCATGATGCTCAACACCATCTCCCAAAGACCCTTTTTTCCATAATCACCTAAAAATGGATAAAAATGTGTACATTAATAAAGTTTTTAACTAAAAAGTAGTGTTCTTTATGTTTTTATAAATTTTAAGAAATGGGTTTTAGTATTTTCTTTATAAAATGAAAAGGGTATTTTCTTTTATTTTTGTTTCTTACTAGTATGAAATGAAGAAGATAATAATTAATGATGCTTGGTACAGTAGCAGTGATACAAAATCAATGAGCCATTTAATAAAAGAGGAGGGTTTATGTTACTAAAAATAGTAAGAAAAGGAACTGAAGGGTTTTGATATGCAATATAGTGAGGATAAATATGGCAAAAAACTGAAACACTAGTCACAACAACGTTTTTGCATAATGTACAACATATAGTCTTAACCTTTTCGAATTTGTTTTTTTGGGTTTTAATAATCCATTCGTGTAGAGCCACGTGGTTTTCCCATTTCTATGTAGTATCATTCATATTCGACATCCTCATGGACTCTTGTTAGACTCATTCATCTTTTAATTAAGTGTTAATAGCAACATGCATAGAGTTTGCATCGATACATTTATGAGTATTCGGAATCGTGGGTTATAGGATGTGATTCGCTTAAAATCAACACTTATTTTTCTCTAAGGAAACACAAGTGAAGTATGTGTGACCCGGTTCGTTATCCCCGATGAAGGATGAATGGAATTTGTGAGATCGGGTTTGTGAATCGTGTTTGAAATATGAAAATGGAGAGATTTTGGATTTTGATTAAATTTACAACTACGGGAAGCAATAAATAGGCTAAGGATGTCTTATAACTACGGGACGCATAAAAAGGATAAGGGAAACTTAAAACTTACAAATCTACAAAGCATATATAAGCTAAACCCAAAGAAAACAAATAACGTAATTAAGACCGGGAAACCGCGAGACTAAAACGTGAAATCTAAGAAATATTAATTCTACGGGTGCAAATCTATTTTTCCTACGTTCTAATTAATAAAATAAAATTAAAAAAAAAAGAATTATATTTTTCTGATAATTATTTAACTTAATACGAATTAAAAACTATTTTAAACTAATTAAATTATTAAAATTACTAAAACTTGAAAGATAAATTTGAAACTTTTTCTAAAAATACTTTATATAATTACAATCCTAAGAAAAATATAAACAAAGACCCAACTTATTCTAATAAGCTAAAAATAAGCTAAATGATTCGTATAAGCTAAATGGAAAACATGTGTTAAATATAAAAGGGTGCAAATTTTAAATGAAAAAGACCCTAGGGCGACTGGTTTGTGTGTGGGTGTGTGAGCAAGAGGTCCAGGGTTCGATTCCCCGGACTCTCTTTTTGGACACACTATTTTTTTTTTTTTTTTTTTTTTGATATTTTTCTTTTAAAGCACTAGCAAATAAGCATTTCTTTAAAAAGCACTTATTTCTAAAACTACTTAAAAAGCTCAGAAAAAGCACTTATAAATAGAACAGTGGGCTATGATGAGAAAATAAGCTAAGGGAAATCATACTATTTATAAAAGTTGGAGAAAGAAACTAAGGATGCAAGGAAATAAGCTAAAAGCAGACAAAAACTAAAAGGTGTGCTAACTTAAGCTATAAAATACTAAGTTACGATTAGAAGAAGCAACTAAAATCTCAAATAGCAATAAACAGAAACAATTAAGCTCAGAGAAACAAGAAGCAATTAAGCTTCTGAATGAGCAGATCCCAACAGCCCAAAAAGGATGTTTTAGAAGCTAAAATAAGCTAAAAATCTAAATGCTAATGGATGAACAGTGGACACTGATCAAGCTTATCCACCAAAAAGCTAGTAGCCCAGATCTCAGACCTTGATTAGCTTATTTAAAGCTTAAAACTAAGCTGAAGAAGGGGTCTATAACCAAGGGATAAACTGATGATGCAGGGTCAAAAAGGTTTACTGAGGTCAATTTTCTAGCTTATTTATAAGCTACAATCAGCTAAACAGAGGCTATGAAAATGAGAATAGGCAAAGTACTACTAGCAAACTACCTAGAACCAAAGAGATTGAGCACTTAATCACCTCAATTAAGCACTGATATGGGCTTATTAATTTATGCAGACTGCTCTAAAGTGGTCTGCACAGACCTGAACCAGATGAATCAAAAGTCAACAAGGGCTAATGCACTATTACTAACTAAGGAAAATCAACAAAATGCAACAAATGGAACCTAGAATTACCACAAATGAGGCTGAATAAGCTCAGGCTTATAGCTGGCTTATAAATACAGTACTGGTCCTAAGGTTACACTAATCCATATGAAAACCTAAGAATACTTCAAACCAGCCATGAAACTTCCAACTACAGCTTATGTGGGCTAGATTAAACAAATCCAAACCTTAACCATATGCATTTGAACAGTGATTGTTGAAGTTAACCCATTTTAAACACTAACCCAAACACTCCTTCAAATTGACTGGTAATAAATGTTACACTAAAGCAGACCTAATAAGCATGATTTTATGAAACAGATGCACATTAAACTATCTTGAAACTTGAAAAGCAATAAGAAAACCAAAATAAGTGCTAAGAATAAGCAAATAAGCTAACGTTGACTTTTGTTGACCGAAGTATAAAAAAAACAAGAAAACTTAAATTCTCATTAACTAAATTACATTGCTGGGAAAATAAAAGATAACAATAATAAGAAAATTTACCTAAATTAAAGCTAAAATAAAACCTGCCTTTTAAGGCTTACAATCTAGTCTATTTATGCTAAACTAAGAAACTAAGGGTCTTCACTCTTTGTGCTAGTTCCGTGAGAGAAACAAGCCTTGGATTCCTTTGTGCTTCTTTTTGATCATTTCCCACCATAGGATGGGTCTTCAATTCATCTCAGCCATTTATTTGGTTTTGGCGCCCAAATGGTGTTGTTGATTGCCAGCGTGGATGGAGTCACGTGAATATGGCTTTGGACTGGAGCTATTGGAGGGGGGATTGAGTGTAACAGAGGTAATAGCAGAGATAGGAGGGTAGCAGGTAATGATGGTGGGAGTGCTTTTGGCGGGCAAAAGGTGAGAGAGGGAAAGACTGAGGGTTGACCTGTTTTATTAATAAAAGAGGGTGGGTTGGATCCGGGTCTAGATTTAGACATTGGGCTTGGGCTTTTAAATGGTTAAGGGTTTTATGGATTTGGTTTTGTTTAGTTAATGGGATTAAATCACAAGGACCAAAGTTGTAAAATCTTGTAACTTCAGGGGTCCAATCTGCCATTCTTCAAAATTAAACCAAGGGACTAAAGTTGCCAAATGAGAATAATCCAAGGGCCAATTGGGATTTTCCGAGCTTGAATTTTATCTGAACAAATAATTTCTTTCCCGGCATTGGCTTTCGGCACTTTTCCATATCACGCTCGGTTTTGTCCATATTTGCCTTGTTTTCAATCCTTTTTGTACCTGAAACACGTAAAACACAATCCAAGGATATTTGTAACAATATATGGTCCATTTGGGTGTTTTTGGTCATTTTCTAGTCTAAATGGGTATAAAAATGATGAGTATTTACACACTCATCAATCCCCCACACTAAACTATTGCTAGCCCCTAGCAATCCGATCATATGAAGTAATGAAAGGATCAAAAGAATACCAAGTATACCCCGTTTCGACTTTTTATTAAATGCGAGAAATTTAAACTACAACAAAATAGATAACATGCTTGATTTCCAAAAATGGTATCATGGAACGGGATTCACACAAACTGGGTGTCTCTAGGGAATTGTAATCGTCATCCTCTTTTTAATACTCCCAACTAAGCTTAAACTCATTGTGCAAATGCTTTTGTAAAATGCTAACACTACTTATACTAATAATCTATGTAAGTCGAGACTTAACTTTTCACTCCCATATTTATTTAAGTTAGGTGAATGTGCTTGATTTAAAAAATTTTGATCACAAAAATCGATGTTTATATAAAATTTTGACTAATACTAGTTGAAAGATAGATTTAAAATTCACAACAAGCAAGTTTCAAAACTTTATTGCATTTTGCAATATCATTCAATTTTATTTTATTTTTTTCTTTTCATTTTTTCATCATTATTTATTTTATTTTTTTATTTTTTATTTTTACTTGTGCAACATAAACTAACGGAGTTTCACGGGAACCAAGACCTTACACCTTTCGGAATAAAGGATCCAAGGGCCGTTACAACGGAGAGTTCCAAGACCTTAACGCCTTTCAGAATTAAGGGTCCAAGGGCCGGTGTAAGAGGGTAGCCAAGACCTAAACGCCTTCCGGAAATAAGGATCCAAGGGCCGATCTTGAACCTTAGCTTTTTAGCACATTTATTTATTACTTAACTTTTTGCAACTTTCAAGCAACGTCTCACTTTCATTTTGCATTATTATGACATATGCTTGTTCCAAAGTTTAAATAAAGCCTTGAACTAGTATTTTTCAAAATCGTATGAAACAATGATTTTGTGTGTTCAAAAGTTTGAAAATAAGCACTTATTAAGTCAGATTAGTTATCTCCTGGGAGGAAAAGCCATAGATTACTTATATAAGCTCTAAAGAAAACCAACTATTCTACGCTTAGCATTTCATTTGCACAAATCGTAAAAACTTAGTCTAAACGTTAAGGAAGCAGCTAGATCAACACTCTAGCAGAGTCGGGATTCCCTTTGTTCTAACCTAATCAAGACTAAACATAACACAATTTCTTATTTAAAAACGAAAAAAATTTAAAATTTTGGTCAAAACGGGGGTACTAGGGCACTAGAAGGTACAAATGTGACAAAATCGCGAGAATTCCCCCCCCCCCCCCCACACTTAGAATTGAATATTGCCCTCAATATTCAAAGTACCAGCTGTTATGCCGCCACTTAGAACGTAAAAAGGTAATACCACTAGCCAAGTGTGGAACAGAAATCTCCATTTTTCACAAAAAAGGTTGAAAAGATATCCCTAGATAAACGTTAGCAACAAGATCGGATATTGGGCGGCTGGATTGAAAACAGGCGCATCAATCATCACGATCTTTGGGAAATCTGCAAACAAGAGCAAACAACTCAAAAAAGCACAGCACAGCAGAGGAATTCCCCCACACTTAGTGTTAGAAAATAGAGAGAAGTCAGAAATATGGGTTGTCACCCATAAAATGCTAATGTTTTTGTTAACCGAGTCACTAGCCTGACTCGACCCCGAATTCATTTGTTCTTGGGGAAGCATGTGGAAGAGAAAATCTCCATCGGACTTTCATTCAAAATGTTTGGATAAACATTGAAGTACTTGAAAGTTCCACTCCGATGAGATACACCCGGCTTAAAAGAATGATAAATGGAGATGCCGGGTCAAAAATGGTGTCTTCTGTAACACCCCAACCCGACAAGGGTAAAGATATTACAATAATGGATTCATATCAGATCAAAACAAAGCATACATCTACAGTAATACAAAAATCTCAAAGGATTACAAATGAAATACTGAATCTACAAGGTTACAAATGAAAACTTCCAAAAACACTAATTCTAAAATATATTATCTTCTAGTCAACTCTAATCCAGAATAGCTATCCAATCTTCTAAGTCCAAAGGTACACTCTCCACTCATTCCCAGCTTCCTACTAAAACCTGCCGCAGGAAAAGAAATGCGGCTGAGCTACGAGAGCTCAGTGAACAGATATAACGATAACAAAACAGTAACAGATGGCAGTACAAAGAAAATCAGGAATACAGATTATACAGATATAATCAGAGTGAAGAAATAAGAGTAAGGAATAAATAAGGAATCAGGTTTAAGGAAAAAGGAAAGAAAAACAAGAAAAAGGAAACAATTAAGATTTATAAGATAAGGAAAACAGAAATCCATCACGAGCCCAGATAACAGATAATATCATAACAGTGTAACCATATAAGCAATCTAGAGGGGATACCTCTCAAGTAACCAGATAATATGAGGGGTGACCTCATGTATCAAATTGGAGTGATCAGCTCCCAGATATATGTGAAAGACGTGTATCGCACACACCATCAGTCACCAGATAAATATAACAATTAACAAATAACAATTAACCAGATACAGATCAAATCTAGGATGCATCCATACGCCCCCGCAGACAAATCATAATCATAATGGCCATAGCAGATAACAAATAAGGGACGGAACAGGTCATCACTCTCCTGCCCTAGAGTCATGTCAAAGGTGCATCAATGACATGGACATGAAACCCTCATGCCTAGTGATTGGCTCGGATATCAGACTGTAGGTCAAAGGTCAGATGTACTATCAAAATAATCAAAAGTCATATCTTAAGGGTACATGTCAAAAGGTTCATGTCAAGTAGTTTCAGAATTAAATATCAAAGGTTCAAATCAGAGTTTATCAGATTAAGTTTTATATCAAAGTTTATGTTCAGATTAAAAGGACTATATCAAATGGTTCAGAAAAGAATTTCACATGTTCATAATTAAAGTTCGTAGCAAAAGTTCATTTTAGAAGTTCTTGTCAAAAGTTCATTTAAAGCAATCCTTTAATAATGGTTTTCAATAAAATGATCTTTCAGAATAGTTTTCATAAAATAATATTGCAAAACGGTTTTTCATAAAAATATTCTTTAAACTAGTTTTCCACAAAAGTTAACAAATGTCATATAAAAATAGTATCATATCACCAATTCAAAATCATTCTTTTAAAATAACTAATTTTTCTCAAAACATTTCCAGGTCATAATAAAAAAGGTTTTCACATATCAGATTTTTATATCAGAGGTCGTAACTAAAGGGAATCATGCAAAAGGTTCAAAGCAAAGAGGATTATAATAAGGACATCAACTCAGAAGTAAAACAGATCAGAACATGAGAGAGATCATAGAAGGCTCACAAAACAAAGAGATCACATGAAAGGTTCACAAACAGAAGGGAACATAGCAATGGTATAGGGAATCCTAATAAGGAAAATGAAAAACTGAAAGAAAAGGAAATGAAAAACCCTTACTGAAAAAGGGCAGAATATCTGTACCTTATTAGCACAGCAGATAAACAAGAAAGCAAACAAACACTGAACAGATCAAGGCTTCTCCTTCTTCACACCTAAAGGAGTAGAAGACGGAATTACAAAATATTCTAACTCAGATTATTACTTTTAGTTTACCTTTCCCTTTTTAGTAACTTTCCATTTTTAGCAGGTTTCCAGAATTAACAGATTTCTATATTTAGCAAGATATTAATATTATAGATTAGGTTAAGTCCTTATTTCAGGATCATTATAGAATTTAGGTACATTTTATCAAGTTACAAAAGTTTAGGGTTAATTATAACAAGTTTACATAGTTTAGGGTTTTAATTGTAAATTCATTAAATTCAAAGGTCTAACATGAAAATACTTTAAGTTACTGATTTAAATACACACTTTATTCAGAATGACATTATAATCCCTTTAGTTTCACCATTTACAGTTTATACCCCTCTAGTTATATAATTTACAAAACAAACCTTACATTAACATAATTCATGATTTAATCCCTATAATATTAATATTTACTAAACAAGCACCTTATTTTACAAAATTACAGAACATAACCTCAGAATTATATGTAGTACGAATCAGATCCCTCAGAATTTAGAAATTACACATTTGGTCCCTTAACTTTACAAAACTTATAATTTAAACCATAATTTATTTATAGTTACATATCAAGCCCATAAATACTCAAAACTATACATTACACCCTTAATAACATTATTTACACAGAATAACATCAAGTTTCCAGAATTTACACTTTTAGCCCCTCTATTTTAATTAATTACAAACCGAATTACAATTTACCAATTAAACCCTTTTCTTTCAAATTTTACACATAGCACCCTTATATTATATTTTTCACGACATGCCCCTGGTCCAATATGACTTACAAAAATATCCCTCACGTTTAACAAATGACAAAACACACCCTTATAGTTTTTATTATTCAATCGGTATAACATATTATTTACAAAACCCTAACCTTAATTCTTCCAATCATCAAACAATCATTATATCATCATTAAAATACATTTATTAACCAGATCTAATCATAAAACACAAACCCTAGCTCATTCGTTAGGGTTTTCTCAATTTTTACCCATTTTTCCTTTTAGCCGATTAGAACCAAAATCAATAGATGATATTCTAGGCTTTAACAAATTAAACCCACATTTTTCCAGAGTGATATGATTAATATAGAACCCAGAAAAATTATGTACATGACCCAGAAAAATCGTATAGCCCGATTTGTATTTTATTCTTGTTTTTGTTATCTATAATTCGTACGACCAAACAAGCTTGCATGATTCGATTTGATTAATTTATATGAGTCATATATGATCTAAATAACATTATAAAAATACCAAATCAATTTTAGAACGTACGGATTAGGCGTAGGGATTATGTACCTCACGGATAAAAACGCGACAAAAGAATTACCACAGATCGAACCAGCTATATCACGACCTAAAACTTATTTTTCTCCCCTTCCTTATACTCAGATGAACGTGGGAAAAATATGCTAGGACCTCCAGAAAATCGTATCAAGTGTGTGTGAATTTGTGTGTGTCGACTTTAGGGTTTTTGGGAGGAAATAAGGAAAAATGAATGGAAATAATTATAATGGTGATAATGGCCGAATATGGGGGGGGGGGGGGAAATATGGGCTTAAAGATTGGCCACAAATATAACAAAAATCAGAATTTCAATTACTTGATCATTTCCTTAATTGTTTGTAATTATCTTAGTTTTAAAATGATTTTAAACATAATTAATTAAATACAAAATATTTTCGGTTCATGTACTATATTATGAGGTGCAATATTAATTTTTTTTTGGACATGTAAAAATTTTGAAATGTTGCCTCAAAATTACTTCACTTCATTTGTGGATCATTACCAGAATTTTGGAATTAATTTGGTACTTTATAAGTATTTTAATTCAATTTTAAAGTTGCAGGGGCAATTTGGTCATTTACATGCTTTCTAAATTTCAGGTATTACAACTTCTTCCCCTCTAAAAAAAAATTTTCGTCCTCGAAAATTGAGGTGAAACGAAACGGAAACACAATTGACTGTGAACAGAAATATGAAAGACTTGGTTCTTATGACTCTATATTGTAGGTCAAAACTTCGGTTTCCTCAGAAAGACAAATCATACCGAATCCAGATCAAAAGAATAATATATCGAACGTAACAGATGATAATCGGATTTTCTCGGAAGAGACGTAAGAACTACACAGGATTTTGACGGATATGCCGTCCACAGAATTTGATTAGACAAATCAGATGAGGACATACAGAAAATAGATTGTTGATAACATCAATTGGCGGAAGTTCTATAACAGAACCTAAGATTATTATCGGAAGTTCAGAGGTCAGCAGAATGCATGACGAGAATCCAGACGTATCAATTTACATAACGGTGAAAGCAGATTACGCGTATTGGTAGAATGAACTTAAAGTCTCACTAATGCAGATAATCTTCAAACAGTTATCAGAATTTCTAAAGCTTCTAAGGCACTTCTCGAAATATCCTATGCCCACAACAAGTGCATGTTATATGATGTAAGTATTATCACGTTGGCCAGACGTCATAATACTGGCATCATATAAATATGCCCTCATGATGGTCATACTTTATCTCAAGTTGTGAACAGAACAACTTATCTTAATCCACCTAATCCAACTACAGTCTCAGAGGTCATCAAAATCAAACACCATAACTAAGAGGGGAACTAACTACTCGAAAGAGTTAACGGAACAGATCTAGAATGTTTATCAGAATTTGGTACATCATTAAAAGCATCAGATCATTCATAATTCGTCAATTTCGCATAACAAAACCATCCTCCAACATACGCAAAAGTGACACAAAACGGAATTTCTAGTAGGGAACTTTAAATCATTCAAATGATCTTATCATCAGGTAACGGAATTTAAATAGGTCAAGAGGAAATGAATTACGTCATCCATAGCTTCATCCATCACAGAATTAATTCTTCCAAACATAAACGTTCGCTTCAGAATTTTCTTCCATTCAAAATCATGATCTCAATTTCCATTCTCAAGTCTGCTTCTGCTCTCAATTCATCTTAGTACAACTAAAATGAATAGAGAAGCAAGACTGCGAGTCTTGGACAGGTCTACTAGCACAGTTCGGAATTCGCCAACTCAGACTGCTGTCGTCACCGGATGCCTGGTAGTGGTGTCTGCTACAATCTCTGAACGCCAATCAAATCTACTCTTCCAGAACAAAGGTCATTCCATTTAATACGAAGATGGTCTACATGTTCCTCTTTCGTCTCCAAGCATAAACATGTTGTCATACTATGACAATTGTCCGAATACTCGCGAAAACATGATTCTTATTAGCCAATACTATTGGCATTATTTAAGACTCATAATGGTCACAATGAGTACGAAAACGGTTTTCATCAATCGTTTCGGGGAAAAATTCATATCTAATTCACGTCACCAATTTTACGAATAAAACTGAAATACTTTACGGAAGTTGCTCTCAGTTAGTCATCTCCTATCTTAGGAGTTCTTGTGGTTGCTTCTTCAATCCTTCAGGTATTAAATGAGGTCGTCTGATACAGAATTTACAAGGATAGAATAATTTAATCATTGATACTCGGAAATGATAAGTGATTATGGTTAGAATTACGGTTAGGTTTA
This sequence comes from Artemisia tridentata subsp. tridentata, assembly GCA_021014915.2. Lineage (NCBI taxonomy): Eukaryota > Viridiplantae > Streptophyta > Magnoliopsida > Asterales > Asteraceae > Artemisia > Artemisia tridentata. Next base: position 443,003,585 of record CP139506.1, on the reverse strand, counting down.
CGATAGTTGATATGCAGACGCAAAATATTATTATTATTTTTTTTATTTATTATTTTTTTTTTCATAATTTAATAGGGGTATTCAAGGTGGACAAAAAAACATGTCTCTTCAGACTTTTCAATCTCTCAATTTCAACAGTATCATGGTTCGTCAGCTGATATCGGTTCAAAGTCAATTCTACTTCTCAATCAGGAGAGATACCCAAAAGTTTCATCAGAAAGCACCAGAAAATTTGTACAACAAAACTTCCAATGCCAAACTTTCTAATGGTGGATACTAATAGGTGTCAGGAGAATTTGACGATCAAATGAGATCAGGGTAAGTATTTCCATAGTAGTTTTAAGCTTAACAGATTTGAGCGGTTAACGGTTATCATAACAAAAGTAGGGTGGAACAGATTGTTAAGGATCACATTTCAAATATGGTAGTCTATGGTAGCTTTTACGAAGAGCCAGCCAGTCAGTACTCAAAGATTTCCGAAATCAGGTATATCAATAGTAAACAGATCCGCAGAACGAATTTGGTCATTAAACCAGACGGATAGTTCATATATCAGAGTCAGGGACATGGTTCATCAAGGTGTTGGGGATACATAAGCGAACAGTTCAAGGTGTAGGAGTTTTGTTTAACCTTTTAGCATAAGTGGCAGGTAGGTTGTGAATCATCTGTAATACGAACATCGTATAACTGTCAAAAGTGAGGCGTATGAAAATCGGTTATCAGCATCATCATGCTCAGTTAACAATCCCATACAGAGATAGTATTTGAATCAAATCCTTCCAAAGAAAAACTGATTGGCAAATAAGATTCATCATTCAAGGGAGGGAATAAACTTCTAGATCCGAGGTTAATAATCACCAGAGTTCTAATAGGAGTATTAATAGATTTGCAAGATAGAATAGTATCAGGTGATACATTTATATCCAGTATGGGTAATGAATTTATAGAAGGTGTCAAACACATTAGGGTTAAACGGCCTTCGGGATGGTCGGAAAGATATCAGACTGTTTATCAAATAGATCGGAAGTGAAGGTCAAAATCAGGTAGCGGTAGCAAAATTTAACAATCGGTAATCATGGTAGGGGTTTTCAAAATTGTTTCAACGCCAAAGTGAGACATAGGAAGATAGTCGTCAATATTAAATGATCAATCAATCAATCCTTATAAGGATAAAATCAAGGTTACTATCAAAGAAAGACGGATCAACAAGGAAAAATCTTATCGTTCAGAATGAGAGGGAAAACATCTGTATATTCGTGGTTAAAATACCACAAGGCTTCTCATGGGACCAGAGATGGTTAAAACGAAATCAAATATTGTCAGAAGATTCATAGATGATTATTAGAAACAAGAAACAACTAACGGAACGTATCAAGTATATCATCGTCAAGGGAATTCTCAGAATGCCCGAAGAGGCATCAGAATGATTAACAAAAGGTTCAGAGGTTGGAGCCGGAATCTGAAGGCAAGGATCAAATAGTGTCAGACAATTACCATGCAATTTCAATGCTTTAGGTTTTAATTAGGTTTCAATTCTTAGGTGGTGCAAGGCATAAGCTCTAATTTTTCAAATGTGATTTCAATAGTCTTTAACCAAAAGCAAGGCACGAATCAGAGTGATGCGGAAGCAATGCTACTTAAACGTATGTCTTATAGTCTACCCATTCCTCACTTGTCAGAAATTAAGTTCCTATAGGTAAATCCTAAAGCAAATTCTCAAAGGTTGTCCTACGAGCACCTACAGTGGAAACTTAGTGGTCCAGACTTCACAGGTCAAGGGTAAATGTATTACGAGTCGCAGCCTGTCTCTCTGATACCATAAATTGTAACACCCCAACCCGACAAGGGTAAAGATATCACAATAATGGATTCATATCAGATCAAAACAAAGCATACATCTACAGTAATACAAAAATCTCAAAGGATTACAAATGAAATACTGAATCTACAAGGTTACAAATGAAAACTTCCAAAAACACTAATTCTAAAATATATTATCTTCTAGTCAACTCTAATCCAGAATAGCTATCCAATCTTCTAAGTCCAAAGGTACACTCTCCACTCATTCCCAGCTTCCTACTAAAACCTGCCGCAGGAAAAGAAATGCGGTTGAGCTACGAGAGCTCAGTGAACAGATATAACGATAACAAAACAGTAACAGATGGCAGTACAAAGAAAATCAGGAATACAGATTATACAGATATAATCAGAGTGAAGAAATAAGAGTAAGGAATAAATAAGGAATCAGGTTTAAGGAAAAAGGAAAGAAAAACAAGAAAAAGGAAACAATTAAGATTTATAAGATAAGGAAAACAGAAATCCATCACGAGCCCAGATAACAGATAATATCATAACAGTGTAACCATATAAGCAATCTAGAGGGGATACCTCTCAAGTAACCAGATAATATGAGGGGTGACCTCATGTATCAAATTGGAGTGATCAGCTCCTAGATATATGTGAAAGACGTGTATCGCACACACCATCAGTCACCAGATAAATATAACAATTAACAAATAACAATTAAACAGATACAGATCAAATCTAGGATGCATCCATACGCCCCCGCAGACAAATCATAATCATAATGGCCATAGCAGATAACAAATAAGGGACGGAACAGGTCATCACTCTCCTGCCCTAGAGTCATGTCAAAGGTGCATCAATGACATGGACATGAAACCCTCATGCCTAGTGATTGGCTCGGATATCAGACTGTAGGTCAAAGGTCAGATGTACTATCAAAATAATCAAAAGTCATATCTTAAGGGTACATGGCAAAAGGTTCATGTCAAGTAGTTTCAGAATTAAATATCAAAGGTTCAAATCAGAGTTTATCAGATTAAGTTTTATATCAAAGTTTATGTTCAGATTAAAAGGACTATATCAAATGGTTCAGAAAAGAATTTCACATGTTCATAATTAAAGTTCGTAGAAAAAGTTCATTTTAGAAGTTCTTGTCAAAAGTTCATTTAAAGCAATCCTTTAATAATGGTTTTCAATAAAATGATCTTTCAGAATAGTTTTCATAAAATAATCTTGCAAAACGGTTTTTCATAAAAATATTCTTTAAACTAGTTTTCTACAAAAGTTAACAAATGTCATATAAAAATTGTATCATATCACCAATTCATAATCATTCTTTTAAAATAACTGATTTTTCTCAAAACATTTCCAGGTCATAATAAAAAAAGTTTTCACATATCAGATTTTTATATCAGAGGTCGTAACAAACGGGAATCATGCAAAAGGTTCAAAGCAAAGAGGATTATAATAAGGACATCAACTCAGAAGTAAAACAGATCAGAACATGAGAGAGATCATAGAAGGCTCACAAAACAAAGAGATCACATGAAAGGTTCACAAATAGAAGGGAACATAGCAATGGTATCGGGAATCCTAATAAGGAAAATGAAAAACTGAAAGAAAAGGAAATGAAAAACCCTTACTGAAAAAGGGCAGAATATCTGTACCTTATTAGCACAGCAGATAAACAAGAAAGCAAACAAACACTGAACAGATCAAGGCTTCTCCTTCTTCACACCTAAAGGAGTAGAAGACGGAATTACAAAATATTCTAACTCAGATTATTACTTTTAGTTTACCTTTCCCTTTTTAGTAACTTTCCCTTTTTAGCAGGTTTCCAGAATTAACAGATTTCTATATTTAGCAAGATATTAATATTACAGATTAGGTTAAGTCCTTATTTCAGGATCATTATGGAATTTAGGTACATTTTATCAAGTTACAAAAGTTTAGGGTTAATTATGACAAGTTTACATAGTTTAGGGTTTTAATTGTAAATTCATTAAATTCAAAGGTCTAACATGAAAATACTTTAAGTTACCGATTTAAATACATACTTTATTCAGAATGACATTATAATCCCTTTAGTTTCACCATTTATAGTTTATACCCCTCTAGTTATATAATTTACAAAACAAACCTTACATTAACATAATTCATGATTTAATCCCTATAATATTAATATTTACCAAACAAGCACCTTATTTTACAAAATTACAAAACATAACCTCAGAATTATATGTAGTACGAATCAGATCCCTCAGAACTCAGAAATGACACATTTGGTCCTTTAACTTTACAAAACTTATAATTTAAACCATAATTTATTTATAATTACATATCAAGCCCATAAATACTCAAAATTACACATTACACCCTTAATAACATTATTTACACAGAATAACATCAAGTTTCCAGAATTTACACTTTTAGCCCCTCTATTTTAATTAATTACAAACCGAATTACAATTTACCAATTAAACCCTTTTCTTTCAAATTTTACACATAGCACCCTTATATTATATTTTTCACGACATGCCCCTGGTCCAATATGACTTACAAAAATATCCCTCACATTTAACAAATGACAAAACACACCCTTATAGTTTTTTTTTTATTTATTATTCAATCGGTATAACATATTATTTACAAAACCTTAACCCTAATTCTTCCAATCATCAAACAATCATTATATCATCATTAAAATACATTTATTAACCAGATCTAATCATAAAACACAAACCCTAGCTCATTCGTTAGGGTTTTCTCAATTTTTACCCATTTTTCCTTTTAGCCGATTAGAACCAAAATCAATAGATGATATTATAGGCTTTAACAAACATTTTTATAGAGTGATATGATTAATATAGAAACCAGAAAAATTATGTACATGACCCAGAAAAATCGTATAGCCTGATTTGTATTTTATTCTTGTTTTTGTTATCTATAATTCATACGACCAAACAATCTTGCATGATTCGATTTGATTAATTTATATGAGTCATATATGATCTAAATAACATTATAAAAATACCAAATCAATTTTAGAATGTACGGATTAGGTGTAGGGATTATGTACCTTACAGATAAAAACACGACAAAAGAATTACCACAGATCGAACCAGCTATATCACGACCCAAAACTTATTTTTCTCCCCTTCCTTATACTCAGATGAACGTGGGAAAAATATTCTAGGACTTCCAGAAAATCGTATCAAGTGTGTGTGAATTTGTGTGTGTCGACTTTAGGGTTTTTGGGAGGAAATAAGGAAAAATGAATGGAAATAATTATAATGGTGATAATGGCCGAATATGGGGGGGGGGGGGAAATATGGGCTTAAAGATCAGCCACAAATATAACAAAAATCAGAATTTCAATTACTTGATCATTTCCTTAATTGTTTATAATTATCTTAGTTTTAAAATGATTTTAAACATAATTAATTAAATACAAAATATTTTCGGTTCATGTACTATATTATGAGGTGCAATATTAATTTTTTTTTGGACATGTAAAAATGTTGAAATGTTGCCTAAAAATTACTTCACTTCATTTGTGGATCATTACCAGAAGTTTGGAATTAATTTGGTACTTTATAAGTATTTTAATTCAATTTTAAAGTTGCAGGGGCAATTTGGTCATTTACATGCTTTCTAAATTTCAGGTATTACATCTTCACTCCCGAACAAGTGAAGAAGAGGAGAAATCACATTATATGTGATTAAGGGAGAAAAGATTCTGATAGTAATTGGGAGAAAATCTCCATCATTATCAAGTTTGTCATTTGAGCTCTTAAGATCATGATCTAAAAGCACCTCAGGGGGGAGATTAAAGATTGCGTCTTTAACAAGCAATTGCTCACTAAAGATCACGTCTCCCTCCAAGTCCTTAGAGTAATCATACTCCGGCGGAGATATGATGTGAGAGAGTTCATCGGCAAACTCCCCCAGACTAGAGGCACAATTAGTTGACTGATCATGACTTAGCAAAAATTCCAATTCTATCAAATCAGATTCAAAATTGAAATTTCCCTCTTCATCCCCAGGTGGGATGGGATAAATGTGAGCGAGTTCATCGGCGAACTCCTCAAGAAGAGAATCCTCTTTATGAAGTATATCTTTGAGCTTGGGCTCAGGAGGGATATACGGAGGTGGGACATGTGCTGTACTTTGTGTGCTAGAAGTTTGCACTTCGTCCATTAATGTCTCCGTATCTGACTCATCACTTAGCAAATCCTTAAGTAAAAGAATATCTCCCTCCGGATCAAGATAAGTATCATCAATTTCTGGTGAAATTGAATCATCAAGAGCAAGAAAAGTGTCGGTCTCTTTTAAGAGAAGATCATAATCCTCGAAGGAGGTGAGAGACGCGATAACAGAATCAAAAGAGGGAGTGGGATTGCCACTCAATGGAGGAATTGATTTCTGATCGTCTTCTTCTACTAAAGGTTCATCCTTATCACTCTCATCCTGGTTATGAATACCAAAACTTTGATTGTCTGAATTTAGAGTAAAAGGATTTGTGATGGTCATATCAAATGTTTGAGAAGTAGAATCAGGAAGATCGAGAGGTTCCTCGGATACCCTTGGGATTGGAACAGGGTCATCAATTTCCTTAAGAGGATTAATTTCGGCTTCCTTGTACCCCATTAAAAAGGTATCTGATGTGTCCTCATCTGATTTCTCTTTATCAAAAGGATCATCCTCATCACTTTCATCGGAGTATGAATAGTGGATAGTGTAAGGATGACTTGGTCCTTGCTGGCAATCTTGATTTATAAAACTTGTGTGATTGCCAAGGACCCCAATTTGTGCAATCTCAAAGGGAATGTAATCGGAATAATGATCACTCAAAACAGTGGTGGAGTCATAAAGGGCTCCAGCATCCCGCTGATAGTGATTTTGTGTCATATTCTCGATTAAATCATAAGCTTCTTGAGGAGTCTTCTTCATGAGATTGCCTCCGGCAGCCAACATGATTTTGTCTCGATCAATCGGAGTTATGCCACTATAAAATGTTAGGATTTGATCAAGAAGCAAAATTTTGTGGTCAGGACATTTCTGTAACAAAGATTTGAATCGTTCCCAAGCTTCAAATACTGACTCAATGGGCAATTGCTGGAAATTCAAATGTCTTTCCTAAGTTGCACCGTTTTAGAATGAGGAAAGTATTTTGAAAGAAACTTGACGAACATCTCTTCCCAAGTATGAATTGAGTGGGTTTTAAGAGTATAAAACCAAGATTCAGCTTCGTGGGATAAAGAGAATGGAAAAAGATTCAAACGAATGCTATCTTGAGAAACCCCTTTTTGTTTCATGGATTGAGTGATAGATATGAACTTGTTTAGGTGCTCGTTTGCATCTTCATCTCGAAATCCGTAGAATTGGCAATTTTGCCGGATCAGTTGAACCATATGATTTTTCAATTTGAAATCGGTTCCCGAAACTGATGTAGGAGTGATCGGTCCTCCTCTACCGACCAGTGTCGGACGATAGAAATCCTCCATGGTCCGAGGATCATGGGGATTGTATGATGGAAAACCGATCACTGCGGAGAATTAAACAATGAGAGGGTAAGAAGATAAGAATTAAACATTTAAGAGGAATAAGAAGAATATTTTTGAATTTTTATAATTAAAAATATTTTAACAAACATAAAGGGAAAAAAAGAAAAAGGGAAAAATAAATTTTGAAAAGAAAATCTTTTTGGGTTTTTTATATTAAAGAAAAATTAATCACAATATTTTTGGGATCGATTCGTCAATCGAAATTCGTTTCTCTCAAAACTACTCGCAGAGTGGCGGAGAAGCAAAGGTCCGCTCGAAAGCTGATTAAAAACCCGCCTCTTTCGGTTTGTCAATTTAATGTCAAACCATCCTTAAACCACTTGTATAGGTTGTAATTTCAAGATAATCCGAAAACAATTAACTCACGATTTGTTTTGTTGGATATTAGGAATGGTTTACAACACTTTCAATAAAGTGAGGATTATTATTTTTTGTATTATTTTTTTTTTGAAAACACTTTAGACAAAGTGTTTATTTATTTTTTATATTTTTATTATTATTATTATTATTATTATTTATTATTATTATATTATTATTATATTATTATTATTATTATTATTATTTATTATTATTTTAGAAAATATTCACGAAAATACTATAAACCTTCACAAAGATTGGTTTATAAAACACGAATCGACAAACGAGATTAAAAATTCGCTACAACCTTCCCCGGCAGCGGCGCAAAAAATTGATCGATTAAAATCAACACTTATTTTTCTCCAAGGAAACACAAGTGAAGTATGTGTGACCCGGTTCGTTATCCCCGATGAAGGATGAATGGAATTTGTGAGATCGGGTTTGTGAATCGTGTTTGAAATATGAAAATGGAGAGATTTTGGATTTTGATTAAATTTACAACTACGGGAAGAATAAATGGCTAAGATGTCTTATAACTACGGGACGCATAAAAAGGATAAGGGAAACTTAAAACTTACAAATCTACAAAGCATATATAAGCTAAACGCAAAGAAAACAAATAACGTAATTAAGACTGGGAAAGCGCGAGACTAAAACGTGAAATCTATGAAATATTAATTCTACGGGTGCAAATCTATTTTTCCTACGTTCTACTTAATAAAAGAAAATTTAAAAAAAAAAGAATTATATTTTTCTGATAATTATTTAATTTAATACGAACTAAAAACTATTTTAAACTAATTAAATTATTAAAAATACTAAAACTTGAAAGATAAATCTGAAACTTTTTCTAAAAATACTTTATATAATTACAATCCTAAGAAAAATATAAACAAAGACCCAGCTTATTCTAATAAGCTGAAAATAAGCTAAATGGAAAACATGTGTTAAATATAAAAGGGTGCAAAGTTTAAATGAAAAAGACCCTAGGGCGACTGGTTTGTGTGTGTGGGTGTGTGAGCAAGAGGTCCAGGGTTCGAATCCCTGGACTCTCTTTTTGGACAAACTATTTTTTTTTTTTTTTTTGATATTTTTCTTTTAAAGCACTAGCAAATAAGCATTTCTTTAAAAAGCACTTATTTCTAAAACTACTTAAAAAGCTCAGAAAAAGCACTTATAAACAGAACAGTGGGCTATGATGAGAAAATAAGCTAAGGGAAATCATACTATTTATAAAAATTGGAGAAAGAAACTAAGGATGCAAGGAAATAAGCTAAAAGCAGACAAAAACTAAAAGGTGTGCTAACTTAAGCTATAAAATACTAAGTTACGATTAGAAGAAGCAACTAAAATCTCAAATAGCAATAAACAGAAACAATTAAGCTCAGAGAAACAAGAAGCAATTAAGCTTCTGAATGAGCAGATCCCAACAGCCCAAAAAGGATGTTTTAGAAGTTAAAATAAGCTAAAAGTCTAAATGCTAATGGATGAACAGTGGACACTGATCAAGCTTATCACCAAAAAGCTAGTAGCCCAGATCTCAGACCTTGATTAGCTTATTTAAAGCTTAAAACTAAGCTGAAGAAGGGGTCTATAACCAAGGGATAAACTGATGATGCAGGGTCAAAAAGGTTTACTGAGGTCAATTTTCTAGCTTATTTATAAGCTACAATCAGCTAAACAGAGGCTATGAAAATGAGAATAGGCAAAGTACTACTAGCAAACTACCTAGAACCAAAGAGATTGAGCACTTAATCACCTCAATTAAGCACTGATATGGGCTTATTAATTTATGCAGACTGCTCTAAAGTGGTCTGCACAGACCTGAACCAGATGAATCAAAGTCAACAAGGGCTAATGCACTATTACTAACTAAGGAAAATCAACAAAATGCAACAAATGGAACCTAGAATTACCACAAATGAGGCTGAATAAGCTCAGGCTTATAGCTGGCTTATAAATACAGTACTGGTCCTAAGGTTACACTAATCCATATGAAAACCTAAGAATACTTCAAACCAGCCATGAAACTTCCAACTACAGCTTATGTGGGCTAGATTAAACAAATCCAAACCTTAACCATATGCATTTGAACAGAGATTGTTGAAGTTAACCCATTTTAAACACTAACCCAAACACTCCTTCAAATTGACTGGTAATAAATGTTACACTAAAGCAGACCTAATAAGCATGATTTTATGAAACAAATGCACATTACACTATCTTGAAACTTGAAAAGCAATAAGAAAACCAAAATAAGTGCTAAGAATAAGCAAATAAGCTAACGTTGACTTTTGTTGACCAAAGTATAAAAAAAAACAAGAAAACTTAAATTCTCAATAACTAAATTACATTGTTGGGAAAATAAAAGATAACAATAATAAGAAAATTTACCTAAATTAAAGCTAAAATAAAACCTGCCTTTTAAGGCTTACAATCTAGTCTATTTATGCTAAACTAAGAAACTAAGGGTCTTCACTCTTTGTGCTAGTTCTGTGAGAGAAACAAGCCTTGGATTCCTTTGTGCTTCTTTTTGATCATTTCCCACCATAGGATGGGTCTTCAATTCATCTCAGCCATTTATTTGGTTTTGGCGCCCAAATGGTGTTGTGGATTGCCAGCGTGGATGGAGTCACGTGAATATGGCTTTGGACTGGAGCTATTGGAGGGGGGATTGAGTGTAGCAGAGGTGATAGCAGAGATAGGAGGGTAGCAGGTAATGATGGTGGTGGGAGTGCTTTTGGCGGGCAAAAGGTGAGAGAGGGAAAGACTGAGGGTTGACCTGTTTTATTAAGAAAAGAGGGTGGGTTGGATCCGGGTTTGGATTTAGACATTGGGCTTGGGCTTTTAAATGGTTAAGGGTTTTATGGATTTGGTTTTGTTTAGTTAATGGGATTAAATCACAAGGACCAAAGTTGTAAAATCTTGTAACTTCAGGGGTCCAATATGCCATTCTTCAAAATTAAACCAAGGGACTAAAGTTGCCAAATGAGAATAATCCAAGGGCCAATTGGGATTTTCCGAGCTTGAATTTTATCTGAACGAATATTTCTTTCCCGGCATCGGCTTTCGGCTCTTTTCCATATCACGCTCGGTTTTGTCCATATTTGCCTTGTTTTCAATCCTTTTTGTACCTGAAACACATAAAACACAATCCAAGAACATTTGTAACAATATATGGTCCATTTGGGTGTTTTTGGTCATTTTCTAGTCTAAATGGGTATAAAAATGATGAGTATTTACACACTCATCAATCCCCCACACTAAACTATTGCTAGTCCCTAGCAATCCGATCATATGAAGTAATGAAAGGATCAAAAGAATACCAAGTATACCCTGTTTTGACTTTTTATTAAATGCGAGAAATTTAAACTACAACAAAATAAATAACATGCTTGATTTCCAAAAATGGTATCATGGAACGGGATTCACACAAACTGGGTGTCTCTAGGGAATTGTAATCGTCATCCTCTTTTTAATACTCCCAACTAAGCTTAAACTCATTGTGCAAATGCTTTTGTAAAATGCTAACACTACTTATACTAATAATCTATGTAAGTCGAGACTTAACTTTTCACTCCCATATTTATTTAAGTTAGGTGAATGTGCTTGATTTAATAAATTTTGATCACAAAAATCGATGTTTATATAAAATTTTGACTAATACTAGTTGAAAGATAGATTTAAAATTCACAACAAGCAAGTTTCAAAACTTTATTGCATTTTGCAATATCATTCAATTTTATTTTATTTTTTTTCTTTTAATTTTTTCATCATTATTTATTTTATTTTTTTATTTTTTATTTTTACTTGTGCAACATAAACTAACGGAGTTTCACGGGAACCAAGACCTTACACCTTTCGGAATAAAGGATCCAAGGGCCGTTACAACGGAGAGTTCCAAGACCTTAACGCCTTTAGAATTAAGGGTCCAAGGGCCAGTGTAAGAGGGTAGCCAAGACCTAAACGCCTTCCGGAAATAAGGATCCAAGGGCCGATCTTGAACCTTAGCTTTTTAGCACATTTATTTATTACTTAACTTTTTGCAACTTTCAAGCAACGTCACACTTTCATATATGCTTGTTCCAAAGTTTAAATAAAGCCTTGAACTAGTATTTTTCAAAATCGTATGAAAAAATGATTTTGTGTGTTCAAAAGTTTGAAAATAAGCACTTATTAAGTCAGATTAGTTATCTCCTGGGAGGAAAAGCCATAGATTACTTATATAAGCTCTAAAGAAAACCAACTATTCTACGCTTAGCATTTCATTTGCACAAATCGTAGAAACTTAGTCTAAACGTTAAGGAAGCAGCTAGATCAACACTCTAGCAGAGTCGGGATTTCCTTTGTTCTAACCTAATCAAGACTAAACATAACACAATTTCTTATTTAAAAACGAAAAAAATTTAAAATTTTGGTCAAAACGGGGGTACTAGGGCACTAGAAGGTACAAATGTGACAAAATCGCGAGAATTCCCCCCCCCCCCCACAACTTAGAATTGAATATTGCCCTAATATTCAAAGTACCAGCTGTTATGCCGCCACTTAGAACGTAAAAAGGTAATACCACTAGCCAAGTGTGGAACAGAAATCTCCATTTTTCACAAAAAAGGTTGAAAAGATATCCCTAGATAAACGTTAGCAACAAGATCGGATATTTGGGCGGCTGGATTGAAAACAGGCGCATCAATCATCACGATCTTTGGGAAATCTGCAAACAAGAGCAAACAACTCAAAAAAGCACAGCACAACAGAGGATTCCCCCACACTTAGTGTTAGAAAATAGAGAGAAGTCAGAAATATGGGTTGTCACCCATAAAATGCTAATGTTTTTGTTAACCGAGTCACTAGCCTGACTCGACCCCGAATTCATTTGTTCTTGGGGAAGCATGTGGAAGAGAAAATCTCCATCGGACTTTCATTCAAGATGTTTGGATAAACATTGAAGTACTTGAAAGTTCCACTCCGATGAGATACACCCGGCTTAAAAGAATGATAAATGGAGATGCCGGGGTCAAAAATGGTGTCTTCTGTAACACCCCAACCCGACAAGGGTAAAGATATCACAATAATGGATTCATATCAGATCAAAACAAAGCATACATCTACAGTAATACAAAAATCTCAAAGGATTACAAATGAAATACTGAATCTACAAGGTTACAAATGAAAACTTCCAAAAACACTAATTCTAAAATATATTATCTTCTAGTCAACTCTAATCCAGAATAGTTATCCAATCTTCTAAGTCCAAAGGTACACTCTCCACTCATTCCCAGCTTCCTACTAAAACCTGCCGCAGGAAAAGAAATGCGGCTGAGCTACGAGAGCTCAGTGAACAGATATAACGATAACAAAACAGTAACAGATGGCAGTACAAAGAAAATCAGGAATACAGATTATACAGATATAATCAGAGTGAAGAAATAAGAGTAAGGAATAAATAAGGAATCAGGTTTAAGGAAAAAGGAAAGAAAAACAAGAAAAAGGAAACAATTAAGATTTATAAGATAAGGAAAACAGAAATCCATCACGAGCCCAGATAACAGATAATATCATAACAGTGTAACCATATAAGCAATCTAGAGGGGATACCTCTCAAGTAACCAGATAATATGAGGGGTGACCTCATGTATCAAATTGGAGTGATCAGCTCCCAGATATATGTGAAAGACGTGTATCGCACACACCATCAGTCACCAGATAAATATAACAATTAACAAATAACAATTAACCAGATACATATCAAATCTAGGATGCATCCATACGCCCCCGCAGACAAATCATAATCATAATGGCCATAGCAGATAACAAATAAGGGACGGAACAGGTCATCACTCTCCTGCCCTAGAGTCATGTCAAAGGTGCATCAATGACATGGACATGAAACCCTCATGCCTAGTGATTGGCTCGGATATCAGACTGTAGGTCAAAGGTCAGATGTACTATCAAAATAATCAAAAGTCATATCTTAAGGGTACATGGCAAAAGGTTCATGTCAAGTAGTTTCAGAATTAAATATCAAAGGTTCAAATCAGAGTTTATCAGATTAAGTTTTATATCAAAGTTTATGTTCAGATTAAAAGGACTATATCAAATGGTTCAGAAAAGAATTTCACATGTTCATAATTAAAGTTCGTAGCAAAAGTTCATTTTAGAAGTTCTTGTCAAAAGTTCATTTAAAGCAATCCTTTAATAATGGTTTTCAATAAAATGATCTTTCAGAATAGTTTTCATAAAATAATATTGCAAAACGGTTTTTCATAAAAATATTCTTTAAACTAGTTTTCCACAAAAGTTAACAAATGTCATATAAAAATAGTATCATATCACCAATTCAAAATCATTCTTTTAAAATAACTAATTTTTCTCAAAACATTTCCAGGTCATAATAAAAAAGGTTTTCACATATCAGATTTTTATATCAGAGGTCGTAACTAAAGGGAATCATGCAAAAGGTTCAAAGCAAAGAGGATTATAATAAGGATATCAACTCAGAAGTAAAACAGATCAGAACATGAGAGAGATCATAGAAGGCTCACAAAACAAAGAGATCACATGAAAGGTTCACAAACAGAAGGGAACATAGCAATGGTATAGGGAATCCTAATAAGGAAAATGAAAAACTGAAAGAAAAGGAAATGAAAAACCCTTACTGAAAAAGGGCAGAATATCTGTACCTTATTAGCACAGCAGATAAACAAGAAAGCAAACAAACACTGAATAGATCAAGGCTTCTCCTTCTTCACACCTAAAGGAGTAGAAGACGGAATTACAAAATATTCTAACTCAGATTATTACTTTTAGTTTACCTTTCCCTTTTTAGTAACTTTCCCTTTTTAGCAGGTTTCCAGAATTAACAGATTTCTATATTTAGCAAGATATTAATATTACAGATTAGGTTAAGTCCTTATTTCAGGATCATTATGGAATTTAGGTACATTTTATCAAGTTACAAAAGTTTAGGGTTAATTATAACAAGTTTACATAGTTTAGGGTTTTAATTGTAAATTCATTAAATTCAAAGGTCTAACTTGAAAATACTTTAAGTTACTGATTTAAATACACACTTTATTCAGAATGACATTATAATCCCTTTAGTTTCACCATTTACAGTTTATACCCCTCTAGTTATATAATTTACAAAACAAACCTTACATTAACATAATTCATGATTTAATCCCTATAATATTAATATTTACTAAACAAGCACCTTATTTTACAAAATTACAGAACATAACCTCAGAATTATATGTAGTACGAATCAGATCTCTCAGAATTTAGAAATTACACATTTGGTCCCTTAACTTTACAAAACTTATAATTTAAACCATAATTTATTTATAGTTACATATCAAGCCCATAAATACTCAAAACTATACATTACACCCTTAATAACATTATTTACACAGAATAACATCAAGTTTCTAGAATTTACAGTTTTAGCCCCTCTATTTTAATTAATTACAAACCGAATTACAATTTACCAATTAAACCCTTTTCTTTCAAATTTTACACATAGAACCCTTATATTAATATTTTCACGACATGCCCCTGGTCCAATATGACTTACAAAAATATCCCTCACATTTAACAATTGACAAAACACACCCTTATAGTTTTTTTTTTATTATTATTCAATCGGTATAACATATTATTTACAAAACCTTAACCCTAATTCTTCCAATCATCAAACAATCATTATATCATCATTAAAATACATTTATTAACCAGATCTAATCATAAAACACAAACCCTAGCTCATTCGTTAGGGTTTTCTCAATTTTTACCCATTTTTCCTTTTAGCCGATTAGAACCAAAATCAATAGATGATATTATAGGCTTTAACAAACATTTTTCTAGAGTGATATGATTAATATAGAACCCAGAAAAATTATGTACATGACCCAGAAAAATCATATAGCCCGATTTGTATTTTATTCTTGTTTTTGTTATCTATAATTCGTACGACCAAACAAGCTTGCATGATTCGATTTGATTAATTTATATGAGTCATATATGATCTAAATAACATTATAAAAATACCAAATCAATTTTAGAACGTATGGATTAGGTGTAGGGATTATGTACCTCACGGATAAAAACGCGACAAAAGAATTACCACAGATCGAACCAGCTATATCACGACCTAAAACTTATTTTTCTCCCCTTCCTTATACTCAGATGAACGTGGGAAAAATATGCTAGGACCTCCAGAAAATCGTATCAAGTGTGTGTGAATTTGTGTGTGTCGACTTTAGGGTTTTTGGGAGGAAATAAGGAAAAATGAATGGAAATAATTATAATGTTGTTAATGGCCGAATATGGGGGGGGGGGGGGGAAATATGGGCTTAAAGATCGGCCACAAATATAACAAAAATCAGAATTTCAATTACTTGATCATTTCCTTAATTGTTTGTAATTATCTTAGTTTTAAAATGATTTTAAACATAATTAATTAAATACAAAATATTTTCGGTTCATGTACTATATTATGAGGTGCAATATTAATTTTTTTTTGGACATGTAAAAATGTTGAAATGTTGCCTCAAAATTACTTCACTTCATTTGTGGATCATTACCAGAATTTTGGAATTAATTTGGTACTTTATAAGTATTTTAATTCAATTTTAAAGTTGCAGGGGCAATTTGGTCATTTACATGCTTTTCAAATTTCAGGTATTACAACTTCTTCCCCTCTAAAAAAAAATTTCCGTCCTCGAAAATTGAGGTGAAACGAAACGGAAACACAATTGATTGTGAACAGAAATATGAAAGACTTGGTTCTTATGACTCTATATTGTAGGTCAAAACTTCGGTTTCCTCAGAAAGACAAATCATACCGAATCCAGATCAAAAGAATAATTTATCGAACGTAACAGATGATAATCGGATTTTCTCGGAAGAGACGTAAGAACTACACAGGATTTTGACGGATATGCCGTCCACAGAATTTGATTAGACAAATCAGATGAGGACATACAGAAAATAGATTGTTGATAACATCAATTGGCGGAAGTTCTATAACAGAACCTAAGATTATTATCGGAAGTTCAGAGGTCAGCAGAATGCGTGACGAGAATCCAGACGTATCAATTTACATAACGGTGAAAGCAGATTACGCGTATAGGTAGAATGAACTTAAAGTCTCACTAATGCAGATAATCTTCAAACAGTTATCAGAATTTCTAAAGCTTCTAAGGCACTTCTCGAAATATCCTATGCCCACAACAAGTGCATGTTATATGATGTAAGTATTATCACGTTGGCCAGACGTCATAATACTGGCATCATATAAATATGCCCTCATGATGGTCATACTTTATCTCAAGTTGTGAACAGAACAACTTATCTTAATCCACCTAATCCAACTACAGTCTCAGAGGTCATCAAAATCAAACACCATAACTAAGAGGGGAACTAACTACTCGAAAGAGTTAACGGAACAGATCTAGAATGTTTATCAGAATTTGGTACATCATTAAAAGCATCAGATCATTCATAATTCGTCAATTTCGCATAACAAAACCATCCTCCAACATACGCAAAAGTGACACAAAACGGAATTTCTAGTAGGGAACTTTAAATCATTCAAATGATCTTATCATCAGGTAACGGAATTTAAATAGGTCAAGAGGAAATGAATTACGTCATCCATAGCTTCATCCATCACAGAATTAATTCTTCCAAACATAAACGTTCGCTTCAGAATTTTCTTCCATTCAAAATCATGATCTCAATTTCCATTCTCAAGTCTGCTTCTGCTCTCAATTCATCTTAGTACAACTAAAATGAATAGAGAAGCAAGACTGCGAGTCTTGGACAGGTCTACTAGCACAGTTCAGAATTCGCCAACTCAGACTGCTGTCGTCACCGGATGCCTGGTAGTGGTGTCTGCTACAATCTCTGAACGCCAATCAAATCTACTCTTCCAGAACAAAGGTCATTCCAATTAATACGAAGATGGTCTACATGTTCCTCTTTCGTCTCCAAGCATAAACATGTTGTCATACTATGACAATTGTCCGAATACTCGCGAAAACATGATTCTTATTAGCCAATACTATTGGCATTATTTAAGACTCATAATGGTCACAATGAGTACGAAAACGGTTTTCATCAATCGTTCCGGGGAAAACTTCATATCTAATTCACATCACCAATCTTTACGAATAAAACTGAAATACTTTACGGAAGTTGCTCTCAGTTAGTCATCTCCTATCTTAGGAGTTCTTGTGGTTGCTTCTTCTATCCTTCAGGTATTAAATGAGGTCGTCTGATACAGAATTTACAAGGATAGAATAATTTAATCATTGATACTCGGAAATGATAAGTGATTATGGTTAGAATTATGGTTAGGTTTACGATAGTTGATATGCAGACGCAAAATTATTATTATTTTTTTATTTATTATTTTTTTTTCATAATTTAATAGGGGTATTCAAGGTGGACAAAAAAACATGTCTCATCAGACTTTTCAATCTCTCAATTTCAACAGTATCATGGTTCGTCAGCTGATATCGGTTCAAAGTCAATTCTACTTCTCAATCAGGAGAGATACCCAAAAGTTTCATCAGAAAGCACCAGAAAATTTGTACAACAAAACTTCCAATGCCAAACTTTCTAATGGTGGATACTAATAGGTGTCAGGAGAATTTGATGATCAAATGAGATCAGGGTAAGTATTTCCATAGCAGTTTTAAGCTTAACAGATTTGAGCGGTTAACGGTTATCATAACAAAAGTAGGGTGGAGCAGATTGTTAAGGATCACATTTCAAATATGGTAGTCTATGGTAGCTTTTACGAAGAGCCAGCCAGTCAGTACTCAAAGATTTCCGAAATCAGGTATATCAATAGTAAACAGATCCGCAGAACGAATTTGGTCATTAAACCAGACGGATAGTTCATATATCAGAGTCAGGGACATGGTTCATCAAGGTGTTGGGGATAGATAAGCGAACAGTTCAAGGTGTAGGAGTTTTGTTTAACCTTTTAGCATAAGTGGCAGGTAGGTTGTGAATCATCTGTAATACGAACATCGTATAACTGTCAAAAGTGAGGCGTATGAAAATCGGTTATCAGCATCATCATGCTCAGTTAACAATCCCATACAGAGATAGTATTTGAATCAAATCCTTCCAAAGAAAAACTGATTGGCAAATAAGATTCATCATTCAAGGGAGGGAATAAACTTCTATATCCGAGGTTAATAATCACCAGAGTTTTAATAGGAGTATTAATAGATTTGCAAGATAGAATAGTATCAGGTGATACATTTATATCCAGTATGGGTAATGAATTTATAGAAGGTGTCAAACACATTAGGGTTAAACGGCCTTCGGGATGGTCGGAAAGATATCAGACTGTTTATCAAACAGATCGGAAGTGAAGGTCAAAATCAGGTAGCGGTAGCAAAATTTAACAATCGGTAATCATGGTAGGGGTTTTCAAAATTGTTTCAACGCCAAAGTGAGACATAGGAAGATAGTCGTCAATATTAAATGATCAATCAATCAATCCTTATAAGGATAAAATCAAGGTTACTATCAAAGAAAGACGGATCAACAAGGAAAAATCTTATCGTTCAGAATGAGAGGGAAAACATCTGTATATTCGTGGTTAAAATACCACAAGGCTTCTCATGGGAACAGAGATGGTTAAAACAAAATCAAATATTGTTAGAAGATTCATAGATGATTATTAGAAACAAGAAACAACTAATGGAATGTATCAAGTATATCATCGTCAAGGGAATTCTCAGAATGCCCGAAGAGGCATCAGAATGATTAACAAAAGGTTCAGAGGTTGGAGCCGGAATCTGAAGGCAAGGATCAAATAGTGTCAGACAATTACCATGCAATTTCAATGCTTTAGGTTTTAATTAGGTTTCAATTCTTAGGTGGTGCAAGGCATAAGCTCTAATTTTTCAAATGTGATTTCAATAGTCTTTAACCAAAAGCAAGGCACGAATCAGAGTGATGCGGAAGCAATGCTACTTAAACGTATGTCTTATAGTCTACCCATTCCTCACTGGTCAGAAATTAAGTTCCTATAGGTAAATCCTAAAGCAAATTCTCAAAGGTTGTCCTACGAGCACCTACAGTGGAAACTTAGTGGTCCAGACTTCACAGGTCAAGGGTAAATGTATTACGAGTCGCAGCCTGTCCTCTGATACCATAAATTGTAACACCCCAACCACAAAGTAAAGATATCACAATAATGATTCATATCAGATCAAAACAAGCATACATCTACAGTAAATACAAAAATCTCAAAGGATTACAAATGAAATACTGAATCTACAAAGGTTACAAATGAAAACTTCCAAAAAACACTAATTCTAAAATATATTATCTTCTAGTCAACTCTAATCCAGAATAGCTATCCAATCTTCTAAGTCCAAAGGTACACTCTCCACTCATTCCTAGCTTCCTACTAAAACCTGCCGCAGGAAAAGAAATGCGGTTGAGCTACGAGAGCTCAGTGAACAGATATAACGATAACAAAACAGTAACAGATGGCAGTACAAAGAAAATCAGGAATACAGATTATAAAGATATAATCAGAGTGAAGAAATAAGAGTAAGGAATAAATAAGGAATCAGGTTTAAGAAAAACAAGAAAAAGGAAACAATTAAGATTTATAAGATAAGGAAAACAGAAATCCATCACGAGCCCAGATAACAGATAATATCATAACAGTGTAACCATATAAGCAATCTAGAGGGGATACCTCTCAAGTAACCAGATAATATGAGGGGTGACCTCATGTATCAAATTGGAGTGATCAGCTCCCAGATATATGTGAAAGACGTGTATCGTACACACCATCAGTCACCAGATAAATATAACAATTAACAAATAACAATTAAACAGATACAGATCAAATCTAGGATGCATCCATACGCCCCCGCAGACAAATCATAATCATAATGGCCATAGCAGATAACAAATAAGGGACGGAACAGGTCATCACTCTCCTGCCCTAGAGTCATGTCAAAGGTGCATCAATGACATGGACATGAAACCCTCATGCCTAGTGATTGGCTCGGATATCAGACTGTAGGTCAAAGGTCAGATGTACTATCAAAATAATCAAAAGTTATATCTTAAGGGTACATGGCAAAAGGTTCATGTCAAGTAGTTTCAGAATTAAATATCAAAGGTTCAAATCAGAGTTTATCAGATTAAGTTTTATATACAAAGTTTATGTTCAGATTAAAAGGACTATATAAAATGGTTCAGAAAAGAATTTCACATGTTCATAATTAAAGTTCGTAGCAAAAGTTCATTTTAGAAGTTCCTGTCAAAAGTTCATTTAAAGCAATCCTTTAATAATGGTTTTCAATAAAATGATTTTTCAGAATAGTTTTCATAAAATAATCTTGCAAAACGGTTTTTCATAAAAATATTCTTTAAACTAGTTTTCTACAAAAGTTAACAAATGTCATATAAAAATAGTATCATATCACCAATTCATAATCATTCTTTTAAAATAACTGATTTTTCTCAAAACATTTCCAGGTCATAATAAAAAAAGTTTTCACATATCAGATTTTTATATCAGAGGTCGTAACAAAAGGGAATCATGCAAAAGGTTCAAAGCAAAGAGGATTATAATAAGGACATCAACTCAGAAGTAAAACAGATCAGAACATGAGAGAGATCATAGAAGGCTCACAAAACAAAGAGATCACATGAAAGGTTCACAAACAGAAGGGAACATAGCAAAGGTATAGGGAATCCTAATAAGGAAAATGAAAAACTGAAAGAAAAGGAAATGAAAAACCCTTACTGAAAAAGGGCAGAATATATGTACCTTATTAGCACAGCAGATAAACAAGAAAGCAAACAAACACTGAACAGATCAAGGCTTCTCCTTCTTCACACCTAAAGGAGTAGAAGACGGAATTACAAAATATTCTAACTCAGATTATTACTTTTAGTTTACCTTTCCCTTTTTAGTAACTTTCCCTTTTTAGCAGGTTTCCAGAATTAACAGATTTCTATATTTAGCAAGATATTAATATTACAGATTAGGTTAAGTCCTTATTTCAGGATCATTATGGAATTTAGGTACATTTTATCAAGTTACAAAAGTTTAGGGTTAATTATGACAAGTTTACACAGTTTAGGGTTTTAATTGTAAATTCATTAAATTCAAAGGTCTAACATGAAAATACTTTAAGTTACTGATTTAAATACACACTTTATTCAAAATGACATTATAATCCCTTTAGTTTCACCATTTATAGTTTATACCCCTCTAGTTATATAATTTACAAAACAAACCTTACATTAACATAATTCATGATTGAATCCCTATAATATTAATATTTACTAAACAAGCACCTTATTTTACAAAATTACAAAACATAACCTCAGAATTATATGTAGTACGAATCAGATCCCTCAGAATTCAGAAATTACACATTTGGTCCTTTAACTTTACAAAACTTATAATTTAAACCATAATTTATTTATAATTACATATCAAGCCCATAAATACTCAAAATTACACATTACACCCTTAATAACATTATTTACACAGAATAACATCAAGTTTCCAGAATTTACACTTTTAGCCCCTCTATTTTAATTAATTACAAACCGAATTACAATTTACCAATTAAACCCTTTTCTTTCAAATTTTACACATAGCACCCTTATATTATATTTTTCACGACATGCCCCTGGTCCAATATGAAATACAAAAATATCCCTCACATTTAACAATTGACAAAACACACCCATATAGTTTTTTTTTTATTATTCAATCGGTATAACATATTATTTACAAAACCCTAACCTTAATTCTTCCAATCATCAAACAATCATTATATCATCATTAAAATACATTTATTAACCAGATCTAATCATAAAACACAAACCCTAGCTCATTCGTTAGGGTTTTCTTAATTTTTACCCATTTTTCCTTTTAGCCGATTAGAACCAAAATCAATAGATGATATTATAGGCTTTAACAAACATTTTTCTAGAGTGATATGATTAATATAGAACCCAGAAAAATTATGTACATGACCCAGAAAAATCGTATAGCCTGATTTGTATTTTATTCTTGTTTTTGTTATCTATAATTCGTACGACCAAACAAGCTTGCATGATTCGATTTGATTAATTTATATGAGTCATATATGATCTAAATAACATTATAAAAATACCAAATCAATTTTAGAACATACGGATTAGGCGTAGGGATTATGTACCTCACGGATAAAAACGCGACAAAAGAATTACCACAGATCGAACCAGCTATATCACGACCCAAAACTTATTTTTCTCCCCTTCCTTATACTCAGATGAATGTGGGAAAAATATGCTAGGACCTCCAGAAAATCGTATCAAGTGTGTGTGAATTTGTGTGTGTCGACTTTAGGGTTTTTGGGAGGAAATAAGGAAATTAAACATAATTACTTGATCATTTCCTTAATTGTTTGTAATTATCTTAGTTTTAAAATGATTTTAAACATAATTAATTAAATACAAAATATTTTCGGTTCATGTACTATATTATGAGGTGCAATATTAATTTTTTTTGGACATGTAAAAATGTTGAAATGTTGCCTCAAAATTACTTCACTTCATTTGTGGATCATTACCAGAAGTTTGGAATTAATTTGGTACTTTATAAGTATTTTAATTCAATTTTAAAGTTGCAGGGGCAATTTGGTCATTTACATGCTTTCTAAATTTCAGGTATTACATCTGTGTTTTTAGTCACTCCCGAACAAGTGAAGAATAGGAGAAATCACATTACATGTGATTAAGGGAGAAAAGATTCTAATAGTAATTGGGAGAAAATCTCCATCATTATCAAGTTTGTCATTTGAGCTCTTAAGATCATGATCTAAAAGCACCTCAGGGGGGAGATTAAAGATTGCGTCTTTAACAAGCAATTGCTCACTAAAGATCACGTCTCCCTCCAAGTCCTTAGAGTAATCATACTTCGGCGGAGATATAATGTGAGAGAGTTCATCGGCAAACTCCCCCAGACTAGAGGCACAATTAGTTGACTGATCATGACTTAGCAAAAATTCCAATTCTATCAAATCAGATTCAAAATTGAAATTTCCCTCTTCATCCCCAGGTGGGATGGGATAAATGTGAGTGAGTTCATCGGCGAACTCCTCAAGAAGAGAATCCTCTTTATGAAGTATATCTTTGAGCTTGGGCTCAGGAGGGATATACGGAGGTGGGACATGTGCTGTACTTTGTGTGCTAGAAGTTTGCACTTCGTCCATTAATGTCTCCGTATCTGACTCATCACTTAGCAAATCCTTAAGTAAAAGAATATCTCCCTCCGGATCAAGATAAGTATCATCAATTTCTGGTGAAATTGAATCATCAAGAGCAAGAAAAGTGTCGGTCTCTTTTAAGAGAAGATCACAATCCTCGAAGGAGGTGAGAGACGCGATAACAGAATCAAAAGAGGGAGTGGGATTGCCACTCAATGGAAGAATTGATTTCTGATCGTCTTCTTCTACTAAAGGTTCATCCTTATCACTCTCATCCTGGTTATGAATACCAAAACTTTGATTGTCTGAATTTAGAGTAAAAGGATTTGTGATGGTCATATCAAATGTTTGAGAAGTAGAATCAGGAAGATCGAGAGGTTCCTCGGATACCCTTGGGATTGGAACAGGGTCATCAATTTCCTTAAGAGGATTAATTTCGGCTTCCTTGTCCCCCATTAAAAAGGTATCTGATGTGTCCTCATCTGATTTCTCTTTATCAAAAGGATCATCCTCATCACTTTCATCGGAGTATGAATAGTGGATAGTGTAAGGATGACTTGGTCCTTGCTGGCAATCTCTATTTATAAAACTTGTGTGATTGCCAAGGACCCCAATTTGTGCAATCTCAACGGGAATGTAATCGGAATAATGATCACTCAAAACAGTGTTGGAGTCATAAAGGGCTCCAGCATCCCGCTGATAGTGATTTTGTGTCATACTCTCGATTAAATCATAAGCTTCTTGAGGAGTCTTCTTCATGAGATTGCCTCCGGCAGCCAACATGATTTTGTCTCGATCAATCGGAGTTATGCCACTATAAAATGTTAGGATTTGATCAAGAAGCAAAATTTAGTGGTCAGGACATTTCTGTAACAAAGATTTGAATCGTTCCCAAGCTTCAAATACTGACTCAATGGGCAATTCCTGGAAATTCAGAATGTCTTTCCTAAGTTGCACCGTTTTAGAATGAGGAAAGTATTTTGAAAGAAACTTGACGAACATCTCTTCCTAAGTATGAATTGAGTGCGTTTTAAGAGTATAAAACCAAGATTCAGCTTCGTGGGATAAAGAGAATGGAAAAAGATTCAAACGAATGCTATCTTGAGAAACCCCTTTTTGTTTCATGGATTGAGTGATAGATATGAACTTGTTTAGGTGCTCGTTTGCATCTTCATCTCGAAATCCGTAGAATTGGCAATTTTGCCGGATCAGTTGAACCATATGATTTTTCAATTTGAAATCGGTTCCCGAAACTGATGTAGGAGTGATCGGTCCTCCTCTACCGACCAGTGTCGGACAATAGAAATCCTCCATGGTCCGAGGATCATGGGGATTGTATGATGGAAAACCGATCATTGCGGAGAATTAAACAATGAGAGGGTAAGAAGATAAGAATTAAACATTTAAGAGGAATAAGAAGAATATTTTTGAATTTTTATAATTAAAAATATTTTAACAAACATAAAGGGAAAAAAAGAAAAAGGGAAAAATAAATTTTGAAAAGAAAATCTTTTTGGGTTTTTTATATTAAAGAAAAATTAATCACAATATTTTTGGGATCGATTCGTCAATCGAAATTCGTTTCTCTCAAAACTACTCGCAGAGTGGCGGAGAAGCAAAGGTCCGCTCGAAAGCTGATTAAAAACCCGCCTCTTTCGGTTTGTCAATTTAATGTCAAACCATCCTTAAACCACTTGTATAGGTTGTAATTTCAAGATAATCCGAAAACAATTAACTCACGATTTGTTTTGTTGGATATTAGGAATGGTTTACAACACTTTCAATAAAGTGAGGATATATTATTTTTTGTATTATTTTTTTTTTGAAAACACTTTAGACAAAGTGTTTTATTTTTATTTTATTTATTATTATTATTTATTATTATTATTATTATTATTATTATTATTATTATTATTATTATTATTATTATTATTATTATTATTATTATTATTATTATTATTATTTTAGAAAATATTCACAAAAATACTATAAACCTTCACAAAGATTGGTTTATAAAACACGAATCGACAAACGAGATTAAAAATTCGCTACAACCTTCCCCGGCAGCGGCGCAACAAATTGATCGATTAAAATCAACACTTATTTTTCTCCAAGGAAACACAAGTGAAGTATGTGTGACCCGGTTCGTTATCCCCGATGAAGGATGAATGAAATTTGTGAGATCGGGTTTGTGAATCGTGTTTGAAATATGAAAATGGAGAGATTTTGGATTTTGATTAAATTTACAACTATGGGAAGCAATAAATAGGCTAAGGATGTCTTATAACTACGGGACGCATAAAAAGGATAAGGGAAACTTAAAACTTACAAATCTACAAAGCATATATAGGCTAAACGCAAAGAAAACAAATAACGTAATTAAGACTGGGAAAGCGCGAGACTAAAACGTGAAATCTATGAAATATTAATTCTACGGTTGCAAATCTATTTTTCCTACGTTCTACTTAATAAAAGAAAATTTAAAAAAAAAGAATTATATTTTTCTGATAATTATTTAATTTAATACGAACTAAAAACTATTTTAAACTAATTAAATTATTAAAAATACTAAAACTTGAAAGATAAATCTTAAACTTTTTCTAAAAATACTTTATATAATTACAATCCTAAGAAAAATATAAACAAAGACCCAGCTTATTCTAATAAGCTGAAAATAAGCTAAATGGAAAACATGTGTTAAATATAAAAGGGTGCAAACTTTAAATGAAAAAGACCCTAGGGCGACTGGTTTGTGTGTGGGTGTGTGAGCAAGAGGTCCAGGGTTCGAATCCCTGGACTCTCTTTTTGGACAAACTATTTTTTTTTTTTTGATATTTTTCTTTTAAAGCACTAGCAAATAAGCATTTCTTTAAAAAGCACTTATTTCTAAAACTACTTAAAAAGCTCAGAAAAAGCACTTATAAACAGAAAGTGGGCTATGATGAGAAAATAAGCTAAGGGAAATCATACTATTTATAAAAGTTGGAGAAAGAAACTAAGGATGCAAGGAAATAAGCTAAAAGCAGACAAAAACTAAAAGGTGTGCTAACTTAAGCTATAAAATACTAAGTTACGATTAGAAGAAGCAACTAAAATCTCAAATAGCAATAAACAGAAACAATTAAGCTCAGAGAAACAAGAAGCAATTAAGCTTCTGAATGAGCAGATCCTAACAGCCCAAAAAGGATGTTTTAGAAGTTAAAATAAGCTAAAAGTCTAAATGCTAATGGGATGAACAGTGGACACTGATCAAGCTTATCCACCAAAAAGCTAGTAGCCCAGATCTCAGACCTTGATTAGCTTATTTAAAGCTTAAAACTAAGCTGAAGAAGGGGTCTATAACCAAGGGATAAACTGATGATGCAGGGTCAAAAAGGTTTACTGAGGTCAATTTTCTAGCTTATTTATAAGCTACAATCAGCTAAACAGAGGCTATGAAAATGAGAATAGGCAAAGTACTACTAGCAAACTACCTAGAACCAAAGAGATTGAGCACTTAATCACCTCAATTAAGCACTGATATGGGCTTATTAATTTATGCAGACTGCTCTAAAGTGGTCTGCACAGACCTGAACCAGATGAATCAAAAGTCAACGAGGGCTAATGCACTATTACTAACTAAGGTAAATCAACAAAATGCAACAAATGGAACCTAGAATTACCACAAATGAGGCTGAATAAGCTCAGGCTTATAGCTGGCTTATAAATACAGTACTGGTCCTAAGGTTACACTAATCCATATGAAAACCTAAGAATACTTCAAACCAGCCATGAAACTTCCAACTACAGCTTATGTGGGCTAGATTAAACAAATCCAAACCTTAACCATATGCATTTGAACAGTGATTGTTGAAGTTAACCCATTTTAAACACTAACCCAAACACTCCTTCAAATTGACTGGTAATAAATGTTACACTAAAGCAGACCTAATAAGCATGATTTTATGAAATAGATGCACATTAAACTATCTTGAAACTTGAAAAGCAATAAGAAAACCAAAATAAGTGCTAAGAATAAGCAAATAAGCTAACGTTGACTTTTGTTGACCAAAGTATAAAAAAAACAAGAAAACTTAAATTCTCAATAACTAAATTACATTGCTGGGAAAATAAAAGATAACAATAATAAGAAAATTTACCTAAATTAAAGCTAAAATAAAACCTGCCTTTTAAGGCTTACAATCTAGTCTATTTATGCTAAACTAAGAAACTAAGGGTCTTCACTCTTTGTGCTAGTTCTGTGAGAGAAACAAGCCTTGGATTCCTTTGTGCTTCTTTTTGATCATTTCCCACCATAGGATGGGTCTTCAATTCATCTCAGCCATTTATTTGGTTTTGGCGCCCAAATGGTGTTGTGGATTGCCAGCGTGGATGGAGTCACGTGAATATGGCTTTGGACTGGAGCTATTGGAGGGGGGATTGAGTGTAGCAGAGGTGATAGCAGAGATAGGAGGGTAGCAGGTAATGATGGTGGTGAGAGTGCTTTTGGCGGGCAAAAGGTGAGAGAGGGAAAGACTGAGGGTTGACCTGTTTTATTAAGAAAAGAGGGTGGGTTGGATCCGGGTTTGGATTTAGACATTGGGCTTGGGCTTTTAAATGGTTAAGGGTTTTATGGATTTGGTTTTGTTTAGTTAATGGGATTAAATCACAAGGACCAAAGTTGTAAAATCTTGTAACTTCAGGGGTCCAATCTGCCATTCTTCAAAATTAAACCAAGGGACTAAAGTTGCCAAATGAGAATAATCCAAGGGCCAATTGGGATTTTCCGAGCTTGAATTTTATCTAAACAAATAATTTCTTTCCCGGCATCGGCTTTCGGCTCTTTTCCATATCACGCTCGGTTTTGTCCATATTTGCCTTGTTTTCAATCCTTTTTGTACCTGAAACACATAAAACACAATCCAAGAATATTTGTAACAATATATGGTCCATTTGGGTGTTTTTGGTCATTTTCTAGTCTAAATGGGTATAAAAATGATGAGTATTTACACACTCATCAATCCCCCACACTAAACTATTGCTAGTCCCTAGCAATCCGATCATATGAAGTAATGAAAAGATCAAAAGAATACCAAGTATACCCTGTTTCGACTTTTTATTAAATGCGAGAAATTTAAACTACAACAAAATAAATAACATGCTTGATTTCCAAAAATGGTATCATGGAACGGGATTCACACAAACTGGGTGTCTCTAGGGAATTGTAATCGTCATCCTCTTTTTAATGCTCCCAACTAAGCTTAAACTCATTGTGCAAATGCTTTTGTAAAATGCTAACACTACTTATACTAATAATCTATGTAAGTCGAGACTTAACTTTTCACTCCCATATTTATTTAAGTTAGGTGAATGTGCTTGATTTAATAAATTTTGATCAAAAAAATCGATGTTTATATAAAATTTTGACTAATACTAGTTGAAAGATAGATTTAAAATTCACAACAAGCAAGTTTCAAAACTTTATTGCATTTTGCAATATCATTCAATTTTATTTTATTTTTTTTCTTTTCATTTTTTCATCATTATTTATTTTATTATTTTATTTTTTATTTTTACTTGTGAAACATAAACTAACGGAGTTTCACGGGAACCAAGACCTTACACCTTTCGGAATAAAGGATCCAAGGGCCGTTACAACGGAGAGTTCCAAGACCTTAACGCCTTTCAAAATTAAGGGTCCAAGGGCCAGTGTAAGAGGGTAGCCAAGACCTAAACGCCTTCCGGAAATAAGGATCCAAGGGCCGATCTTGAACCTTAGCTTTTTAGCACATTTATTTATTACTTAACTTTTTGCAACTTTCAAGCAACGTCTCACTTTCATATATGCTTGTTCCAAAGTTTAAATAAAGCCTTGAACTAGTATTTTTCAAAATTGTATGAAACAATGATTTTGTGTGTTCAAAAGTTTGAAAATAAGCACTTATTAAGTCAGATTAGTTATCTCCTGGGAGGAAAAGCCATAGATTACTTATATAAGCTCTAAAGAAAACCAACTATTCTACGCTTAGCATTTCATTTGCACAAATCGTAGAAACTTAGTCTAAACGTTAAGGAAGCAGCTAGATCAACACTCTAGCAGAGTCGGGATTTCCTTTGTTCTAACCTAATCAAGACTAAACATAACACAATTTCTTATTTAAAAACGAAAAAAATTTAAAATTTTGGTCAAAACGGGGGTACTAGGGCACTAGAAGGTACAAATGTGACAAAATCGCGAGAATTCCCCCCCTCCCCCCACACTTAGAATTGAATATTGCCCTCAATATTCAAAGTACCAGCTGTTATGCCGCCACTTAGAACGTAAAAAAGGTAATACCACTAGCCAAGTGTGGAACAGAAATCTCCATTTTTCACAAAAAAGGTTGAAAAGATATCCCTAGATAAACGTTAGCAACAAGATCGGATATTTGGCGGCTGGATTGAAAACAGGCGCATCAATCATCACGATCTTTGGGAAATCTGCAAACAAGAGCAAACAACTCAAAAAAGCACAGCACAACAGAGGAATTCCCCCACACTTAGTGTTAGAAAATAGAGAGAAGTCAGAAATATGGGTTGTCACCCATAAAATGCTAATGTTTTTGTTAACCGAGTCACTAGCCTGACTCGACCCCGAATTCATTTGTTCTTGGGGAAGCATGTGGAAGAGAAAATCTCCATCGGACTTTCATTCAAGATGTTTGGATAAACATTGAAGTACTTGAAAGTTCCACTCCGATGAGATACACCCGGCTTAAAAGAATGATAAATGGAGATGCCGGGGTCAAAAATGGTGTCTTCTGTAACACCCCAACCCGACAAGGGTAAAGATATCACAATAATGGATTCATATCAGATCAAAACAAAGCATACATCTACAGTAATACAAAAATCTCAAAGGATTACAAATGAAATACTGAATCTACAAGGTTACAAATGAAAACTTCCAAAAACACTAATTCTAAAATATATTATCTTCTAGTCAACTCTAATCCAGAATAGCTATCCAATCTTCTAAGTCCAAAGGTACACTCTCCACTCATTCCCAGCTTCCTACTAAAACCTGCCGCAGGAAAAGAAATGCGGCTGAGCTACGAGAGCTCAGTGAACAGATATAACGATAACAAAACAGTAACAGATGGCAGTACAAAGAAAATCAGGAATACAGATTATACAGATATAATCAGAGTGAAGAAATAAGAGTAAGGAATAAATAAGGAATCAGGTTTAAGGAAAAAGGAAAGAAAAACAAGAAAAAGGAAACAATTAAGATTTATAAGATAAGGAAAACAGAAATCCATCACGAGCCCAGATAACAGATAATATCATAACAGTGTAACCATATAAGCAATCTAGAGGGGATACCTCTCAAGTAACCAGATAATATGAGGGGTAACCTCATGTATCAAATTGGAGTAATCAGCTCCCAGATATATGTGAAAGACGTGTATCGTACACACCATCAGTCACCAGATAAATATAAAAATTAACAAATAACAATTAACCAGATACAGATCAAATCTAGGATGCATCCATACGCCCCCGCAGACAAATCATAATCATAATGGCCATAGCAGATAAAAAATAAGGGACGGAACAGGTCATCACTCTCCTGCCCTAGAGTCATGTCAAAGGTGCATCAATGACATGGACATGAAACCCTCATGCCTAGTGATTGGCTCGGATATCAGACTGTAGGTCAAAGATTAGATGTACTATCAAAATAATCAAAAGTCATATCTTAAGGGTACATGGCAAAAGGTTCATGTCAAGTAGTTTCAGAATTAAATATCAAAGGTTCAAATCAGAGTTTATCAGATTAAGTTTTATATCAAAGTTTATGTTCAGATTAAAAGGACTATATCAAATGGTTCAGAAAAGAATTTCACATGTTCATAATTAAAGTTCGTAGCAAAAGTTCATTTTAGAAGTTCCTGTCAAAAGTTCATTTAAAGCAATCCTTTAATAATGGTTTTCAATAAAATGATCTTTCAGAATAGTTTTCATAAAATAATCTTGCAAAACGGTTTTTCATAAAAATATTCTTTAAACTAGTTTTCTACAAAAGTTAACAAATGTCATATAAAAATAGTATCATATCACCAATTCATAATCATTCTTTTAAAATAACTGATTTTTCTCAAAACATTTCCAGGTCATAATAAAAAAAGTTTTCACATATCAGATTTTTATATCAGAGGTCGTAACAAAAGGGAATCATGCAAAAGGTTCAAAGCAAAGAGGATTATAATAAGGACATCAACTCAGAAGTAAAACAGATCAGAACATGAGAGAGATCATAGAAGGCTCACAAAATAAAGAGATCACATGAAAGGTTCACAAACAGAAGGGAACATAGCAATGGTATAGGGAATCCTAATAAGGAAAATGAAAAACTGAAAGAAAAGGAAATGAAAAACCCTTACTGAAAAAGGGCAGAATATCTGTACCTTATTAGCACAGCAGATAAACAAGAAAGAAAACAAACACTGAACAGATCAAGGCTTCTCCTTCTTCACACCTAAAGGAGTAGAAGACGGAATTACAAAATATTCTAACTCAGATTATTACTTTTAGTTTACCTTTCCCTTTTTAGTAACTTTCCATTTTTAGCAGGTTTCCAGAATTAACAGATTTCTATATTTAGCAAGATATTAATATTACAGATTAGGTTAAGTCCTTATTTCATGATCATTATGGAATTTAGGTACATTTTATCAAGTTACAAAAGTTTAGGGTTAATTATGACAAGTTTACATAGTTTAGGGTTTTAATTGTAAATTCATTAAATTCAAAGGTCTAACATGAAAATACTTTAAGTTACTGATTTAAATACACACTTTATTCAGAATGACATTATAATCCCTTTAGTTTCACCATTTATAGTTTATACCCCTCTAGTTATATAATTTACAAAACAAACCTTACATTAACATAATTCATGATTTAATCCCTATAATATTAATATTTACCAAACAAGCACCTTATTTTACAAAATTACAGAACATAACCTCAGAATTATATGTAGTACGAATCAGATCCCTCAGAATTCAGAAATTACACATTTGGTCCTTTAACTTTACAAAACTTATAATTTAAACCATAATTTATTTATAATTACATATCAAGCCCATAAATACTCAAAATTACACATTACACCCTTAATAACATTATTTACACAGAATAACATCAAGTTTCCAGAATTTACACTTTTAGCCCCTCTATTTTAATTAATTACAAACCGAATTACAATTTACCAATTAAACCCTTTTCTTTCAAATTTTACACATAGCACCCTTATATTATATTTTTCATGACATGCCCCTGGTCCAATATGACTTACAAAAATATCCCTCACATTTAACAATTGACAAAACACACCCTTATAGTTTTTTTTTTATTTTATTATTCAATCGGTATAACATATTATTTACAAAACCTTAACCCTAATTCTTCCAGTCATCAAACAATCATTATATCATCATTAAAATACATTTATTAACCAGATCTAATCATAAAACACAAACCCTAGCTCATTCGTTAGGGTTTTCTCAATTTTTACCCATTTTTCCTTTTAGCCGATTAGAACCAAAATCAATAGATGATATTATAGGCTTTAACAAACATTTTTCTAGAGTGATATGATTAATATAGAACCCAGAAAAATTATGTACATGACCCAGAAAAATCGTATAGCCTGATTTGTATTTTATTCTTGTTTTTGTTATCTATAATTCGTACGACCAAACAAGCTTGCATGATTCGATTTGATTAATTTATATGAGTCATATATGATCTAAATAACATTATAAAAATACCAAATCAATTTTAGAACGTACGGATTAGGCGTAGGGATTATGTACCTCACGGATAAAAACACGACAAAAGAATTACCACAGATCGAACCAGCTATATCACGACCCAAAAATTATTTTTCTCCCCTTCCTTATACTCAGATGAACGTGGGAAAAATATGCTAGGACCTCCAAAAAATCGTATCAAGTGTGTGTGAATTTGTGTGTGTCGACTTTAGGGTTTTTGGGAGGAAATAAGGAAAAATGAATGGAAATAATTATAATGGTGATAATGGCCGAATATGGGGGGGGGGGAATATGGGCTTAAAGATCGGCCACAAATATAACAAAAATCAGAATTTCAATTACTTGATCATTTCCTTAATTGTTTATAATTATCTTAGTTTTAAAATGATTTTAAACATAATTAATTAAATACAAAATATTTTCGGTTCATGTACTATATTATGAGGTGCAATATTAATTTTTTTTTTGGACATGTAAAAATGTTGAAATGTTGCCTCAAAATTACTTCACTTCATTTGTGGATCATTACCAGAAGTTTGGAATTAATTTGGTACTTTATAAGTATTTTAATTCAATTTTAAAGTTGCAGGGGCAATTTGGTCATTTACATGCTTTCTAAATTTCAGGTATTACATCTTCACTCCCGAACAAGTGAAGAAGAGGAGAAATCACATTACATGTGATTAAGGGAGAAAAGATTCTGATAGTAATTGGGAGAAAATCTCCATCATTATCAAGTTTGTCATTTGAGCTCTTAAGATCATGATCTAAAAGCACCTCAGGGGGGAGATTAAAGATTGCGTCTTTAACAAGCAATTGCTCACTAAAGATCACGTCTCCCTCCAAGTCCTTAGAGTAATCATACTCCGGCGGAGATATGATGTGAGAGAGTTCATCGGCAAACTCCCCCAGACTAGAGGCACAATTAGTTGACTGATCATGACTTAGCAAAAATTCCAATTCTATCAAATCAGATTCAAAATTGAAATTTCCCTCTTCATCCCCAGGTGGGATGGGATAAATGTGAGCGAGTTCATCGGCGAACTCCTCAAGAAGAGAATCCTCTTTATGAAGTATATCTTTGAGCTTGGGCTCAGGAGGGATATACGGAGGTGGGACATGTGCTGTACTTTGTGTGCTAGAAGTTTGCACTTCATCCATTAATGTCTCCGTATCTGACTCATCACTTAGCAAATCCTTAAGTAAAAGAATATCTCCCTCCGGATCAAGATAAGTATCATCAATTTCTGGTGAAATTGAATCATCAAGAGCAAGAAAAGTGTCGGTCTCTTTTAAGAGAAGATCACAATCCTCGAAGGAGGTGAGAGACGCGATAACAGAATCAAAAGAGGGAGTGGGATTGCCACTCAATGGAGGAATTGATTTCTGATCGTCTTCTTCTACTAAAGGTTCATCCTTATCACTCTCATCCTGGTTATGAATACCAAAACTTTGATTGTCTGAATTTAGAGTAAAAGGATTTGTGATGGTCATATCAAATGTTTGAGAAGTAGAATCAGGAAGATCGAGAGGTTCCTCGGATACCCTTGGGATTGGAACAGGGTCATCAATTTCCTTAAGAGGATTAATTTCGGCTTCCTTGTCCCCCATTAAAAAGGTATCTGATGTGTCCTCATCTGATTTCTCTTCATCAAAAGGATCATCCTCATCACTTTCATCGGAGTATGAATAGTGGATAGTGTAAGGATGACTTGGTCCTTGCTGGCAATCTTGATTTATAAAACTTGTGTGATTGCCAAGGACCCCAATTTGTGCAATCTCAACGGGAATGTAATCGGAATAATGATCACTCAAAACAGTGGTGGAGTCATAAAGGGCTCCAGCATCCCGCTGATAGTGATTTTGTGTCATACTCTCGATTAAATCATAAGCTTCTTGAGGAGTCTTCTTCATGAGATTGCCTTCGGCAGCCAACATGATTTTGTCTCGATCAATCGGAGTTATGCCACTATAAAATGTTAGGATTTGATCAAGAAGCAAAATTTTGTGGTCAGGACATTTCTGTAACAAAGATTTGAATCGTTCCCAAGCTTCAAATACTGACTCAATGGGCAATTGCTGGAAATTCAGAATGTCTTTCCTAAGTTGCACCGTTTTAGAATGAGGAAAGTATTTTGAAAGAAACTTGACGAACATCTCTTCCCAAGTATGAATTGAGTGGGTTTTAAGAGTATAAAACCAAGATTCAGCTTCGTGGGATAAAGAGAATGGAAAAAGATTCAAACGAATGCTATCTTGAGAAACCCCTTTTTGTTTCATGGATTGAGTGATAGATATGAACTTGTTTAGGTGCTCGTTTGCATCTTCATCTCGAAATCCGTAGAATTGGCAATTTTGCCGGATCAGTTGAACCATATGATTTTTCAATTTGAAATCGGTTCCCGAAACTGATGTAGGAGTGATCGGTCCTCCTCTACCGACCAGTGTCGGACGATAGAAATCCTCCATGGTCCGAGGATCATGGGGATTGTATGATGGAAAACCGATCATTGCGGAGAATTAAACAATGAGAGGGTAAGAAGATAAGAATTAAACATTTAAGAGGAATAAGAAGAATATTTTTGAATTTTTATAATTAAAAATATTTTAACAAACATAAAGGGAAAAAAGGAAAAAGGGAAAAATAAATTTTGAAAAGAAAATCTTTTTGGGTTTTTTATATTAAAGAAAAATTAATCACAATATTTTTGGGATCGATTCGTCAATCGAAATTCGTTTCTCTCAAAACTACTCGCAGAGTGGCGGAGAAGCAAAGGTCCGCTCGAAAGCTGATTAAAAACCCGCCTCTTTCGGTTTGTCAATTTAATGTCAAACCATCCTTAAACCACTTGTATAGGTTGTAATTTCAAGATAATCCGAAAACAATTAACTCACGATTTGTTTTGTTGGATATTAGGAATGGTTTACAACACTTTCAATAAAGTGAGGATATATTATTTTTTGTATTATTTTTTTTTTTGAAAACACTTTAGACAAAGTGTTTTATTTTTATTTTATTTTATTTATTATTATTATTATTATTATTATTATTATTATTATTATTATTATTATTATTATTATTATTATTATTTAAGAAAATATTCAAAAAAATACTATAAACCTTCACAAAGATTGGTTTATAAAACACGAATCGACAAACGAGATTAAAAATTCGCTACAACCTTCCCCGGCAGCGGCGCAAAAAATTGGTCGATTAAAATCAACACTTATTTTTCTCCAAGGAAACACAAGTGAAGTATGTGTGACCCGGTTCGTTATCCCCGATGAAGGATGAATGGAATTTGTGAGATCGGGTTTGTGAATCGTGTTTGAAATATGAAAATGGAGAGATTTTGGATTTTGATTAAATTTACAACTACGGGAAGCAATAAATCGGCTAAGGATGTCTTATAACTACGGGACGCATAAAAAGGATAAGGGAAACTTAAAACTTACAAATCTACAAAGCATATATAAGCTAAACGCAAAGAAAACAAATAACGTAATTAAGACTGGGAAAGCGCGAGACTAAAACGTGAAATCTATGAAATATTAATTCTACGGGTGCAAATCTATTTTTCCTACGTTCTACTTAATAAAAGAAAATTTAAAAAAAAAGAATTATATTTTTCTGATAATTATTTAATTTAATACGAACTAAAAACTATTTTAAACTAATTAAATTATTAAAAATACTAAAACTTGAAAGATAAATCTGAAACTTTTTCTAAAAATACTTTATATAATTACAATCCTAAGAAAAATATAAACAAAGACCCAGCTTATTCTAATAAGCTGAAAATAAGCTAAATGGAAAACATGTGTTAAATATAAAAGGGTGCAAAGTTTAAATGAAAAAGACCCTAGGGCGACTGGTTTGTGTGTGGGTGTGTGAGCAAGAGGTCCAGGGTTCGAATCCCTGGACTCTCTTTTTGGACAAACTATTTTTTTTTTTTGATATTTTTCTTTTAAAGCACTAACAAATAAGCATTTCTTTAAAAAGCACTTATTTCTAAAACTACTTAAAAAGCTCAGAAAAAGCACTTATAAACAGAACAGTGGGCTATGATGAGAAAATAAGCTAAGGGAAATCATACTATTTATAAAAGTTGGAGAAAGAAACTAAGGATGCAAGGAAATAAGCTAAAAGCAGACAAAAACTAAAAGGTGTGCTAACTTAAGCTATAAAATACTAAGTTACGATCAGAAGAAGCAACTAAAATCTCAAATAGCAATAAACAGAAACAATTAAGCTCAGAGAAACAAGAAGCAATTAAGCTTCTGAATGAGCAGATCCTAACAGCCCAAAAAGGATGTTTTAGAAGTTAAAATAAGCTAAAAGTCTAAATGCTAATGGATGAACAGTGGACACTGATCAAGCTTATCCACCAAAAAGCTAGTAGCCCAGATCTTAGACCTTGATTAGCTTATTTAAAGCTTAAAACTAAGCTGAAGAAGGGGTCTATAACCAAGGGATAAACTGATGATGCAGGGTCAAAAAGGTTTACTGAGGTCAATTTTCTAGCTTATTTATAAGCTACAATCAGCTAAACAGAGGCTATGAAAATGAGAATAGGCAAAGTACTACTAGCAAACTACCTAGAACCAAAGAGATTGAGCACTTAATCACCTCAATTAAGCACTGATATGGGCTTATTAATTTATGCAGACTGCTCTAAAGTGGTCTGCACAGACCTGAACCAGATGAATCAAAAGTCAACAAGGGCTAATGCACTATTACTAACTCAGGAAAATCAACAAAATGCAACAAATGGAACCTAGAATTACCACAAATGAGGCTGAATAAGCTCAGGCTTATAGCTGGCTTATAAATACAGTACTGGTCCTAAGGTTACACTAATCCATATGAAAACCTAAGAATACTTCAAACCAGCCATGAAACTTCCAACTACAGCTTATGTGGGCTAGATTAAACAAATCCAAACCTTAACCATATGCATTTGAACAGTGATTGTTGAAGTTAACCCATTTTAAACACTAACCCAAACACTCCTTCAAATTGACTGGTAATAAATGTTACACTAAAGCAGACCTAATAAGCATGATTTTATGAAACAGATGCACATTAAACTATCTTGAAACTTGAAAAGAAATAAGAAAACCAAAATAAGTGCTAAGAATAAGCAAATAAGCTAACGTTGACTTTTGTTGACCAAAGTATAAAAAAAAACAAGAAAACTTAAATTCTCAATAACTAAATTACATTGCTGGGAAAATAAAAGATAACAATAATAAGAAAATTTACCTAAATTAAAGCTAAAATAAAACCTGCCTTTTAAGGCTTACAATCTAGTCTATTTATGCTAAACTAAGAAACTAAGGGTCTTCACTCTTTGTGCTAGTTCTGTGAGAGAAACAAGCCTTGGATTCCTTTGTGCTTCTTTTTGATCATTTCCCACCATAGGATGGGTCTTCAATTCATCTCAGCCATTTATTTGGTTTTGGCGCCCAAATGGTGTTGTGGATTGCCAGCGTGGATGGAGTCACGTGAATATGGCTTTGGACTGGAGCTATTGGAGGGGGGATTGAGTGTAGCAGAGGTGATAGCAGAGATAGGAGGGTAGCAGGTAATGATGGTGGTGGGAGTGCTTTTGGCGGGCAAAAGGTGAGAGAGGGAAAGACTGAGGGTTGACCTGTTTTATTAAGAAAAGAGGGTGGGTTGGATCCGGGTTTGGATTTAGACATTGGGCTTGGGCTTTTAAATGGTTAAGGGTTTTATGGATTTGGTTTTGTTTAGTTAATGGGATTAAATCACAAGGACCAAAGTTGTAAAATCTTGTAACTTCAGGGGTCCAATCTGCCATTCTTCAAAATTAAACCAAGGGACTAAAGTTGCCAAATGAGAATAATCCAAGGGCCAATTGGGATTTTCCGAGCTTGAATTTTATCTGAACAAATAATTTCTTTCCCGGCATCGGCTTTCGGCTCTTTTCCATATCACGCTCGGTTTTGTCCATATTTGCCTTGTTTTCAATCCTTTTTGTACCTGAAACACATAAAACACAATCCAAGAATATTTGTAACAATATATGGTCCATTTGGGTGTTTTCGGTCATTTTCTAGTCTAAATGGGTATAAAAATGATGAGTATTTACACACTCATCAGGATGCGTTATAGCCTTATAATGCGAACTGATAACCCAACCCCACATTCCCTCTTGAGATGGAATGCGAGTGTTTTTGAGTTATAAATTCTGAACTATAAGAAAAAAATAAAATTGAAGTGACATCATATTTTGCTATAACACAGCCGTATGGCTCTGGGAGAAGAGAAAAAATTGAAGTGATATCATATTTTGCTATAACACGAGCCGTATAGCTATGGTAGACATGGTGCTTTTAGAATGATACTCATATTTGATCTCTTTACATTTAAAAATGTTTACTCATATTTGATCACTAAATGTATCCAGCTAGGTGAGCTACTTTGGTTGTTGGTGTGATATAATGAGAAGAAAGGTTGGTCAAATATTTATGGTTTTGTTAGGTGTGGTTAAAAAAAATGTGTAGTTCTTTAAGAGCTTTTAATATTTAACGGATATTTGAGAGTATAATTGTTATTCTAATCTCACTTAATTTTTTTTTTGGGTAAAGGGCCATCACCAGGTAAAATATATTACTAAAAAAAAATCAGATAAGTACAATGTAATGTGGCTGAAGTAACACATTTACCTCAAGCAACCGCTTAAACTACCACTAAATCATTTATGACAGGCTATAAACGAACAACTAGCTACCAACAAGTGAGTGTGTTGTATGTTTAGAGAAGTTTAAATCAGGCGAAAAATGCAAGCTTTTGCCAAGTTGTAATCATAGTTTTCATTGTGAATGCATTGATTCATGGTTGGTCAAGACCGGTGCTTGTCCAATTTGTAGAGCTTTAGTTGATATTGGAAGCAAGGAAATTATGTCTCTTTGTTTTATGATCGATCGAAGACGAGGTTTGTTAATAGCTCGAAAATTTTGTATGGAACACGAATTACTTCATGTATAATGTTTCATGAAAGATCTTATTTTGTAAATTGTTTCATGAAAGAAGTTCTTCATGTGTCATTTTCGTCTTGGTGTAATATTGTTGACTATGTGACAAAGCGTGTATACATTCTTAAATTACGATATTGATTACCAAATTGATGCTCATGGATCCTTACAAGTTTTTTGACACAATGATAAAGTTATGTAAAATTTATAATGCGGTGATGTTGTTGAAGATGAAGGAAAACAAGTTGAAAGTGATTCATATACTCGAAAATACGATTTTCCAAAAGCAGATAATGTCTTCATTTTTGAAAAAATTAAATACTTTTCTTTTT
Organism: Artemisia tridentata subsp. tridentata; assembly: GCA_021014915.2. Classification (NCBI taxonomy): domain Eukaryota; kingdom Viridiplantae; phylum Streptophyta; class Magnoliopsida; order Asterales; family Asteraceae; genus Artemisia; species Artemisia tridentata. The sequence goes on along the minus strand of CP139506.1, from coordinate 442,962,465 downwards.
TAAAAACGAGAAAGAGCAAAGCAATTGGAGACATGGTTCAACAAATCACTTCTTAAGATTACAACTCAGTAACTGGTTATAGATCATCAATAGTTTATATATATATATGTATGATGATAATTATAACAATTAGTAAAATTTTGTCATTTTGTTGTTTTCTCGTGCATTTTAGTTACATTGATTGAGGTGAAGTCGGTATTAGGATGAATAATTATACTAGTAACTATCAATAACAGTAAAAGAAAAACAGAAAAAAAATTAACCTTTAAGCCAAGCTCCACTTCACTTTATATGTCCATTCTTCAATATTTTATATCAATCAAATATACAATAAGATAAAGTAAGTTAACATCAGCATATTCTTTGCAAAATATTATTACAACTATAAATAATATCATTAACAAATTTATATATTTTGGTAACAACACTCTTACGATTTTAGAATCTAAAAAGGTATTACAAGAAATGCATTGTTATCAAATTGACACGTTATAACAAGACATAATAACGTATGTATCTAATAAAAATCATTGATAAGACCAACATTAGACCATGCGTAGTCGAGCGTTGTTGCCCCTTTTTTGCCCGAACAGCGCCCCAACAGCGCCCCCTTACCAAAACGTCGGGGCGCTGTTGCCCCAAAAATCCCTTCCCCGGTGGTTCTGACAGCGCCCGAATGTGTGTTTGTTTTGTGTGTGTGTGTTTTTTTTTTTTTTTTTTTTTTTCTGTTTTTTTTTTTTTTTTTTTTTTTTTTTTTTTTTTTTTTTTTTTTTTTTTTTGTAGAGAATGTGTTTGATTGGTTTGGATTTCAGTTTATTGAAAGAATCAGAGGTTGAAGATGAATAGGTTTAAAATGACCAAATTGCCCTTATATGCAGAAACTTAGTTTATTGGGTTTTTATATATATCCACCCAAACAAAAAATACATGGAGATGAAGCAAAAAAAAATAATACATGGAGTTGGAGACTCAAACTCTGTTGCAGTTGGAGACTTGGAGGCTACAAAAGAAAGAGATGATACAACTCTGTTGGAGTTGAAACCCTATTCCAAAACTATATTTATGTAATTGTATTTGAGGCCCATCTCAGAATCACTAAAGTTTTCTAATAAAAGCCCAAGAACAATTGAGTAAAAAAAAAAAAAATTAGTTTTTAGTGATTAAAAAAAATAAAAAAAGAAAACAAAAGGAGTGCCACGTGTCAAACAACCCCCCACTCACCACTACACCACTTTTTCAACAAAGCCCCACAATACCCCCACATGCCACGTGTCAAACAACCCCCCACCCTCCACCCATTACCACTACACATGGTCTTAGTAATCAAAAAGGTTATAACAAGATGATCTTGGGACTTGGGTTACAGAGGCTAACTTCGAACCTAAATTATGATGATTAAGTAAGACTCGTGCTAAAGATTGACTATTGTTTTGTGACTTGGGTTCCCAAAACGGGGGTTCTCCTTTGTACTCTATTTATAGTGGTCGATAATAAAGTAATACATACGGGGATTATGTAGTCTAACTGTTTGTACTTGTCTAAATGGTTTTTGTAAAACCCGAAAATCTAAAACATGCAAAAATTACCAAAATGCCCCTGAAACTTTAAAATTTAATTAAAGCTTAATTAAGTTCCGAATCGATCCCAAACTTCGGGTAATGAACAAGTTATAATCCCAAATTATTTCGACAACTCCATTTAATATTTTTGCAAGCTACAAAATTACTAAAATACCCCTAAGAGTGCCGAATGGAATTATATGATTTATATTGTGTTTGTAAATGTAATTAAAATACATTAAATATGCAATTAAGGCCCAATAAATTTCCCAACTAAAATTTTCGGTATCCAAGGCCCATTCCCCCTCCCCAAAGACCGGTCAATCACCTTTAATACTAATCTCTAATTTATTTCTACCAAATAAACCCTAAAACAATTAAGCCGCCACTCTTAAAAATCACCCACACCACATCCGAATTTTCTGAAGCAAAGAGGTAATTTTCTGGAGTTCTTCATAGTGCCAAGAAGGTGGGAAAAATAGCCACAAGGTCCTGGAGTCGATCGTGTGTTCGTGGTGAATTAATTGGGTCGAAATATTGAAACCGAGCAACAAAAATTCAAAGCGTGTGAATCCCTTGATCTAAAATCCTTCTGGTATTTTTATAGCCTTCTCCTAATCATATATAACATGTAAAAATTATTGAAATCGAACCATGCATCATGTATTGATCGAATGAAAAATAAATAGCTTAAAACCCTAATTTTGAATAATCGAATCTAATAAATCCATGCGATTTTTCTGAGGTGTTCACTTATTTTTCCTGGGTTCTATATGCTTCGTATAACATGAGAAAAATGGTGTCTTGATTTTTTGGAGTCGAATTCGTGATTTATGGATTTTAGTTATAATCGGATTTTTAGGGAAAAAAGGGAAATCGTGGAACAAAATTTAATACCAATCGATCTAGGGTTTTTGGTGGATGAAATCTGGAAATAAAAGTGATACAATGATGATACAATGATTGCTTAATGATTGGGGTTACTAGGGTTTGATTTTTGATAATTATTTTGCAAACCGATTTGAAAATAATAAGTTAAGGGGGTGTTTTGTAATTATTAAAACTTGTGGGATATTTTTGTAACATTTTATGGACCTGGGAGAATGTGTAAAAATTATAACATGAGGGTCTTATTTGTAATTTTGGCAAGATATGGATTTAATGGTAATAATTGTGTCGAATTAAAAATAAATAAAAATGAGGGACTAAATATGTAATTTCTGGAAACTTGGGGCTGTTTTGAGTAATAAATTATATTCAGGGGGTTATGTGTAATTTTGGTAATTTAATGGCTTAATATGTAATTGTAAATAATTAAAGGTTGAAATTGTAAATTAAAGGACTAAATATGTAACTTTGATAACTAGAGGGACTTGATGTGAAAATTGTGAATGTTTAAGGGTGTGTTCGTATAACATGCTGAAATAAGTGTTCATTGTGTAAAATTGAGAAATTAAGGGCTTAATATGTAATTATGGTTAATTATTTAAATCGATTTGTAATGTAATAAAGTACAAGGACTAAATATGTAATTTACCAAAAGTTTAAGGGCTGTTTGTAACATAATAATATTGAGGGTTACTTCTGTAATTTGAAAGAATAAAAGGACTTGATGTGTAATATGAATATTGTAAAGGTTAAATTTGTAAATTATGTAAGTATAAGATTAATTTGTAAATTAATAAAGTAAAGGGGTGTAATTCGTAAATATTGGAAACTTGGAGGCTATAAGTGTAATTCTGGAAAATAAAGTATTCGAATGGTAAATTATGAGATTTCTATTTTAAACCTTGAACTTTGGTAAAGTTACGTTTATAACCCTGAACTATGAAAACTTGTCATAATTAACCCTGAACTTGTGTAACTTGTTTAAATGAATGTTACTTCCATAATAAGCTAATTAAAGACTTGACTTAAATTATATCACTTGAATCTTGCTAAATGTGGTAACTTACTAATTATGGAAACCTGCTAAAAATGGAAAGTTACTAAAAATAGAAGTTACTTATAATGGGAAGATAACTGAACCCCTTTCGTATTTCTGTCTTCTACTCCTTTAGGTTCAAGGAGGGAGTGATCTTGATCCCTGTCAGCTACTCTTGTGTTTGTGATTGCTATTTGAATAAGGTACAGATATTCTGCCCTTTTTAATAAGGTGCCTTCGACCTCTTGATTTCTGATTTGAACCTATGATATGAACCTTTGGCAATTGAACCTTGGCATTTGAACCTTTGATATGAACCTTGAGATTTGGACTATGCTTTGACTATATGAACCTTTGCTTTGATATGAACCTTTGACCTTTGACCCCAGTTTGATACCCGAGCCAAATATGTTTCCTAGCCATGAAGGTAACATGGCCATGTCATTGATGCACCAGTGGCATGACTCTAGTGTACTCGAGTGATGTTGTACACCGTCCCCATTTTGATTTGATATGAGCTCACTATGATTTGTTATGGCCAATATGATTTGTTTGGGGGGCGTATGGATGCATCCTAGATTTGATTTGATTTGTGAATTTGATATATTTGTATTTGGTGACTGATGATGGGTGCAATCCACGTCTTTCACAAAATTTGGGAGCTCGCTACTCCATTTGAAGAATGAGGACACCCCTCATATTATCTGATTATCTGAGAGGCCTCCCCTCTATATGATTTGAAGATTATGGTTACGATATGATGTGATTTGATTTGTTTGGGCTCGTGGTAGATTACTGTCCTAAACCTTACTCTTTATTTCCTTTTCCTATATCTCATTCATTATGATATGTCTGTTCATCTCCATTAAATTTTGTTTCCGTTTATTATATATCTGTTCACTGGGCTTTTTAAGCTCAGCCGCACTTCTTTTCCTGCGGCAGGTTTTAGTAGGAAGCCAGGAGCTTGGGTCTGCTTTGGGATGAGAGATTAGCTTATGAAGACGATACCTTAGTTTTAGTATTCACTTATGTACGACTACGTAGATTTGGTATATTTCCTTTGTAACATTGTAAACCAATTGTATTATGTAAGTCGTATGTTATGCTTGCCTTTGATATGTCACCATTTGCGTGACACTTCTACCCTTGTCGGGTTGGGGTGTTACAATTATGGTATCAGAGCCAGGTTTGCGACTTGTAGTACATCTACCCTTGGCCTGTGTAAGTTAGGACCCCTAAGTTTCCACTGTAGGCGCTCGTAGGATAACCTTTGCGAAGTTGCGTAAGATTTTCCCATAGGAACATAAGTCATAACAGGTGAGGAATGGGTAGTCTAAGACATCCATGTGAGTAGTATTTGCTTCCGCATCACTCTGAATCTTGCCTTTGCCTTTAGTCATGCCTTATAAGAACGTTTTTCGCAGAAGACGAGGAAGTCTTACCTTCCGTCATTTGAATGATGAACGTTGTATGTTAACCCATTTCCTTTGGAAGGATTGATGTTGATATTTGTCCAGTACGGAATTGTTATCTAAGCATGCTGATGCTAATAACTGATATTCCATACATCTCAACTCTGACTGTTAAACGATGTTTGTATTACTATCGGTGCACACCCTACCATTCCTATGTTATAAGCTAAACAAGATTCCAATCCTTTGAACTGTTCACGATGCTAACCTTCAATTTGATATATTTGACTTTGATATATTCTAATACCCTCCCATCCCACACTTTGATGAACCATGTAACTAAATTTGACATGTGAACTATCCGTATGTTTTGACAACCACATTCGCTCTAAGAATCCGTTTGCCTTTGGATGCATTTGACCTTGAGGTCTTTTGATTTTGGATTGGTGACTTTTGTGAAGCTACCGTAGACTGCCATATTTGAGACGTGACCTTTCATAATCTGCTCCACCATATTTGGATATGATATTCTAAATCATTTGGATCTGTTAAAATTTTTGGGCTTTGGAAGCACATACCCTGATCTCCTTGATTTCCAATTTTCTCCTAACGTCTGTTAGTATCCACTCTTGGAAAGCTCCGGCACTTGAAAGTTTGTTGTACGAATTTCTGGTGTTCCGATGAACCTTTTGAGATCCGTTGGAAAGTGAAGTTGCATTGACCTGAAGAAGTTAAGAGATTGTAGGAACTGATGGAATATGAGTTTGTTCACTTCAGTAATCTCTTTGAATGCTCCTGTTCGTTTATGAAGAAGAAAGAGAGAAGTATGCGGCGGCGCACCGACTATTGTGAATTTTAACCGTAATCATTATTCATTTCCGCGTATCAGTATTTGATTCGATTTGTCCCATCTTTGTGAAGAGGAAGATTTGTGATATGAAGCGTTTCCCTAAGAAGATTTCTTGAAGCTGTTTTAGTACTAGTGTGACCACTATGAGTTTGAATGATGTCAATTGTATTGGCTGGAAGAAGCATATTTTCGCAAGTAGCTGGACAATTGTCATAGTATGACAGTGTGTTTATGCTCAGAGATGAACGAGGAACTCGTAGACCATTTGTTTGTATTTTGTGAACCGACCCTTTGTTCTGGAAGAATAGTTTTGATTTGCGATCAGAGATTGTAGCAGACAACACCCCAGGTATCCGATGACGACAGAGCTTCCACAGAAAGGACCAAGACTGAAGACCATGGTTAGATGATGAAGCGAAAAGTGTACCGCTTTTAAGGGGTCATTTAAGCCCTAAATCGTATTTATTTGATCAAATATTGCCCTAAATCGTTCCTTTTGTCATTTTAGGTACTTTGGAGAAGAAATCTGAAAAAGGAAGCATTTTGGACGTTTTTGGAGCATAAAAGTGAAGAAAACGACAAAGTCTCAAAATTGTGCTGGAAACTACCTTTGACGGCGTCAGGATTTACTCCAGACGGCGTCATGGCTTGGCAAGAAAAAGGTGGATGTGAAAATTACTCATGATAAGCCAGTGAAATTTGCATGGGAATTCTGACGGCGTCACCCTTTAATCTGATCAAGGTCGTCACGGCTTAATTTAAAGAGGGACGGCGTCACGACTAAATCTGACGGCGTCAAGCCTTGATAAGCCAGAACGGATTTTGGAGAGCTAAAGAGGGACGGCGTCAAGAAGGTCATCCGGGAACCCTAAAAGCGGCGAGGTGACGGCGTCACACTCCATAACGTGACGCCGTCAGATCTGAAAGTCTATATATAGTTTTGCAATTTTTTGTCATTGAGGTGGAACTTATTGAGGAACTTTGTGTGTGAAAACCCTAAGACGAATTTGGCAGCTTTTTCAAGGCTTTTTGCCTTGAGATCTTCCATGTTACATTGAAGATAAGTTATCAATTAATCATTCAATATGTCTATGTGTTGTTTGATTCTATCTTGTTCTTGTCTTTTGTTTAACATGCTAGGCTAGATTTATCTTGTGTTTGCTTAGATCTAATGAAACCTAGCTATTGATTATTGGTTATTAGTGTGTTGTTAGTTGTATTGGATGATTGTTCATCTATGTTAGGCTTAAGAAAACTGGCTAACTTCCTATTCGGTAACTTGCTTGAACGTCTTAAGAAACATGAACCAATGCGTACTAAAGGTTTTTATGGTTGTATTTAATGCACAAGCGAATTCTAGTGATCCCATGTTAGGAGCTTCCTAGCCGGCTCGACATAGGAGTGAAGTAGGAGCTTGTAGAGTTGGGGAAGTACGTACGCCACCCCACAAATGGTATTAAGGAATACACCCGTCATCCACGCAACTAATACACACTAATCAACCGGTAAAAGATAGTTAGGGAGTAAGGAAATATAAGTAAACACATTTCTCTCCACATAAGTTTTACCACCTTTTCATTTTCAGTTATTTTATTTTATTTGCATTCGTAGTTATTTGGGTTAGTTGACTAGCAACTAATTCCGCCCACTCTTTCAAACCCGAGATTTTACTTGCTTTCATAAAATTATAAAAATATAAAAAAGAATCTTCTCTCACCCTTAGACCTATTAGAGTAGTTTTTCATACCTAACGAACACTATTCCCTGTGGAGAACGATCAATCCCCCGTACTTACCACTACACTATACTACATCGGTCAGGTACACTGCCTGGTGGGGTTGTAAGCCTCTTGAGATCCCTCGAGAGGTAAAACCTGTTGTAAGGTTGCAAAACCACGCATCAAGTTTTTGGCGCCGCTGCCGGGGAATAGTTATTGTTTAGGTTGAAATTTTATTTTATAGGTCTACTCACTAGATTCCTTTCTATTGAGATTTTTATTTTATTTTTCTAGGTTTCCTTTAGTCTATCTTATTTCTTTGTACTTTTGTTTGTGACACCTTCCACCTTCCTCATGAGTAATAGTGGTCGCTTGATCCCTGTTATTCGTATTTTCCGCCGTGCAAATTTCCAACTACCCGTTCCCGCCCCCATCGTAGAAAACAACAACCTTTCACCCGACCACCACTTTGGTAACAATTCTGAGATGGAGGAGTCTGACCTTGAGAATGACTATGTTAGTCCGTTTTACTACTCAGACTCCGATGAGGATGCCGGTAATGGAGAAGTAGTTAACGAGGGATGGGGAAAAGAGGAAATTGATCCCTTTAAGTATGTTGACCCTAGGACTAAGATCGAAAAGGATAGCCTCTTTAACATGCAATTTCCGTGCAAGATTGGTTATCATGATTTTTATGCTTATCTTAACTCATCTTTGCCTATGAACATAATCTCTCGCGCTAATTATAATAAAATCATGGTAGATGAGCTAGAATATCAAGGAGATAACATTGTTGCTAGGACTAAGCTACTACACGTATTCGTTGGAAGTTTTGTGTATTTGGTGGAATTTATGGTTATGGAGAACTTAGGAGAATTCATTGATAACAAATTAACCCAAGTCATTTTTGGAGAACCCTTCAAAAGGTTGACCAACCTTGACGAAAAACTTGTGGACGGGTTAATTACATTCTCGGATGGGGACGAAGATTTTACTTACCAAATGCCCCGAGCACATCCTAGGTTTAAAAACTACTCCATTGAATCTTGCAATAGACTTGTGCCTCTTGATTTGTTAAGTGAGAATGATAAGAGGAAGGGGCTCAAATATCCACATGAGAAAAACAAGAGATACTATCATGGATGTTTGGAGCTGAATGATGAATACAAGAAAGATGAGGCAACAATTAGATGGCTCACACTCGGATACGTGAGCATAAGCGACACTAGATGAGCCTTACTTTGAGTCTAGCTACAAGACTCGTTAATAAAGAAAAGCGCTTCTTGGGAGGCAACCCAAGTTTTATTTTCTTTGTGTGTTTATTTATTTGTTTGTTTGATTTTATTTGTTTCCGTATGTATGTTTAAATTTTATTATTATTGATTCATGTTAAAAACTAATTTGTGAAAATGCTTTATCTTGTTTTTAACTTCGTCTTAACTACATATAAAGGTATTTTGCAAAAGTTAAGTGTAAGGGAAATCTAAATCGGTTTATTAGAGAACAAATGAACATGAATCATAATAATAATAAATTAACATACATATTAGTATTTTTTTGAGTCAAATGCTTGTATCGAGTCATAATGATGTTTTGCAGGATTTCCAGGAAGTAAGGTATAGGTTTTTCCAAAATTTTTTCCGGAAACTTAACATGAGAATTCTGTCAGATTGTTTCTGACGGCGTCAGGATTTACAACCTGACGGCGTCAGGTTTAATTTTCTGAAAATTTTTGAAAGTTTTGTTTTCATAAAAAGTTTTTATTAAATCTATAACTTATAATCTCCAGGAATCTGCAAAATTATCATTCCACAAGCATTATATCCTTATATATAGAGTTTATCCCGCCGATGTTATGCAGGTTTTCGTGTTTGTTTTCTCAGGTTTAACAGGTTATTTTGGACAAGGAAATGTTTTGGATCAAGCTTTTGGCGATGCATTAGTCATGAAGCTTTTACATTCTCTTTGGAAGAAGATTTAACCGTGTTACTTCATTATCCACCGAGCGAATCAGGGGAGTATTTGATTTCATTCTTTTACTTTATGCTTTTACATTTGTTATTTGAACATTGGGGACAATGTTCATCTTAAGTGTAAGGGGGGGGGGGTAAAAGTACGATTAGAGAATGCTATTACGCTTGATTTTTGTTTGTTTAATAGTAGATGTGTAATAAAACTGAGATAAATACCTGTTAGGGCAATTTTAGTGCCAAATTTAAATTTTTTTACAACATATAGGAGTGAAACTTTGATCTTATTGAGCGTCTCACGGATAGGAGTTATATGACTAGCACAAAAACCGTACCACAAAAAAATTTTCCACCCCAAATATGTGAGGTTCACCCCTAGAATTGGTAGGAAAAGCATTTATGCTATGATGTGTGTACCGGTAGCACTTAGATTCTAGAACTTGCGTTAGGACCATTCCGAGGCCACAAGTGAGACTACATTTGTGTAGTTAGATTTACTACATGATAAGAGGCATTAGGATTAACCCATTGTTTTACACCTGTGTTTTTGTTATAATTACGTTGGCTACATTGGTCAAGTAATTCTCCCACACCCTTTGCGTTGTACTCATTTTTAGTACACGATACCCCTAGTACACCCCTCAGAGCCTATCTTTTCGTTTCAACCTTTAAGCATTTTACTTGAAGGAAGAATTTGTTACACCCCACTAAAATGTACACCCAAATCGCCTTAGCCTACCTTGTATGCACTCATTTTTAGTGCATTATTGTTACAACATTTGTTTAAACCCAAGTTAATTATCTAATTGATTACATGGTTGCTAAGTCGAGTCATATCCTTGTACATATTGTTTTGGGACGATTGGGACTCATGGGTAAAGTACTAGTGTAATGGAGTAATGGGGAAGAACATCATTTATTACCCTCATATGTGCTAAATATTTTAAAAGTACTCCAAGTGTTTTAATTATCTTAATTCGAGTCATTAGATTAGTTAATTGTAAAGTTATGTAAAAGTTCAAGTGTAAGGGGAATGCAACGCCCCTTTGATGTATTATTTTGGATGGTAGGGCAAAAGTGTATGCAAAAAAAAAAAAAAAAAAAAAAAAAAAAAAAAAAAAAAAAAAAAATCAAGAAAAATACAAAAAAAATGAGAAAAAGAAAAGTAGAAAAAACGTACGGACTACCATCCCGTTTTATTTTATGTTTATTTTTTGTTTTTGTTATTTTCTTTCATTAGCTTAAATCGAGTCTAGTCTTGGCTTAGCAACATTGTATAATACATGTAATTGATCAAGATCTTTAACTCGCCACCAGTAAAATATCCCTTATCCAACAAAACCGTGTTTATCATATCCCTACACCTAACGTTATAACCCATTTAAAAGCCCTCTTTGATAGTTTATCTTTGGTGCTTACGCCTAGTGGAGGAGGTTTTCGATCCTTTCCCAAGCCTATGGTAATCTATTTGCTATGACAGGTAGTGAGAGATATTATCCGTTTTCATTTATGAGATTTATTTTGATGACACTTGAGAGATGTGAGTATCTAAACACTACTTGTGAGGTGCTAGTTTGTAATCTCCGTGCTTATTATGATTAAAGTGGAACGATTATTTGTTGTAATTACTTTTATGTTAGCATTAAATGACCCCTAACTTGTATTTTGATTAGAATAAAAGCGCATTTGCTTGAGGACAAGCAAATCTCAAGTGTAAGGGTATTTGATGAAGCGAAAAGTGTACCGCTTTTAAGGGGTCATTTAAGCCCTAAATCGTATTTATTTGATCAAATATTGCCCTAAATCGTTCCTTTTGTCATTTTAGGTACTTTGGAGAAGAAATCTGAAAAAGGAAGCATTTTGGACGTTTTTGGAGCATAAAAGTGAAGAAAACGACAAAGTCTCAAAATTGTGCTGGAAACTACCTTTGACGGCGTCAGGATTTACTCCAGACGGCGTCATGGCTTGGCAAGAAAAAGGTGGATGTGAAAATTACTCATGATAAGCCAGTGAAATTTGCATGGGAATTCTGACGGCGTCACCCTTTAATCTGATCAAGGTCGTCACGGCTTAATTTAAAGAGGGACGGCGTCACGACTAAATCTGACGGCGTCAAGCCTTGATAAGCCAGAACGGATTTTGGAGAGCTAAAGAGGGACGGCGTCAAGAAGGTCATCCGGGAACCCTAAAAGCGGCGAGGTGACGGCGTCACACTCCATAACGTGACGCCGTCAGATCTGAAAGTCTATATATAGTTTTGCAATTTTTTGTCATTGAGGTGGAACTTATTGAGGAACTTTGTGTGTGAAAACCCTAAGACGAATTTGGCAGCTTTTTCAAGGCTTTTTGCCTTGAGATCTTCCATGTTACATTGAAGATAAGTTATCAATTAATCATTCAATATGTCTATGTGTTGTTTGATTCTATCTTGTTCTTGTCTTTTGTTTAACATGCTAGGCTAGATTTATCTTGTGTTTGCTTAGATCTAATGAAACCTAGCTATTGATTATTGGTTATTAGTGTGTTGTTAGTTGTATTGGATGATTGTTCATCTATGTTAGGCTTAAGAAAACTGGCTAACTTCCTATTCGGTAACTTGCTTGAACGTCTTAAGAAACATGAACCAATGCGTACTAAAGGTTTTTATGGTTGTATTTAATGCACAAGCGAATTCTAGTGATCCCATGTTAGGAGCTTCCTAGCCGGCTCGACATAGGAGTGAAGTAGGAGCTTGTAGAGTTGGGGAAGTACGTACGCCACCCCACAAATGGTATTAAGGAATACACCCGTCATCCACGCAACTAATACACACTAATCAACCGGTAAAAGATAGTTAGGGAGTAAGGAAATATAAGTAAACACATTTCTCTCCACATAAGTTTTACCACCTTTTCATTTTCAGTTATTTTATTTTATTTGCATTCGTAGTTATTTGGGTTAGTTGACTAGCAACTAATTCCGCCCACTCTTTCAAACCCGAGATTTTACTTGCTTTCATAAAATTATAAAAATATAAAAAAGAATCTTCTCTCACCCTTAGACCTATTAGAGTAGTTTTTCATACCTAACGAACACTATTCCCTGTGGAGAACGATCAATCCCCCGTACTTACCACTACACTATACTACATCGGTCAGGTACACTGCCTGGTGGGGTTGTAAGCCTCTTGAGATCCCTCGAGAGGTAAAACCTTTTGTAAGGTTGCAAAACCACGCATCATTTGAGTTAAAAACCTTGTAGAAGATTGGTAGAAGATGTTCGTGACCGGCGTTACCAAGAGAGAAGCATGAGAGGAGAAGACAGACTGAGATGAGACTCGATTATACCTCAAGCAGCACGTGGAGATTTCAGTTGGGCATCAAGACGACCAGACCGTAGAAGATGAGCTTTCAGCACATAAACCAGGAAGTCCACAACAGTTTGAGTTGGTGAATTTTGAATCATGCCAGAAGACCTGTAGGAGACACGTAACTTTGTTCCTCTAGTCATTTCAGTTGTACTAAGATGAATTGAGGGCTGAAGCAGACTCGCAAATGGAGGAATGCACGGTGATCACGTCGGAGATTCACGCTACCACACCGAGGTGTCCAGAAGAAGTGTCGAAGACTTGAGGAACCATACTCAAGTTTATGATTTCCTTTTCACCCTATGATCGTATGATTAGACAAGAGAGCGACTACTTGGAAATTGAAAGGATTCGAGATCATGAAATTGAATGGATGAAATTTTGTAGTAAACGTTTGGATTTGGAAGATTTGATTGCTGTAAAGGATGAAGATATTGAAGACGTAATTCATTTCCTCTTAGACCACTTAAATTTCCGTTACCTTTCGATAGGATCTTTTGAATGAGCCTTACCCTATTAGAAATTCCTTTCTATGTTCGTTATGCACTCGTTTGGATGATGGTTTCGTTATGAGAAGGATGATGAATTATGGAAGACCTAACATTTCGACGACGAGTTTCATTTTGAGATGTACACATTCCGTTACGCTATTTGTACGTTCAAATTCCTCCGATTTAGAATCCGTAGTGATGTTTGTTTTGAACCGACCTTAGGAGGTAGGAAGACTGATAGGTGGTTAAGATAAGTAGTTCTGTTCGCGACTTGAGATAAAGTATGACCATCATGATGGTATACTCATATGATGCTGGTATTATGACGAGTAGCTAACGTGATAATACTTACGTCATATGACGTACCCTTATTGTGTTCATAGGATATTTCGAGGAGTACTTTAGAAACCTTATAATGTTGATAGGAGATGTAAGAATTTTTGCATCTGTAAGATTTAGGTTCATTCCACCTATACGCTTAATCTGTTCGCCGTTATACGATCTGATACGTTCGATTCTTGATACGCATTTGTTGATCCCTATACTTCTGACAAGAATCATAAGATCTGCTGTGAAGTTTTCTGCCATTTGATGTCACCAACAATCTATGTTCTGTACGATCTCATGTGATTTGCTTAATCAAATTCTATGGACGGCATATCCGTCAAAATCCTATGTATTCTTTGTATCTCTTCCGAGAGAACGCGATAATCATTTGTCATGTTGGATATGATCTTTGCAATCTGAAATTCAGTATAGTATGTCCTTCTGAGAAACCCGAAGCTATCTTAGATCGACAACGAAGAGTCATGAGAAACAAGTCTTTTACATTTCCGTTCGCTGTCCGTTGTGTCTTCTGTTTCGTTTCATTTTCGTTCGTAAAGATTCTTTGGAAGAACCACCCAGAGCGGGAAGCTGCCTGGGAAACCGAGGAATCGATACGAGCTAGTTATCCGCATTTTTTATTCTGATCTGGTACGTCCCTATTTTGCTTTCGATCCTTTCACTTCTGATTCTTTGCAAATTTTGAGGACGAAATTTTTCTGTTAGAGGGGAAGAGTTGTAAAACCCGAAAATCTAAAACATGCAAAAATTACCAAAATGCCCCTGAAACTTTAAAATTTAATTAAAGCTTAATTAAAGTTCCGAATCGATCCCAAACTTCGGGTAATGAACAAGTTATAATCCCAAATAATTTCGACAACTCCATTTAATATTTTTGCAAGCTACAAAATTACTAAAATACCCCTAAGAGTGCCGAATGGAATTATATGATTTATATTGTGTGTGTAAATGTAATTAAAATACATTAAATATGCAATTAAGGCCTAATAAATTTCCCAACTAAAATTTTCGGTATCCAAGGCCCATTCCCCTTCCCCAAAGACCGGTCAATCACCTTTAATACTAATCCCTAATTTATTTCTACCAAATAAACCCTAAAACAATTAAGCCGCCACTCTTAAAAATCACCCACACCACATCCGAATTTTCTGAAGCAAAGAGGTAATTTTATGGAGTTCTTCATAGTGCCAAGAAGGTGGGAAAAATAGCCACAAGGTCCTGGAGTCGATCGTGTGTTCGTGGTGAATTAATTGGGTCGAAATATTGAAACCGAGCAACAAAAATTCAAAGCGTGTGAATCCCTTGATCTAAAATCCTTCTGGTATTTTTCTAGCCTTCTCCTAATCATATATAACATGTAAAAATTATTGAAATCGAACCATGCATCATGTATTGATCGAATGAAAAATAAATAGCTTAAAACCCTAATTTTGAATAATCGAATCTAATAAATCCATGCGATTTTTTTGAGGTGTTCACTTATTTTTCCTGGGTTCTATATGCTTCGTATAACATGAGAAAAATGGTTTCTTGATTTTTTGGAGTCGAATTCGTGATTTATGGATTTTAGTTATAATCGGATTTTTAGGGAAAATAAGGGAAATCGTGGAACAAAATTTAATACCAATCGATCTAGGGTTTTTGGTGGATGAAATCTGGAAATAAAAGTGATACAATGATGATACAATGATTGCTTAATGATTGGGGTTACTAGGGTTTGATTTTTGATAATTATTTTGCAAACCGATTTGAAAATAATAAGTTAAGGGGGTGTTTTGTAATTATTAAAACTTGTGGGATATTTTTGTAATATTTTATGGACCTGGGAGAATGTGTAAAAATTATAACATGAGGGTCTTATTTGTAATTTTGGCAAGATATGGATTTAATGGTAATAATTGTGTCGAATTAAAAATAAATAAAAATGAGGGACTAAATATGTAATTTCTGGAAACTTGGGGATGTTTTGAGTAATAAATTATATTCAGGGGGTTATGTGTAATTTTGGTAATTTAATGGCTTAATATGTAATTGTAAATAATTAAAGGTTGAAATTGTAAATTAAAGGACTAAATATGTAACTTTGATAACTAGAGGGACTTGATGTGAAAATTGTGAATGTTTAAGGGTGTGTTCGTATAACATGTTGAAATAAGTGTTCATTGTGTAAAATTGAGAAATTAAGGGCTTAATATGTAATTATGGTTAATTATTTAAATCGATTTGTAATGTAATAAAGTACAAGGACTAAATATGTAATTTACCGAAAGTTTAAGGGCTGTTTGTAACATAATAATATTGAGGGTTACTTCTGTAATTTGAAAGAATAAAAGGACTTGATGTGTAATATGAATATTGTAAAGGTTAAATTTGTAAATTATGTAAGTATAAGATTAATTTGTAAATTAATAAAGTAAAGGGGTGTAATTCGTAAATATTGGAAACTTGGAGGCTAAAAGTGTAATTCTGGAAAATAAAGTATTCGAATGGTAAATTATGAGATTTCTATTTTAAACCTTGAACTTTGGTAAAGTTACGTTTATAACCCTGAACTATGAAAACTTGTCATAATTAACCCTGAACTTGTGTAACTTGTTAAAATGAATGTTACTTCCATAATAAGCTAATTAAAGACTTGACTTAAATTATATCACTTGAATCTTGCTAAATGTGGTAACTTACTAATTATGGAAACCTGCTAAAAATGGAAAGTTACTAAAAATAGAAGTTACTTATAATGGGAAGATAACTGAACCCCTTTCGTATTTCTGTCTTCTACTCCTTTAGGTTCAAGGAGGGAGTGATCTTGATCCCTGTCAGCTACTCTTGTGTTTGTGATTGCTATTTGAATAAGGTACAGATATTCTGCCCTTTTTAATAAGGTGCCTTCGACCTCTTGATTTCTGATTTGAACCTATGATATGAACCTTTGGCAATTGAACCTTTGATATGAACCTTTGATATGAACCTTGAGATTTGGACTATGCTTTGACTATATGAACCTTTGCTTTGATATGAACCTTTGACCTTTGACCCCAGTTTGATACCCGAGCCAAATATGTTTCCTAGCCATGAAGGTAACATGGCCATGTCATTGATGCACCAGTGGCATGACTCTAGTGTACTCGAGTGATGTTGTACACCGTCCCCATTTTGATTTGATATGAGCTCACTATGATTTGTTATGGCCAATATGATTTGTTTGGGGGGCGTATGGATGCATCCTAGATTTGATTTGATTTGTGAAATTGATATATTTGTATTTGGTGACTGATGATGGGTGCAATCCACGTCTTTCACAAAATTTGGGAGCTCGCTACTCCATTTGAAGAATGAGGACACCCCTCATATTATCTGATTATCTGAGAGGCCTCCCCTCTATATGATTTGAAGATTATGGTTACAATATGATGTGATTTGATTTGTTTGGGCTCGTGGTGGATTACTGTCCTAAACCTTACTCTTTATTTCCTTTTCCTATATCTCATTCATTATGATATGTCTGTTCATCTCCATTAAATTTTGTTTCCGTTTATTATATATCTGTTCACTGGGCTTTTTAAGCTCAGCCGCACTTCTTTTCCTGCGGCAGGTTTTAGTAGGAAGCCAGGAGCTTGGGTTTGCTTTGGGATGAGAGATTAGCTTATGAAGACGATACCTTAGTTTTAGCATTCACTTATGTACGACTACGTAGATTTGGTATATTTCCTTTGTAACATTGTAAACCAATTGTATTATGTAAGTCGTATGTTATGCTTGCCTTTGATATGTCACCATTTGCGTGACACTTCTACCCTTGTCGGGTTGGGGTGTTACAGTTTTTGACATATTCGAGATTATACATCCACTATCATAGATTGCAAAGCATAGCTAATAGACTTATGTATCAAATATGTTTAGCAAACAAGTTGATGTTGAAGTTACTTGAAATACTTTGATTTTAAAAGCTTATGAGAGCTTACTATAAATAAAATAGATTACTATTACTTAAACAAACTTTATATTTCAATACAAATAGCTTATTTTTCTAAGGTAAACATAACCATCAAAGAGTAAGTGGTATGGCAACGTTGCTTATTTTTGGAGAATAACATTGAACTTATCACGTCAACTTCCGTGCTATATATTAAATTATGAGCCAAAGTTATCATGACGACGTTGTCATTCAGTGTGTTTATGTGTGTATTTTCGTGGCGCCCCCATTATAGTGTTACTTTTAGTTTTATTTGGCAATTTTGTTGAATGTTTGGTTTGGATAGACAAAACTATACGAGTATTTGGTTTAGTTGGAGCATGTGTGGTTGTTGGATAAGCCTTCCATTAATGTTATATGTGGTGGTTGATGAAAAACGGTAAATGAGATTACAACAAGAAACTCTAAAATTTGCTCTTTAAAACTGAAATGTGTAAAACCAACGTTTGTACATTGCTCTCAAAACCGTGTACCTGTCGCACAAACCTAAATACACATTTAGACCATTCGATATAAAACAATGTGTGTGGGTCAAGCACACGTACATACAACATGTATTTAGAAAGTTATCAATCTTTTGTACTTAATTTGCATTTTGAACTCATATAATTGACAGTATATCGTTTTCAATGCATCGACTATTGGGTGGTTAGCAAAAACCTTTCATAATTCAAAGAAAACTTATCGACCTAACGCATTGGTACCTTATCGACGCCAGTATGATTTGTGAAGTGTGATGCTTATGTAGGAAACATGTGAAGAGGTTGACTTGAACAACTAACTACTGTTAGTTCCGGGGTTTAGAATTATGGTTTTGTAAAATGAATTTTAATGCTACTACTTGTTACTTCAAGGCGAGTTCTCTCTGTCCTTAAAGAAATTTCGCCCCCACCGTTCTTTCGAACAATCGTGTTTTGGGTTACCGACGAATTGCCTCCCAAGATACAATGAAACAACGTATGTAGCAATTATCAACACTACACGATGGTGGTGATAATCCGGATGAACAACCGAGTTATCGAGGATTTCAAGACACTATAAGTTATATTTCTATAGCAATATAACATATAGCAACCGGGAAAAGAAAGAGAGGTTTTATTGTGTGATTTTCGTGGTTGGAATATCCAGAAATGGCCTGAATGTTGCTGATATATATAGGCAGAAACGTGACTGTTCAAACAGTCACAATGGTTCACTAAAAGGTGCTAATAGCGACGGTTTAGCGATGACTTAGCGACAGAAAAACCATCTCTAATTGATGTCACTTAAAAAGTCGCGATGGTTCACTCAAATACACCTTTTTAAAAGAATTAACCGCCACCTTTCCGAATAGGTGCGTCTTTACAACAATGATGATTCATTAGCAACGGTTTTGTGACACAAAAACTGTCGCAAATTTCAATTTCGTGGCAAAGACCAAAACACAACAAACCTCTCTTTTCCATCATAAGATTCAACCCAAATGACTAATTTATCTTTTGAAAATAATTACCCAACAATCCCCCACCATTTTCAAAATAGACATAGGTTTTGAAAACGACACATAAGACCTAACCTGATTCAGAAATCCCCGGGGGTGTTATGCATAAGTAAAGATGGAATATTACACCTTGAATCTTTACGTAGTGAAAGCGCTCAAGCTTAACTAGGGTAAGAATGGTTGGACCAAAGCCATTGAACCATCTTCCTTTATATGTTAAACGGAAACGCTTCACGCATATCCTTCCTCTCGTTCATTCAATCCACTTTGTGCCGACCCTTTAACTGGCCATGGGTCTTATCTTGGTTTCTCAGAATGCTTTAGAGCCAAGCCCTTGAACTCATAGGAAGCGGCCTCACTTCCACATTCAGATAGGTGGACCTTATCAAGATTGTTCCCGTAACTTAAAACAATCCAACATAATTGTGTTATAAGTCCATTAAGAATTCTATTCAACCTTTAACTACATTACGTTTCCAAGTTCCACTAAGCCTGGGATGGTGTGTTGTAAATGTCGCAGAACTTCAGTCACGTTCGGATGATGTACTTTTACTTGATCTCGAGACTTGGTGAAATACCAAGCGTCAAGGCAAGGTTCCATCATGGGTGACTATTTATATGTGGGCTTGATCCCATCCCTTATATACTTCAATCAATTTATGTACAACAAGTTTTTACTCGATTGTAAAAACTAGTGGTGATCACCCCATCTTTACAAACTGATTGAGTTTCATGTGGCTAATTCCACTACTTTGGGAATTAACATGTACACATAATTGATGACTTGACATTGTCCTTGTACAATTTTTCCGTTTGATCCCAAGACTACCTCCATCAGGCGTGATAAATCCATCGATTGTAGATTCTTAGTCTTTTCGATCTTTTATCCAACCTGTATCAATTTATCCTCATAATACTCAAAAGGGTCCCCGTTGTATTCTAAACCATAATCCACGGTTTTTCTACAAATACATAGTACTCATTCTACAACAGCCGACATATCATTTACATCGTAAAAACAATGATATCTATTCGACCAATAATAGATTGTATAAGTACTATATATATGCATGAGAAAATGACTAGGTTCATTACTTTCCCGATACAGAGAATGTTAATTAAAATATCCTCAATGGCATTTGTTATTACAAACAAATAATGATTTAACTTGTTCAAAATTCCCACAAGTTTCAATGAATCCCATTAACATACCCGGGGCAAAAAAGTTCTAGAAATTATTTTAGACAAATGAGGATAACCCACAAATCAAAATCCTTTTTGATAATTTATTGAAATTTAATCAAAAGAAGATATTTTGGATGTTAAAAATAAATTTTTTTCGGATCTTTTGGAAAGGGCACTTTAATTAAAAAGTATAAAAAGTGATATGGGGGTGACACGTGTCCCCCCTCTTTTTTTACCCCAAGGACATAAAGGTAATTTCACCATACTGCTTCCTCTTTCCCCTTTCCTCTTTCCGTTCAACAATCCCCTTTCCTCTTTCCCCTCCTCTTTCTAATTCCGTTCAACATTCCCTTTTTTCCGTCCATATATAATCGAAATTTACACAATGATCTCCATTCAATTCATTCATTCATTCAATTTCACATTTTTTTCATTCTTTCATTTGTTCATATTTTGCAAATTTAGGGTTTTTTTGCTCTCAATTCATATTCTTTTATTTGAATCGTTAATTGCTCTTCAAATCGTTTTAATTGTTCATATCGGAAGAGAATTAGGGTTTTTAACCGTACGATCGGTTAATCGGAAAAAATTTAGGGTTTTTAACCGTTGAGGAAGAGAATTAGGGTTTATAATCATTCAATTGGTTAATTGGAAGAGAATTAGGGTTTCTAAGCATTCAATCGGTTAATTGGAAGAGAATTAGGGTTTTTAACCGTTCAAATTTGGGGATTTTCAATGCCAAATCGATTTCTAATGGCTGAAACTGATACTCATGTGTTTAATCAAGGTAATTTCATTTTTTGTTATACATTCATCAGTCAGTTAGTGCTTATCTTATGTTCATCTATTTATGCTTATTTTTATCATATGTTCATCAATTTTTTTGTTATCTGCTTATTTTTATCTGTTGTGCTTATCTTAGCTATGAATTTTATTTGTGTTTTATGTTTGCTATTATGTTTTTTGGTTCATCAGTCATTGTGCTGTGTTATGTGTTTTTGGTTCATCAGTTTATTTTGCTGTGGTATGTGTTTTTTGGTTCATCAGTCATTGTGCTGTGTTATGTGTTTTTGGTTCATCAGTTTATTTTTGCTGTGTTATGTGTTTTAGGTTCATCAATTATTTGTCCTGGTGTTATGTGTTTTTGGTTCATCAATTTTTGTCCTGTGTTGTGTTTTAGGTTCATCAATAAATTTAATGCTACTATATTAGTGCTGCAAGAATTTGGTTCATCAATTATTGTCATGTATTATGTGTTTTTGGTTCATCAATTATTGTCATGTTTTAGTAGTATAAGTTTCAACTGCTACTTGTATGCCCTGTGTCATGTGTTTTGGTTCATCAATTGTTGTTCATCAATAAATTAAATGATTATGTATATATATATATATATATATATATATATATATATATATATATATATATATATATATATATATATATATATATATATATATATATATATATTTTACAGACAATGATTATGAAGCTGTTCCATATTCTGTTGGTATTGTTTCTGAGGAGACGGGTGAGAAGTTGTGGATTCCTGATATTCCTGCTGGTGAGAAGCCGTGTATTGGTATGATGTATCATTCTCTGGAGCAGGCTTATGAGTATTACAAAGACTACGCAAAAAAAGCGGGTTTTGAGGTTCGTTTAGGTCAACAGTATGTATCTAAGAAGAATAAGGACAAAAATCTGGATTTGAAGTATTTTGTTTGTAGTAAAGAAGGTACAAATCCTGCCCCAAAAGTTGGAGCAAAGCCTAGTAATAGGAAACATCCGTCTAAGCGTACTGATTGTAAGGCTGTTTTACGCGTAAAGTATATTGAAGGAAAAGGATATTGGTGTTACGAATTTGTTGAGGCTCATAATCATTGCCTAGTTAGTCAGGAAGATAGCGTTTTTCTAGTTTCTTCTCGTGATGTTTCTTATACTCAGCAAGTTTTTCTATATCAAGCATCGCAAGTGAATCTTGGTCCAGTGAAGGGTTTCAATTTACTTAGGCAGATTTGTGGGGACTATGATTTTATTGGGGAAAGTTCGGTTGATTGTAAAAATTATAGGAGAGATGTGCTTGATTTCATTGGTAAGAATGATGCTCAGATGTTAGTTGAGATGTTGATGAACAAGAAGGATTATCTTCCTAATTTTTCATTTGAGTATCAAACTGGTGAGAATAACGCGTTGACGAACCTTTTTTGGGCTGATGAATATGCGAAGAGAAACTATTATGCGTTTGGCGATGTTATGTCATTTGATGCGACGTTCAGAACGAATAAGTAAGTTCATTTTTTATATGTTCATCAGTAATAAGTTAATTTAAATGGTTCATCAGTTAATTTAAATGGTTCATCAGTTAATATAAATTAAATGGTTCATCAGTTAATTTAAATGGTTCATCAGTTAATATAAATGGTTCATCAACTGTATGTGAGTGACAGGTTATGTTACTGTATGTGACTGTGACAGGTCACTGTATCTTATCTCTTTATCTTATCTGAAAATCCACCTTTTTATCTCTACACCAGGACAAATAATCCATGAAACACCTATCTAAACCTATCTTATCTTTTTCCTCTACCCCACCTATCTTATCTCTTTATCTCTTTTCTTATCTTTAAAGACTGATGAAATGAATGTAAATAGGTCATGTTTCTAGCTTGAATTGTTTCCTCGGAGTAGTCGTTGGGTGACTGTGAGTAGCTTTTGAAACTCATTGATCAGCTCAAACACATAAACTTCGCCGCAACATGTAACAACCGTGATTTTAGCAGGTTAGTTTGACTAATAAGTCTCAACCTATTTAACTTTTATGTGGTGTGTACTATGTGCTTAGATGTGGTATATGTGCGGTTTATGGGTAATAGGTACGTGTGTTAGCACTAAATCCCTTGGTGTGATGTTTTCTTCATGAGTTGGGTAGTGTGAATTTTGGGAGAAGTTCATTTTGATCGCCTTGGTGGTGTAGAAATGACTTGTGTAATTTTGGTGTTTTGTGGTTTTGCGTAACAAGTCTCCGTTCAATTATTTGAGCGTTAGTAAGTTACGTGGAGGTTATTTTTATGGAGTATATTAATGTTAAGTGTGAAATTTCTATTTTTGGAAACTTTATTTTGAAAATGATATTTTTCCGGGTTGTCATAAAATCAGGAGTTTATCGCGTAAGGTGTTAATTTAAGTATAGGGTTTTTATAAAATATAAAAGTACAAGGTTTTAAGTGTAATAAATAGTTTTAAGTGTAAAGCAATAAGGATTATTTAGGGGAAAAAGGAAATAAATTTTTATTCCAAATACACTTACCTAAATTAAGGGAGGTCTAGAATCCTCCATAGTGTATTATAAATATAAAATCAAAACCCTTACCCATATTTTTTGATAAAATTCGACCAAGAACAAGGGAAGAGAAGAAGAAAAATTAGGGTTTTATTTTTTGAAGCTAAAATCAAGAACGAGGTATAGTTTTTAATATTTGTATTCAATTAATTGTTTAAATATTGTTATAATTCATGTAACAATAATTATGGTGGATCTAGGGTTTTATGAGATCTCTGTAAATTTGGTTGATAAAACATGTTAGGATCATTAATTAGTAATATTATAGTGATTGGTGAAAAGATTTAAGCGTAAAACATGTTAATTAATGAGTTTAGATTTTGACAGATTTATAAGGCTGTAAAGATTCGAATGTATTTAATAGATGGAGATGAGTTAGATCACGAATTTTATGTCTAAATTATAGTTCAGTGAAAGAGCTTTCCAAAAAGTCTAACCACAAGTGTTTTCGAGGTCGGGAAGTCAGTCAAACGAATTTTATGAGTTAAGGTGTCAAAACTGTTAAACCGGGACAGAATTAGGGTAAAAGTATTGAGGTCAATGGTGGCTTTAAAAGTGTTATTAGGGTTAGGCCTTCTGTGGGAATTGATTTCTATATTATATTTGACTTCCACACGAAAATTAGGCGATAATAAGTTGTGCGAGTAGGTCTACAAGGTCAAAATTTTTTGGTGTCCGATCAGATCCGAATCTGGATAGTTGTCATGTTTGATTTTTCATTGAGTACTTGTGTGTGTTTTTAGTGCATGGCCTTCTGGGACAAGCTTTTATGCTTATGAAGGATCATGGTGGATTTTTGGTGTGAGTTTTGAAGCGTTATTCGCTGTGATTTTATGTGGGTGAAAGTGCCCTACAAATCTGCGTTTTCTGAAAGTTTTAATAAAGGGATTTAGTGAGTGTAAAGTATTGGGTGATGATTAGTATGGAGTCTAGGTGATCTGTAGTGGGTTATATGAACCTTAGACATCCATCATATATATGTGTTACATGGACTATAGCTTTTAGCTTGGTCGCGTGTAATGTGGTATTGTATTGTTTGTATAGATTTGTGTGTGGATTATTTGGAAGCTGCGGAATTGAGGTGAGTTCATAGTCCCATATTTTTACTTTGTTTTAAACTTGGGATGGAGATGATGCTTGTTAAAATTATTTTTGAGTTACTATGATTAAATGTTGTTAAAATGCATGGACTTGTAATGGTTATTGTATGTATACTGCATGTTATTGTGGTGTTTAATTGTGGTGATTATTTGAGTGGGAAAGTCCTAGTGGCTCTACTCATTATAATTATCTTGGATCGGTGGGCGCGTTCCGTCCCAATTGATGTGGTGTTTGGATCGGTGGGCACGTTCCGTCCCAATTTATACTTGGATTGGTGGGCACGTTCCGTCCCGTAAGCTGTGATTGCATGTTAGTTGTATGATAACTTTACTTTTACTGTCCTGCAATGCTATATTATGTTTTATAATCACAGTAAATCGATAACCAAGGTGTTTTGTGTGTCTTAAACCTATGAATCTCACCAACATTATGTTGACGTTTTTAAGCATCATTTTCAGGTGAGCATTCTAAGGCTAAGATAGAAGGGCGTGACTAGAAGAGACTAGTTTGCATTTGAGGATGACTTACCTTGCGTTTAGTTGGATATGTTGGATTTTGTTTGAGATACTTGATTTTCTTTCATTTTAACTTTATGTTTTAATGGAGATACCTTAGTGATTGTTTTGGTTATTTGTTTTGGGGTATCGTTACGACACTTTGTGTTTGTACTTTGCTCTATTTATTTGCATGTAGTACTTTCTCTATTTAGACGCCAAGTGTTGTGATGATATCCATAATGTTGCACTCGCGTTTCCGCCATTGGCGAGGTGTGACAGATTGGTATCAGAGACTTGGTTATAGAGAAGTAGGTGGTTGAACCTAGACTATAACCTAGGAGTCCCTCATATAGTTGCATTTAGGGTCTATGTGTGAATATAGTATTTTACGTGTTTATTATTCTTGAGTTTATGAGTAGTTTCGTCGAGTTTCAGACGCCGATTGAACCCCCATACTTAGTATTGTATACGTCGATTATAGTATGTCACCTCCCTCGCGTAAGAAGTTTCGTTGGGCTATCGTTTTGCTACCAGTTGTAAGAGAAGTGTTAGGATGAAGCGGACTAACCGCAGAATCCGAGTTCCCGCTAGCATAAATTTATGTTCGGACAAAGGACGGGATGTATATGGAAAACATTGATGGAGAAGAAGTGGATAGGTTTGCAACCACGGTGACTGTTGGAGATGGGGCCGTTACCAAGTACTCTGGGAAGTGTCCTCACTTCACATATGCAGGAAAGGTGGTTCTGTCTAAACCTCGTGAGTTGTATGTACTGGTGGATCATGCGGAATTGGAAGAAAGAAACGGGAATGGGTGGTTGAGTAAAGATGAAGGGGAGTTAGGATGGAAGGACGTGGACTCGGATCTGGAGTCCGCAGCAAGTAGTGAGTTTAATCGATCTGAGTGGGGAGGCAAGTGCGAGAGTGGAGCTTGAGCCATTTTGCGACGTCTTTTGTTTGTCTTGGAATTCTTATATTGTCTTTTGCCGTCAGGAGCCATATTGGAGCACGATTACTCCTGAATATTGGAGCATTTTTATCCAAGTGATTTTGATTATAGAGTTAAAGTGATCGTTGGAATTGTTCCATGATCATTGGAATTGTTCCAAGTGAGATGGTTGTTTGCATGAAGTGTGGTCATAGGCGGAAGTACACTTGTGAAAGTGGGCATAGATAATTATGGTGGCCAACATAATTATACTTGCGTCACAACACAAGTGGACTTGCAAGTATGATAGCATGGATTGTGTTGTGTATTAGGTGCTATGTGCTGTATGTGCGTTATCATTGAGATGTGTGGTTTTGGAAGCAAGTATGCGTGTGGAATAGGCCTTATAACTATGGTCGCGAACATAATTATAAGGGTATCACACACGTGGACTTGTGACCATGATTACATTGATTGATGTTTGTTGTTTTATGCTGTGGTAGATGTTATGTGACATCATGTGGATGATGGTTGTATGGTTAGAGATGTATTCTCTTAACCGTTTGGGATATCGTTGTATGTGGGAGTGTGTGGGTGGTAAGATTCCATTTTACCTAACATATGCTGATACCTCGATTATCCGATGGTGCTAATGTTGTGATATTTAAGTTAGTTCATTTGCTAGACTATTGAATGTTGGACCTAGTGAGCTTAGACCTAGTATTGTGATTGAAATAGCTAGCGGTAGGGAAGTAGAAGTTGACAAGGTTATTCGTGGGTGCACGATAGTGTTAGAGGGCATTCCATTTATGATTGACTTGATACCTTTTGGGCATGGGAGTTTCGATGTGGTGATAGGGATGAGCTGGTTGTCTAAGCATAGAGCCGAAGTTATATGCCATGAGAAGGTAGTGCGTATACCTTTAGGGAATGGTAGTATCCTTCGGATACAAGGAGAATGCGTAGGGAAGGACGTGAAAACCCTTAAGACTGCAAAGGCTGAAGAACGTAAGATAGAGGAGATTCCTGTGGTATGTGAGTTTCTTGGTGTGTTTCCTGAAGGCTTGTCTGGATTGCCTCCAATCCGTCAAGTTGAATTTCGTATTGAGTTGATTCCTGGAGCGGCCCCTGTGGCGAAATCCCCATATCGTTTGGCACCTTCTGAGAGGCAGGAGTTGGCGGAGTAGCTGCAAGAACTTCAGGATAAGGGATTTATTCGGCCTAGTCATTCTCCGTGGGGAGCGCCGATGTTATTCGTTAAGAAGAAGGATGGTTCGTTCGGATGTGTATTGATTATCGAGAATTGAACAAGTTAACTGTTAAGAATCGATATCCTCTCCCTAGGATCGATGATCTCTTTGATCAGTTGCAAGGTGCTCGATTTTTCTCAAAGATAGATCTACGTTCTGGGTATCATCAGCTGAGAGTGCATGAGGAGGATATTCCGAAGACTGCGTTTAGGACTCGTTATGGACACTTTGAGTTCACGGTTATGCCATTTGGGTTGACAAATGCACCTGCGGTATTCATGGATTTGATGAACCGTGTTTGCAAGCCTTACTTGGATAAATTCGTGATTGTGTTCATTGACGACATTCTAATTTATTCTAAGTCGAAGGAGGAGCATATAGAACATTTGAAGTTGATCCTTGGATTGCTGGAGAAGGAGAAATTGTACGCCAAGTTCTCAAAATGTGAGTTTTGGCTTGAGGAGGTACATTTTCTTGGACATGTGGTGAATAGTGAAGGAATACATGTGGACCCTAGTAAGATAGAAGCGGTCAAGAACTGGAAGGCTCCTATGACGCCGTCCGAAATACGCTCATTCTTAGGATTGGCAGGTTATTACCGAAGATTTATAGCGAATTTTTTGAAGATTGCTAAACCCCTTACTTTGTTGACTCAGAAGAACAAGAAGTATGTTTGGGGAGAAGAGCAGGAGGTGGCTTTTCAGTCACTAAAGGATAGTTTGTGCAATGCACCTATTCTGACGTTACCTGATGGGCCGGATGACTTTGTTGTATATTGTGATGCGTCAAATCAAGGATTTGGGTGTGTGCTAATGCAAAGGGGTAAGGTGATAGCTTACGCATCTCGACAGCTCAAGATTCATGAGAAGAATTATACCACTCATGATTTAGAGCTTGGTGCGGTAGTATTTGCTCTTAAGAATTGGAGACATTATCTATATGGCACGAAGAGTGTTGTTTATACAGATCATAAGAGTCTTCAGCATATTTTCAGTCAGAAGGAACTGAATATGCGACAAAGAAGGTGGATTGAGTTGTTTAGTGATTATGATTGTGAGATTCGCTACCATCCTGGAAAGGCGAATGTGGTAGCTGATGCTTTAAGTAGAAAGGAGCGGATTAAGCCTAAGTGTGTGCGAGCGATGTGTATGACGTTACAATCGGGAGTTAAAGGTAAGATATTGGCAGCACAAGAGGAAGCTCTTAGGAATGAGAATGCGACCGCTGAGATGCTGCGTGGCTTAGATCAACAAATGGAGAAAAAGGAGGATGGTGGACTGTATTTCTTAGATAGAATATGGGTTCCATCGGTAGGAGGTGTGAGGACGTTGATAATGGGTGAAGCTCGTAAGTCAAAATACTCGATTCATCCAGGATCGGACAAGATGTACTATGATCTTAGAGATGCTTACTGGTGGCCGGGAATGAAGAGGGAAATAGCTGAATATGTTAGCCGATGCTTGACCTGTTTGAAGGTTGAGGTTGAACATCAGAAACCCTCTGGATTGTTACAACAGCCGCCGATTCCTGAGTGGAAATGGGAGAGAATAACAATGGATTTTATTACTAAGTTGCCTCGAACAAGTAATGGACATGACACGATATGGGTCATAGTGGACAGGCTGACGAAGTCTGCACATTTTCTGGCCATTCGTGAAGATTATAAGATGGAGAAGCTGGCGAGAATTTATATTAATGAGATTGTGGCGAGACATGGTGTGCCTGTGTCGATTATCTCTGATCGCGATAGTAGGTTTACCTTGCGGTTCTGGCAATCGTTGCAAAAGGCGTTGGATACGCGGTTGGATATGAGCACTGCTTATCATCCACAGACTGATGGGCAAAGTGAGCGAACGATTCAGACTTTGGAGGATTTACTTAGAGCGTATACTATTGGTTTTGGAGGAAGCTGGGATACTCATTTGCCTTTGGCTGAGTTTTCCTATAACAACAGCTATCATTCCAGTATTAGATGTGTACCATTTGAAATGTTGTATGGGAGGAAGTGTAGATCACCTATTCTATGGGCAGATGTACGATCCTACGAAAATCCATTGTAATAATTCTCATTGATTTAGGATAAACTCAAGTTACTGTTTAATAAAACCCATTTTTACGGGGAAATTTGAACTTTTCCCTTATATGTTGTTATTAACCTGTTACGTTTCACGATTATATGTTAAGTAACGACACGGACTCGAGACACAATTCGATCACGACACCACTTTTTCACGAATGTCGACCAATGACAATACTTATATTTAACGAGTGACCATTTCTTGATTTTCCTAAATCATTACCAAATATTACATTTAGATCACCGCTAATCACCATTTATTTGATTTAATCATTTCACTAATCTAAACTACAAACCAAAGTGGGCTCTCTTTTCTTTAGCCCAACATCACACGGCACATCACCAAGCCCATAACCATATACATTTTTCCTTCTTTCCTTTCTTTGACTACAAACCGATTCACACCATCTCCCAAAAAGCAAGTCGTATATCCACAATATCGAACGTAACATACCACTATTTTCACACACCCTCATTCACCACCCACTAGACTACTCGTATGTAAGAATTTCAGAATAATATGTCAACTTTTGAGTAGAGAATTAAGACCAAAATGGTTGTCCCATATTGAACCAAATCGATATATACAAAACCACAACACTCAACCGTTTTAAACCACGCTTATTCCTACGAATTCCTAACGATAATACTAACATTTCATGATGCTAAAAGGACAGTCAGGACATCAGTAGATGTTGGTGACTCGTTAAATTAATTTGACACCATTTAAAAATACCAACGTGTGCATATATATACCTCCACAACAAAGGATAAGATTTTCCCAAGACCCATCTATCCTAAAAATCTTGTATTGTCAGAAACCAAGCATATGTGCCCTCTCTTGCACAGTGATCACCAATGATTGAGTTTGAAAGTTGAAAAGTCAAGAAACGTGTACATTCTCCTCTCCTATATCATACCCATTCTTTCCCACTCTACACCACTCACATCTCACTCTCTTTCACTTCACAATACACCTTAAAAACCAGGAAGTGTACTGTCCCATGTTAAGAAGCAAATCGAGTGAGAAGATCGTCTAAGCATACTGCCTTCAATTCGTCCTTGTGCTACCAGTCGAATACCACTTCACCACTACCACCATCTCACCGCCGCTCACCCTACTACACCGCCACCACCACCTTGTTTATCTCATCATCCTCATCATTTCCATATACCCCACTCGCCTAGAAACCTCCTCTCTCGGTAACTATGATTTGTCCGACGAGTTTTCCGGCGACCCAAGTTGTTGGTGTAATATGTATAGATCGAGAGAAATTTCGGTTGTTAGGTTCGAGTAACACCGCGCCGCTGCCAGCACCTCCACAGCCACCATCTCCACCACCTTGTTCTTCTCCTTTTCTTCATGGTAAAACCGAGAAACCCGTTCGATATTTTATATTTTTTTTATATATATACCGATTATATTTATTATCGTTTTTCGTGGGTTAAAACTGATTTTGTAACAAGAATATTAGTTTCGTGATTTAAAAACGGGGTATAAATGGGTTTGTAACTGAAAATGGTGTGTGGTTCGTTGTGGTCATGGGTCGGGTCATAACTGTACGACCCGCTTTGGTCTCGGTAAGAGCTTAAGTTTTGTTTATTTATTGTTGTCGAGTCGAGTATGCTTGTTTTTATTTATGTGTTTCTCTAGATTTGGTCTCGAGATGACTGATTATGGTGTTGTTTGATTATTCGTGAGTCTAGCTTTAGATCAGTTGGTTTTTGGGTTGTTATTTGCGTTGGTTTAAGCCGAGAAACGTGGGAGTTCGTTTAGACATGTTGAGTACGACGTGAGATTCACAGCCGAGACCCCATGGTCTCGGCATGGTAAACTAAATTTTTGTTATTGACTGTGTTGAGTCTTGGTTCGAGTCTCGGTTTAAACAAGACACCCAAGAGGGTGTAAACTTTGTTGGAGTGGTTCGTTGGAAACCTATGTAGGGTGCGTTATGTTTGACTTGGCTTTAACTTATTTTCAGCTTAAAGGGATCTTAAGGGAGTGTTTACCTGTTATCATTTTTTTTTTAGTCAAATAGAGTGTGTTTGAGTTTGTGCTTGTGGGTTGATTCAAAAACAAGAAATATATATATCTGTGATGCGTTTTGGGTTAGCAGCTTAGTTGGAGTATATCTATGATAAAGTTGGTGTTCTTGTTGGGTGGGATTGAGGTTGGGCCTAACAGCCCATGTCATAGAGTGCGGTTGGTTTTATTCAAGTCACAAGCCCAATAAGCCTAAAATATAACAAATATGTTCGTTTAAAAAAATTGGTTAGTGACACATTAGTACGTTTCGGGTTGAACTTGGAATCGTGATTTGAAATTGAATACGGATATGATTATTATACTTGGACGTTTGGACAAATGTGGATCGTTATCGGACTTAAAATATTAGATATCGGATTCATTGAACATTTTGAGACTTGAGACGGTATAATATATTGAACTCGAAAAGACTTTAATATATTAAACTTGAACCGGACACAAAATCTTCAATAAAACCAAAACTAATATTTACAAGAACAATAGCGAGACATAAATTTATTAAATATTGAAATTTCATATTTGATTTAACCCAAGTCTCGACGACTCGAGAAAAACTAATTTTATTAGTTAAACTTATTTTTATTATAAAACATTTATGTTTTATACAAACTATTTGGGATAACGGGGTAAATGTCGAAACGTACAAACTGAGTTATTTTATTTGAAGTGTTTGGTTGTCGTAAACTTCTAGAGTTGTCTTCCTTGGTTTGAGTTCTCTTCAGTATACTCTCGACTATGTCGATGTCTTTTCTCCTTGGCGTGAGTTGTATGTCGAGTCTATGTCTTCTTACCACACCACACGAAATGTTGAAACTAAGCTTTTGATAAGTTTTGAAAACTGAGTAATCCACGAAAACTACGACACATTGTCTTTTATAGACTTTATTACTTTTGCGAGACGTATTTTGAGATAACCGTATACGTATTAGGTTGTGCCGATCCTAGACCGTTGTGTATCGCCGTGCTTGTACCTCCGTGTACCCTCGTGCCGTATGTTTTGAGACCGTTGTGATAAGCTCTAGATGCCAGTCGTGTCAGTGTGATCTTTGCTTTGCTGTGGCTAAGGTGAGTCGTGGCCCCTACTTTTAATACTTGTTTTAATAATACTTTTGGGGGAGATACATGCTTTAACTGTTTTAAGTTACTTATATATATTGAAAACTCTCATGATTTACTCAAAATCATCAGCTATGCTTTACATATTTGAATCACCATTGGAAAGGAATATATGCTCGCTTTATGTGCGAATTGCTTGCTTAGCTTAAACACTGAACTTGAAATATAACATTTTCAAACTACTTGATGTAACATGATACTGAGACTTATTGTATGCATTCATATAGCAAATGAATGTACTGTTAACTTTACTATGATATTTCTACATTTCATTGGAAATAATTGCCAAAACTGAAGTACGCCTATTCTATGAACCCTTGAAACCTATATTGCCTAAGTTTACTTTATTGCCATAAAGTCCCTCGATCATGAGCCATTAATCACTGCGGTGAGCGCGAATATAGTGAACAGCTTCGAAACCTGTTAGAGGCTGACGACCTATCCCACTAAATACTTGGACGGAATGCCTACATGGTTAGTCGTATTTAGTCGCGATACACTATATTTGAGAAAAATAGGAATTGGCAAATCACCTATTACATGAGGGCTAAAAACACCCATCAGTAATCCTGATGGGACACTGCCGTTTTACGGTACTCTGTTAACGTTTTGCGTGTCATGAGGCTTAGGGCAATATAACTTTATGAATATATGAATGTTTCATATATATCCTAGGATACAGCTGTATTTAGTAACTACCACTCCACACTGATAGATTTCAGACACTAGATTAATGTTTTCACTATGTGTTATGATTATGAATCATGTACTTGAACCTTAATTATTCTCATATGTGACTAAATTGTGAATTCTACAAAAGACAACCCAAAATGCTTGGTATATCGTTACATTTAGAAGTAGACTCAACATTCTCTTTCAAGCGTATAACAACGTAGCTCATCTTCACTTATAACTTGAAACTCATGATTTTGGAGATCATACATGATTTGCTTGTGGATTCTTATACAACACAACTTGTTATTTATTTCATGAAGAACTATTATTTATTTCGACAATCACTATACACCTTTTAAATTCATTGAAAGAAAGTTATTTTCTATCAAACTCCACGAACTCACCAACTATTGTGTTGACGTTTTAAGCATGTTTATCTCAGGTAATTAACGGAGCAGGACAAGACACGGAGCGGGCATCTTATACTCTGATAAATAAACTGGTGTAAAATCAAATATGTCATTCTTTCCAAATTACCATACTTTTGTGGGATTTTCAAATCAGATATTTTTTTTCTTTGTACCAAAACTATTAATTTGAATGACATATAACTTTCAAAACGCCTATTCTGGACCGTTTTTCTGAAATTTTAACTCGATCCTCACCGTAACACCCTAATTACTTTTCCGCTGCCACAAAACTAATTAGGGGGTTGATGAAGCGAAAAGTGTACCGCTTTTAAGGGGTCATTTAAGCCTTAAATCGTATTTATTTGATCAAATATTGCCCTAAATCGTTCCTTTTGTCATTTTAGGTACTTTTGAGGAGAAATCTGGAAAAGGAGGCATTTTGGACGTTTTTGGAGCATTAAAGTGAAGAAAACGACAAAGTCTCAAAAATCGGCTAAAAGTTACTCTTGACGGCGTCAGACTTTACTCTGGACGGCGTCATACCTTGGCAAGAAAAGTTGGACGTGAAATTTACTCATGACGGGCCAGTGAAAATAGCATGTGAATTCTGACGGCGTCACGCTTTAACTTGATCTAGGGCGTCACGGCTTAAATCATAAGGGGACGGCGTCACGTTCATGGTTCGACGGCGTCAAGCCTTGATAAGCCAGAATGGATTTTTGAAGAGCTAAAGAGGGACGGCGTCAAGAAGGTCATCCGGGAACCCTAAAAGCGGCGAGGTGACGGCGTCACACTCCATAAGGTGACGCCGTCAGATCCAAAAATCTATATATAGTTTTCTAATTTTTTGTCATTAAGGAGAGCTTAGTGTGTGGAATTTTGGGAGAAAACCCTAAGACGATTTTAGCTACTTTTTCAGGGCTTTTTGCCTTGAGATCTTCCATGTTTCATTGAAAGATAAGTTATCAATTAATCATTCAATATGTCTATGTGTTGTTTGATTCTATCTTATTCTTGTCTTTTGTTTAACATGTTAGGCTAAATTTATCTTGTGTTTGCTTAGATCTAATGAAACCTAGCTATTGATTATTGGTTGTTAGTGTGTTGTTAGTTGTATTGGATGATTGTTTATCTATGTTAGGCTTAAGAAAACTGGCTAACTTCCTATTCGGTAACTTGCTTGAACGTCTTAAGAAACATGAACCAAATGCGTACTAAAGGTTTTTATGGTTGTATTTAATGCACAAGCGAATTCTAGTGATCCCATGTTAGGAGCTTCCTAGCCGGCTCGACATAGGAGTGAAGTAGGAGCTTGTAGAGTTGGGGAAGTAAGTACGCCACCCCACGAATGGTATTAAGGAATACACCCGTCATCCACGCAACTAATACACACTAATTAACCGGTAAAAGATAGTTAGGGAGTAAGGAAATCTAAGTAAACACATTTCTCTACACATAAGTTTCTCACCACATTTTCATTTCAGTTATTTTATTTTATTTTCATTCGTAGTAATTTGGGTTAGTTGACTAGCAACTAATTCCGCCCACTCCTTCAAACCCGAGATTTTATTTGCTTTCATAAAATTATAAAAACATAAAAAAAGAATCTTCCTCAACCCTTAGACCTAATTAGAGTAGCCTTTCATACCTAACGAACACTATTCCCTGTGGAGAACGATCAATCCCCCGTACTTACCACTACACTATACTACATCGGTCAGGTACACTGCCTGGTGGGGTTGTAAGCCTCTTGAGATCCCTCGAGAGGTAAAACCTGTTGTAAGGTTAGAAAACCACGCAATCAAGTTTTTGGCGCCGCTGCCGGAGAATAGTTATTGTTTAGGTTGAATTTTTATTTTATAGGTCTACTCACTAGATTCCTTTCTAGTGAGATTTTTTTTTATTTTATTTTTTTTTAGGTTTTCTTTAGTCTATCTATTTTTCTTTGTGTGTTTGTTCGTAATTTCCATTGACTCTTCCGTTCACCATTATGGAGTACGCGAATCCACCATACCACCAACCACAAAGGCCATTCTACCCTATTGACATCTCGAATTTCAAACAATATCGAGATGAACCCATATATGATGCATGGACTCGTTTTAGAAATTTACTCCGAAAATTCCCTCATCATAGTTTCGCTTTAGCATCCCTAACCCGAACCTTTTACTATCGTGTTGGCCAATATGACCAAATGCGCATTGAGGATTTTGCCAATGGGGACTTTAGGGAATTAAGTGCTGAAGAAGCATGGGATGCCATAGAAGATTGTGCCCAATATTATTATAGGGTAGACAACCCAACAAACGTTAGTACAAGTCAATTGAATATAAATTTCCTGGATCATGAAACAAGTTTGTTTGGGGATGAATACATTAGTGTTGAGATACCTAAGTGGTTGTCATGTAATGCCATAGTACAAAACGAACACATAGGTGACCTTGATGTGATGGAGGATTTAGCCGAACATGATCACATTAATCAAAAGGACCCAGGTTTTATGATTGATGACGTTGAATCTCAAGAAACACATGATGAATCTTTTAGGCAATTTGAATATAGCAGTCAGAATATTGAGGATGATCCTTATGATTCGGACATAGAAGTTGAGATGCCTAGAGAAGCACTTGAGATACTTGGGAAAATGTTAGGGTTAGATACTACTAAAACACATGATGAGGATATAGGTGATCTTGACATAAGGAATGATGAGGTAAGTAACATAAGCCCACCAAGTACCCCACAAGTCCTACCATCATTTGAGGCACACACACCACCCATGACTTACCCGGAAGAAGTAGAAGAGACTATAGGAACCCCAATAGAGGTAGAGCCCTTGGACCAAACAAAACTAGAAGAAATAGGTTTGAATACTTGTAGTCATAACCTTTCTTTTAGTTCTATGGAAGTTCCTAGTTTTGATGAACCGGAGCCTCAACCAAAACCGTTACCTAATCTTCCATCCTTAAATGTGAACTTAGGAATTGAATTAGGTCCCGATCCACCCATCAAACCATGTAGTCCGGGTAATCTTAAGTTTAAGGTAGTAGACATTAAGCCTTGTAGTGAGGAAGCTAATATAGGAGTGAACCATGACCTTACATACTTACATCACCCATTCATGATAGATCACAAGAAACACTATGGGTTTAAACCGGGTTTATTAGGTCAAGATGGATTCCCAACTAGGAATCTCTCGAAGTTGATAGAAGATGATCCCTTTTTAGGAGAAAACTTTAATTCACCCATTGGCCAAATTGAACTAGGTAAGGTTATGATGAAAGGAGCACACCCCTTTGAGCATATAATTCATCCACCACTCTTTCCTCATGTGGCATACTACTACCGAGCTGGTGTGTATCGCTACTATCACCCGCACTTAATCCTAAGTGTAGGGAAAACCTCCCCTTTATCCATTAAATAAGGGTAGAGTCAGGCTCATGACTCGAACAAAAACAAGCGCTTCTTGGGAGGCAACCCAAGCGTTACTTGCTTTATTTGCTTTGTGTGTTTATTTATTTGCTTGTTTGATTTTATTTGTTTCCGTATGTGTGTTTAATTTTTATTATTATTGATTCATGTTCAAAACTAATTTGTGAAAATGCTTTATTTTGTTTTTAACTTCGTCTTAACTACATATAAAGGTATTTTGCAAAAGATAAGTGTAAGGGAAATCTAAATCGGTTTATTAGAACACAAATTAACATGAATCGTAATAATAATAAATTAACATACATATCCGTATTTGTTTGAGTCAAATGCTTGTATCGAGTCATAATGATGTTTTGCAGGATTTCCAGGAAGTAAGGTAAAGGTTTTTCCAGAAATTTTCCGGAAACTTAAAATGAAAATTTTTGTCAGGTCATTTCTGACGGCGTCAGGGGTTATAACCTGACGGCGTCAGATTTAATTTCCAGAAATTTTTGAAAGTTTTGTTTTCATAAAAAGTTTTTATTAAAATCTCCAACTTATAATCTCCAGGAATCTGCAAAATTATCATTCCACAAGCATTATATCCTTATATATAGATTTTTCCCGCCGATGTTATGCAGGTTTTCGTGTTTGTTTTCTCAGGTTTAACAGGTTATTTTGGACAAGGAAATGTTTATGGAATCAAGCTTATGGCGATGCATTAGTCATGGAGCTTCAACATTCTCTTTGGAGGAAGATTTAACCGTGTAATTTCATTATCCACCGAACGAATCAGGGGAGTATTTGATTTCATTCTTTTACTTTTTTCTTTTACATCTTGTTACTTGAACATTGGGGACAATGTTCATCTTAAGTGTAAGGGAGGGTAAAAGTACGATTTTAGAGAATGCTATTATGCTTGATTTTTGTTTGTTTAATAGTAGATGTGTAATAAAACTGAGATAAATACTTGTTAGGGCAATTTTAGTACCAAATTTAAAATTTTTTACAACATATAGGAGTGAAACTTTGATCTTAATGAGCGTCTCACGCATAGGAGTTATATGACTAGCACAAAAAACCGTACCACTAAAAAAATTTCCACCCCCAAATATGTGAGGTTCGCCCCTAGAATTGGTAGGAAAAGCATTTATGCTATGATGTGTGTACCGGTAGCACTTAGATTCTAGAACTTGCGTTAGGACCATTCCAAGGCCACAAGTGAGACTACATCCGTGTAGTTAGATTTACTACATGATAAGAGGCATTAGGATTAACCCATTGTTTTACACCTGTGATTTTGTTATAATTACGTTGGCTACATTGGTCAAGTAATTCTCCCACACCCTTTGCGTTGTACTCATTTTTAGTACACGATACCCCTAGTACACCCCTCAGAGCCTATCTTTTCGTTTCGACCTTTAAGCATTTTGCTTAAAGGAAGAATTTGTTTACACCCCACTAAAATGTACACCCAAATCGCCTTAGCCTACCTTGTATGCACTCATCTTTAGTGCATTATTGTTACAACATTTGTTTAAACCCAAGTTAATTATCTAATTGATTACATGGTTGCTAAGTCGAGTCATATCCTTGTACATATTGTTTTGGGACGATTGGGACTCATGGGTAAAGTACTAGTGTAATGGAGTAATGGGGAAGAACATCATTTATTACCCCCATATGTGCTAAATGTTTTAAAAGTACTCCAAGTGTTTTGATTATCTTAATTCGAGTCATTAGATTAGTATTTGTAAAGTTATGTAAAAGTTCAAGTGTAAGGGGGATGCAATGCCCCTATGATGTATTATTTTGGATGGTAGGGCAAAAGTGTATGCAAAAAAAAAAAAAAAAAAAAAAAAAAAAAAAAAAAAAAAAAAGAGAAAATGAAAAATAGAAAAAACATACGGACTACCATCCCGTTTTATTTTATGTTTTTGTTATTTTGTTATTTCGTTTCTAGCTTAAGATCGAGTCGAGTCTTGGCTTAGCAACATTGTATAGTACATGTAATTGATCAAGATTTTTAACTCGCCACCAGTAAAATATCCTTTATCCAACAAAACCGTGTTTTCCTTTTCCCTACACCTAACGTTATAACCCATTTAAAAGCCCTCTTTGATAGTTTATCTTTGGTGCTTACGCCTAGTGGAGGAGGTTTTCGATCCTTTCCCAAGCCTATGGTAATCTATTTGCTATGACAGGTAGTGAGAGATATTTTCCGTTTTCATTTATGAGATTTATTTTGATGACACTTGAGAGATGTGAGTATCTAAACACTACTTGTGAGGTGCTAGTTTGTAATCTCCGTGCTTATTATGATTAAAGTGGAACGATTATTTGTTGTAATTACTTTTATGTTAGCATTAAATGACCCCTAACTTGTATTTTGATTAGAATAAAAGCGCATTTGTTTGAGGACAAGCAAATCTCAAGTGTAAGGGTATTTGATGAAGCGAAAAGTGTACCGCTTTTAAGGGGTCATTTAAGCCTTAAATCGTATTTATTTGATCAAATATTGCCCTAAATCGTTCCTTTTGTCATTTTAGGTACTTTTGAGGAGAAATCTGGAAAAGGAGGCATTTTGGACGTTTTTGGAGCATTAAAGTGAAGAAAACGACAAAGTCTCAAAAATCGGCTAAAAGTTACTCTTGACGGCGTCAGACTTTACTCTGGACGGCGTCATGCCTTGGCAAGAAAAGTTGGACGTGAAATTTACTCATGACGGGCCAATGAAAATAGCATGTGAATTCTGACGGCGTCACGCTTTAACTTGATCTAGGGCGTCACGGCTTAAATCATGAGGGGACGGCGTCACGTTCATGGTTCGACGGCGTCAAGCCTTGATAAGCCAGAATGGATTTTTGAAGAGCTAAAGAGGGACGGCGTCAAGAAGGTCATCCGGGAACCCTAAAAGCGGCGAGGTGACGGCGTCACACTCCATAAGGTGACGCCGTCAGATCCAAAAATCTATATATAGTTTTCTAATTTTTTGTCATTAAGGAGAGCTTAGTGTGTGGAATTTTGGGAGAAAACCCTAAGACGATTTTAGCTACTTTTTCAGGGCTTTTTGCCTTGAGATCTTCCATGTTTCATTGAAAGATAAGTTATCAATTAATCATTCAATATGTCTATGTGTTGTTTGATTCTATCTTATTCTTGTCTTTTGTTTAACATGTTAGGCTAAATTTATCTTGTGTTTGCTTAGATCTAATGAAACCTAGCTATTGATTATTGGTTGTTAGTGTGTTGTTAGTTGTATTGGATGATTGTTTATCTATGTTAGGCTTAAGAAAACTGGCTAACTTCCTATTCGGTAACTTGCTTGAACGTCTTAAGAAACATGAACCAAATGCGTACTAAAGGTTTTTATGGTTGTATTTAATGCACAAGCGAATTCTAGTGATCCCATGTTAGGAGCTTCCTAGCCGGCTCGACATAGGAGTGAAGTAGGAGCTTGTAGAGTTGGGGAAGTAAGTACGCCACCCCACGAATGGTATTAAGGAATACACCCGTCATCTACGCAACTAATACACACTAATTAACCGGTAAAAGATAGTTAGGGAGTAAGGAAATCTAAGTAAACACATTTCTCTACACATAAGTTTCTCACCACATTTTCATTTCAGTTATTTTATTTTATTTGCATTCGTAGTAATTTGGGTTAGTTGACTAGCAACTAATTCCGCCCACTCCTTCAAACCCGAGATTTTATTTGCTTTCATAAAATTATAAAAACATAAAAAAAGAATCTTCCTCAACCCTTAGACCTAATTAGAGTAGCCTTTCATACCTAACGAACACTATTCCCTGTGGAGAACGATCAATCCCCCGTACTTACCACTACACTATACTACATCGGTCAGGTACACTGCCTGGTGGGGTTGTAAGCCTCTTGAGATCCCTCGAGAGGTAAAACCTGTTGTAAGGTTACAAAACCACGCAATCAGGGGTGTTACAGATTGGTATCAGAGCCTATGGTTATAGAGAACCAAATGTTTTCAAACATTGAACTATAACTACACTTTCAAAATAAATGATTTTTCACCATACCATTTTACGCCCTCCGTGTCTGCAGACTGCCGTGCTCAATACATTACCTATTAAGATTATTTTGCACTAATCTTTACATGCTGGATGTTCACTCTTCACACGTTACCCACTGTATTATCTCACACTTACCGTTACGCTCTTAACGTACGAATTACTTATAATTATTATTTTCGGCTACTACAATACCATGTCTACCCAACCAGTTGACATTACCAAACTTACCCTCCGTACTACTCGTACATCACCTACTTATCATATTGCTCCAAATACTGAAGATCCTTATGTATTAATGTCACAACCCCAACCTGATACGAAATTTACTTAGATACCACTCCCATCATCACCTACTCGCTCGCCTTTACGTCAGAAACTTAGGAGAACTACTGAACCTTATTCAAATGAAGAGTTAATTGGTTGTCTGACAACATTCAAGGTTGGACAAAATTCACACCAGAAAACGATTTGAAAAGATATTGAGCCAAATTCTCCATTTCCTACATCACCACTTCCACCTGCCCCGGTAGCCCGGCATAGAAAAGTCAGGATTTTAGCACCTTATGAGCCCAAACCTTTTAAGACACCACTTCGGAGCCACTTCAATGAACTTATTAAGAAGATACACCTACACTTAGTATCGATTTTACTACCATTTCCACCTTACTCTTTTACTTCACCCCTAGACATGATCAGGATAACGTCACCATATCCTACCACCACCACTATCATCATCCCCTCCACGTTGGTTGAACCCGACTACTCGTTAAGACTACTCACCCAGACTTACCTGTTTACACTTCACCAACGGAAGCCGACTCCTAGAGAGAATTTACCCTCTCAGGTCTCCCTCATCATTACCATTTCCCACCTGCTTCCACTCCTCCAGCCCGAGTCCTCGAGACTGGAAAGAAGTTTAGGACAACAGTTGCCCACACACCTACTCCTCCCACCATCATGACGCAACTGGAGCGTCATGAGGAACAGTTAGATACACTCCTGAACGTCGTTGACAGAGACACCTTAACTTACCTCATGAAACATTAATAAAAGACTTTGTATCATTGATTTTGTAAAAAAAAAAACAATCGATCAAGTTATTAATATTAGGATGTTTACAGTGACTATAACCAGACCTACCACAATATTATCTACGATTATTACGATTCCTCCTACCTGCCATAACTAGGCTACAACCATAGAATTCCCTAAGACAAAATCTTTGGAAGAAAACTTGATGAATGAAGAGAAAGTTGTTGAACTTCGGCTTTTTGTAGATGAAACAGTTTGTTCCTTAGCAATCCCATACCAAGAGTTGATCAATTCATCTACGATATTACCCAGACATATCGTGATTTATGATTCACAACTGGTTAAAATCTCATATTGTGACCCCATTATTAAGACTAGGATACAAATACTTTGTTATTCGGATTATACTAACATGGCCATTTAAGTGGATTCTAAATCCGTGTTTCTGGTGATATTAATAGAAGATGGCCAGCAAGAGCAGTACAAATACCCTACTAACACCAACCACAACTATGACTCCTGAAATTATCCGAAATTTAGTAACCAACATCGTTGCTATGGTACTCGGGGCGACTACAGTAGCTCATCCGAGTAGCAACAATAGGACAACCGGAGAAAAGAAGACGACTAAGTTCTATAAGCATACCCATGAAAGTTTCACGGGTTGTAGACCAACTCACTTT
The DNA here is from genome assembly GCA_021014915.2 of Artemisia tridentata subsp. tridentata. Taxonomy (NCBI): domain Eukaryota; kingdom Viridiplantae; phylum Streptophyta; class Magnoliopsida; order Asterales; family Asteraceae; genus Artemisia; species Artemisia tridentata. Next base: position 442,919,602 of record CP139506.1, on the reverse strand, counting down.
AAAAATATAGGAGAAGTGACTAAACCCACCATCACCATTACCCAAGGATTTTTAGACCAAGAAGTTAAACAGGACACTACAAGGATTAATGCCCAACCCAGAATATCACTTAAGACAAAAAGACCAGTGGAAGAGAATGGAAACTCTTTAGAACCTTAACAACGTCAAAGGATGACACCAATGTTTAAACAAGAAGAGAAATTCCTGTTGTGGAAAAGTAAACCCTAGTTTAAAACTTTCTAAGTTGTAATTCCTTTTATACTTTACCTTAAGTACGATGGATGTAACCTAAGTGTATCAACTACCTTTCTACCGTATGAAGACTCTACCTTGTAATATTTCCGAAATAACCATAATCCACGTCTATTTCTATTCTATTCTCCCTATTCATAGTCGTTACGTAACAATACACTGTTATCATCTTAGAAATTTGGACAACATTATCTCTGACCAAACAATAGATTATTACCACATTGTAAGAAATTCTCACCCAAAACCTAAGTTTATACCAAAGATATCCTATATTCACTTTAGAAATTCCTGACTTATCCTCGGAATATGAACAAAAACTTTATAATTCTTTTGAAAATAATCGGAGGGTGTCCGACTTTGTGACGGAACCATTATAATTGAACCATATAAAACTCTTTGAGGAAGCATAAATATCACGGTGACTGAGCCAAGCATTACATTATTTGGTCCTCAAATTATACATAGCCTGATCAACTATGTCTAATTTAGGAAGAATCATGTCGTGAATGAAACAGTTATCTTTCAGATTTCCTAATAACAATTTCCATTCCAAAGAAAATATTGAGACAAAATAAATTGCTTATAAATGTCACTGTTGACCAACCACAGATAAATACCTACACATATTTCCCACCATTCTTATGATAAGAAACTAATAAAAGTACAAGCATTAGGAACCTAAGAATTCACAAGGACTTATGGGAAGCACAAATAACATAAATTTTATTAGAGACCATAGAAATTAGTACATAATGACAAAATTAGCAACGATAATGCTAAAGTTACAACTATTTATTCCAACCTTCCTACTATCTATTTTCCCCACGCCATATCCACGATAAGGACTACAATCCCCAGCGGGATGACAAACGCTAAAATCACGACCAAATATTGGAAGTCTTCGTCCGGAGCGTACCTCAAGTAGATAACCACAAGAATGACGTACACAATCGCTAGCATAGTGATGAAGTGCGGCATTTTTGAGATGTGGAATGAGAGAAAAATAGTTTGGGGAAGAACATAAATTAAAATGAAGTAATTATAGGCTAAATCTAGCCGTTGGAACCAAAAACTAACTGTTAAGGGCACTATTCACCACCGTTGGTATACACTGTTCCCTAGCCGTTAAATTCTCATAGTTCCTGACCGTCATTCTCCTTTTTCACAGTCCTTAGGTTTATTAATTGACCCAACATTCGAATCTATTTCATCCAGCATGAATAAATCTAACTAGATCTCGTTTCCTCGATTTTCGGATAGAAACCTCTCGACAACATTCTTCATAACCTCTCACCCTTGAACACCACATTTTTCAACACCTATCGCAGACTGAACTTCGGGACGAAGTTCAAAATTTAGGGGTGGATACTGTAGAATCCTACGAAAATCCATTGTAATAATCCTCATTGATTTAGGATAAACTCAAGTTACTGTTTAATAAAACCCATTTTTACGGGGAAATTTGAACTTTTCCCTTATATGTTGTTATTAACCTGTTACGTTTCACGATTATATGTTAAGTAACGACACGGACTCGAGACACAATTCGATCACGACACCACTTTTTCACGAATGTCGACCAATGACAATACTTATATTTAACGAGTGACCATTTCTTGATTTTCCTAAATCATTACCAAATATTACATTTAGATCACCGCTAATCACCATTTATTTGATTTAATCATTTCACTAATCTAAACTACAAACCAAAGTGGGCTCTCTTTTCTTTAGCCCAACATCACACGGCACATCACCAAGCCCATAACCATATACATTTTTCCTTCTTTCCTTTCTTTGACTACAAACCGATTCACACCATATCCCAAAAAGCAAGTCGTATATCCACAATATCGAACGTAACATACCACTATTTTCACACACCCTCATTCACCACCCACTAGACTACTCGTATGTAAGAATTTCAGAATAATATGTCAACTTTTGAGTAGAGAATTAAGACCAAAATGGTTGTCCCATATTGAACCAAATCGATATATACAAAAACCACAAAACTCAACCGTTTTAAACCATGCTTATTCCTACGAATTCCTAACGATAATACTAACATTTCATGATGCTAAAAGGACAGTTAGGACATCAGTAGATGTTGGTGACTCGTTAAATTAATTTGACACCATTTAAAAATACCAACGTGTGCATATATATACCTCCACAACAAAGGATAAGATTTTCCCAAGACCCATCTATCCTAAAAATCTTGTATTGTCAGAAACCAAGCATATGTGTCCTCTCTTGCACAGTGATCACCAATGATTGAGTTTGAAAGTTGAAAAGTCAAGAAACGTGTACATTCTCCTCTCCTATATCATACCCATTCTATCCCACTCTACACCACTCACATCTCACTCTCTTTCACTTCACAATACACCTTAAAAACCAGGAAGTGTACTGTCCCAAGTTAAGAAGCAAATCGAGTGAGAAGATCGTCTAAGCATACTGCCTTCAATTCGTTCTTGTGCTATGATGAAGCGAAAAGTGTACCGCTTTTAAGGGGTCATTTAAGCCCTAAATCGTATTTATTTGATCAAATATCGCCCTAAATCGTTCCTTTTGTCATTTTAGGTACTTTTGAGGAGAAATCTGGAAAAGGAGGCATTTTGGACGTTTTTGGAGCATAAAAGTGAAGAAAACGGCAAAGTCTCAAAAATCGGCTGAAAGTTACCTTTGACGGCGTCACAATTAACCCCAGACGGCGTCATGCCTTGGCAAGAAAAAGTGGACGTGAAATTTACTCATGATAAGCCAGTGAAAATAGCATGTGAATTCTGACGGCGTCACGCTTTAACTTGATCAAGGGCGTCACGGCTTAAATCAAAAGGGGACGGCGTCACGTTTAAGGTTCGACGGCGTCAAGCCTTGATAAGCCAGAATGGATTTTGAAGAGCTAAAGAGGGACGGCGTCAAGAAGGTCATCCGGGAACCCTAGAAGCGGCGAGGGTGACGGCGTCACACTCCATAACGTGACGCCGTCAGATCCAAAAATATATATATAGTTTTCTAATTTTTTGTCATTGAGGGAGAGCTTAGTGTGTGGAATTTTGGGAGAAAACCCTAAGACGAATTTAGCTCCTTTTTCAAGGCTTTTTGCCTTGAGATCTTCCATGTTACATTGAAGATAAGTTATCAATTAATCATTCAATATGTCTATGTGTTGTTTGATTTTATCTTATTCTTGTCTTTTGATTAACATGTTAGGCTAAATTTATCTTGTGTTTGCTTAGATCTAATGAAACCTAGCTATTGATTATTGGTTATTAGTGTGTTATTAGTTGTATTGGATGATTGTTTATCTATGTTAGGCTTAAGAAAACTGGCTAACTTCCTATTCGGTAACTTGCTTGAACGTCTTAAGAAACATGAACCAAATGCGTACTAAAGGTTTTTATGGTTGTATTTAATGCACAAGCGAATTCTAGTGATCCCATGTTAGGAGCTTCCTAGCCGGCTCGACATAGGAGTGAAGTAGGAGCTTGTAGAGTTGGGGAAGTAAGTACGCCACCCCACGAATGGTATTAAGGAATACACCCGTCATCCACGCGACTAATACACACTAATTAACCGGTAAAAGATAGTTAGGGAGTAAGGAAATCTAAGTAAACACATTTCTCTACACATAAGTTTCTCACAACATTTTATTTTCAGTTATTTATTTTATTTGCATTTGTAGTTATTTGGGTTAGTTGACTAGCAACTAATTCCGCCCACTCTTTCAAAACCCGAGATTTTACTTGCTTTTATAAAAAATTATAAAAACATAAAAAGAATCTTCCTCAACCCTTAGACCTAATTAGAGTAGTCTTTCACACCTAACGAACACTATTCCCTGTGGAGAACGATCAATCCCCGTACTTACCACTACACTATACTACATCGGTCAGGTACACTGCCTGGTGGGGTTGTAAGCCTCTTGAGATCCCTCGAGAGGTAAAACCTGTTGTAAGGTTGCAAAACCCACGCATCAAGTTTTTGGCGCCGCTGCCGGGGAATAGTTATTGTTTAGGTTGAATTTTTATTTCTATTAGGTCTACTCACTAGATTCCTTTCTAGTGAGATTTTTATTTTCTTTTTATAGGTTTTCTTTAGTCTATCTATTTTCTTCGTGTCTTTGTTCGTAACCATTACCATCCGACATCATGGAAGATGGTAATATCCTTAACCCCCACAACCCACCACCACAACAACCACCACCACCTCCTAGAGCCCGTACTTTAGGAGAGTACTCCCGTCCTAGCCACCATGGCTATCGAAACACCATTGAGCTCACTCAAGGAGCCAATATCACACCCTTGCGATCCGACACCATCCGGTTGGTGCAAAGCGGATGCGCATTCCATGGACTTCGTTCTGAAGATCCTAATCAACACCTCAAGGACTTTCTTAAAATCGTTGATTCTATAGACCTTGATGTTGCCACTCGAGAGACGACCCGATTGCGTCTCTTCCAATTCTCTCTGCGGGATCAAGCTAGTCAGTGGCTAGAACGTCAACCCGCAGGATCCATCACCTCTTGGGATGATCTCACCACTCGTTTCCTTGCTCAGTTTTTCCCACCGGGAAGAACTACCAAGCTAAGGAATGATATCTTGATGTTCCAACAACGTCAAGGCGAAACTCTCTACGAGGCATGGACTCGATTCAAGGATTTACTCCAAAAAGTCCCTCACCATGGTATAGAACTTTGGCTCCAAGTCCAAATCTTCTATGACCATATCAATCTCTCCACGAGGCAAACCATTGACCAATCGGCCGGTGGCAAGCTACGTGATCTAAGTGCGGAACAATCATGGGCTCTCCTAGAGGATCTTGCTCTTTATGACAACGAAAGTTGGAGTGATCTCCGTGATTTGAATAAAACGGTCAAGGCAATATCTTTGCCTTCGAACAATTCAAGCACTTCCGACCGTAGGATCATAGAACTTGAAGACCAAGTCAAGTTTATCATGAAATCCTACGAGGCTCCTAAACCTTCAAGCCAAGTGAACAAAATCACTTCTTCATGTAAATTATGTAGTGGTCCCCACGACACTCATGATTGCATGGAACTTCCCAAACAAGCTTTCAAAGAATTCGCATCCTCGCCAATCGATAAGGCGGGAGATAAGTGGCTCACCACTAATTATGGGCCCAAAAATTCCGAAGATGGGTATGAGGCATGGAAGAATAAGCCAAATTTTAGTTGGAACCAAACTCGTAGCGTATCATTCAATGACTCTACCCCGCTCACCTGGTCTGAACATTATCCTCAGCGACACACGCATAAACAACAAAATCGCGAGGAATCACTGCAAAAATTCATTCTCTCTCAAGAAACACAGCTCTCCAAACTTGAGAATCAATTCAGACAACAGCAAGTTGATATGAACAACAAGGTTGATAACCTGTTAAAGGTTATCAATGATCGCCTTGCTGGCAGGTCAACTTGTGAGTTGGCACGAGTTAATGAGATCAAATCTGTTACGGTGACCCACCAAACACCCCCTCCTGTAAAAATCAAGCACCCTAGTAAACTTTTCAAATACATATCACAAAACGAAAAAAAAACAGGAGATACTCATACCCCTTCGAAACCTCTCCACTTCGTGAACACCATTACAACAATACCTGTTCCTAAACCAAATTTGGACCAACAAACAGCCAAGAATGTGGACAATGAAATGGAGGGTGAAGTTCCCGAAAAGAAACCCGAGGCGCCCGACGACTATCTAGACTCACCAAAGAACTCGAGTACAATAGAGGTGAGTGATGAGGAGGGCTCGAAAGAGAAATCCGAAATGCCTCATGGGCTCCCAGGACTGCTAGACCGCCCCCTGGTAGAGGAACTTGAGAGGGGCACAGCAAGGTCGCCTATGGGATTCGGAGAGAGAATAGAGGATGGCACTCCTAGGGTCTTTAAGATATCTTGCACCACTAGGAAAAAGTTTATAAAAGATGCCTACATAAACCCCAACTCTTCTATGAGCGCAATATCCCTCTCTCTATATAACGAAGCCTTCACTGAACAAGTCAAATATGAAGGGTCTAATATCATCGGGGTAATAAGGAGGGTACCAATTGTGATAGAAAAGTTCCTCTTTCATATCGAGTTAACTGTAATTAATAACATGAACTCTATCATCAGCCCATCCTTAACTGGCCTTGTTCTAGGCAAACCATTCATAAAAGCAACGGGAGTGATACTCGATGAGGATGATAGGAGTGCATTATTTACCGATGGTGTCAGGAAAGTGATTTTTCGGGATGGCTGTGAAGAAGTGTATGAGTATCAACCATCAGCAAGTGGCAACACATGGGGGTTACACGGTAGAAGGCCTGGCCGAATTAAGCGACATGATCCAAATAATCTCAAAATACCTTGCATGATTGGTCACAAGCATTTTTATAATGTTTACATTGACACATGTTTACCCAAAAATGTGATGTCCTTGTTTCATTATAACAACATTTGCAGATGGGGGATGATTCATAAAGAGAAGGACGACATCGGCATAGATGATGATATACAGGTGTTTGTAGGAAATATGACATTCACTATGAGCTTCGCAATCGTCGATAATATCGAAGAGTACATCGATCCCAGGTTATCACAAGTTGTTTTTGGGGCACCTTTTTGCCAGGCCACAAGCTTGGTTGTGGACGAGCTCAATGGGATCATGACTTTCACCGATGGGATTAGGGAAATCTCATACCAAACGCCTTACAAGATGAGAGAATTCAAGGAGAATGATTATAAAGGGCTCGATGGGTTAAGTTCCCAACTCGTGTTATGTGATGATGATGTGAGAAGGGGATGTAAGGACACTTTTGACCTGTCAAGCGGATTCTTTAAGCACGATAAGGAACTTAGTTCTAAATACCGAAACAATCCTTTTGATCACGTGGACCCGAAATACCTTTACTATGAAAGTGATTCTGATAGAGGATCGAAGGAGAATGGCCTAGGAACCGTGACCGATGATGGAGTCACGTAATGTACGTGACTTTGAGTCTAGCTACAAGACTCGTTAATAAAGAAAAGCGCTTCTTGGGAGGCAACCCAAGCTTTATTTGTTTTATTTGCTTTGTGTGTTTGTTTAATTGATTGTTTGTTTTTATTTGCTTCCGTATGTGTGTTTAATTTTTATTAGTATTGATTCATGTTCAAAAGTAAATTGTGAAAATGCTTTATGTTGTTTTTAACTTCGTCTTAACTACATATAAAGGTATTTTGCAAAAGATAAGTGTAAGGGAAATCTAAATCGGTTTATTAGAACACAAATGAACATGAATCATAATAATACTAAATTAACATACATATTAGTGTTTGTTTGAGTCAAATGCTTGTATCGAGTCATAATGATGTTTTGCAGGATTTCCAGGAAGTAAGGTAAAGGTTTTTCCAGAAATTTTCCGGAAACTTAAAATGAAAATTTTTGTCAGGTCATTTCTGACGGCGTCAGGGGTTATAACCTGACGGCGTCAGATTTAATTTTCAGAAATTTTTGAAAGTTTTGTTTTTAAAAAAAGTTTTTATTAAAATCTCCAACTTATAATCTCCAGGAATCTGCAAAATTATCATTCCACAAGCATTATATCCTTATATATAGATTTATCCCGCCGATGTTATGCAGGTTTTCGTGTTTGTTTTCTCAGGTTTAACAGGTTATTTTGGACAAGGAGATGTTTATGGAATCAAGCTTTTGGCGATGCATTAGTCATGAAGCTCTTACATTCTCTTTGGAAGAAGATTTAACCGTGTAACTTCATTATCCACCGAGCGAATCAGGGGAGTATTTGATTTCATTCTTTTACTTTTTCTTTTACATCTTGTTATTTGAACATTGGGGACAATGTTCATCTTAAGTGTAAGGGGAGGGTAAAAGTACGATTTTAGAGAATACAATTGCGCTTGACTTTTGTTTGTTTAATGGTAGATGTGTAATAAAACTGAGAGAAATACTTGTTAGGGTAATTTTAGTGCCAAATTTAAAATTTTTACAACATATAGGAGTGAAACTTTGATCTTAATAAGCGTCTCACGGATAGGAGTTATATGACTAGCACAAAAAACCGTACCACTAAAAAATTTTCCACCCCAAATATGTGAGGTTCGCCCCTAGAATTGGTAGGAAAAGCATTATGCTATGATGTGTGTACCGGTAGCACTTAGATTCTAGAACTTGCGTTAGGACCATTCCGAGGCCACAAGTGAGACTACATTCGTGTAGTTAGATTTACTACATGATAAGAGGCATTAGGATTAACCCATTGTTTTACACCTGTGTTTTTGTTATAATTACTTTGGCTACATTGGTCAAGTAATTCTCTCACACCCTTTGCGTTGTACTCATTTTTAGTACACGATACCCCTAGTACACCCCTCAGAGCCTATCTTTTCGTTTCAACCTTTAAGCATTTTACTTAAAGGAAGAATTTGTTACACCCCACTTAAATGTACACCCAAATCGCCTTAGCCTACCTTGTATGCACTCATTTTTTGTGCATTATTGTTACAACATTTGTTTAAACCCAAGTTAATTATCTAGTTGATTACATGGTTGCTAAGTCGAGTCATATCCTTGTACATATTGTTTTGGGACGATTGGGACTCATGGGTAAAGTACTAGTGTAATGGAGTAATGGGGAAGAACATCATTTATTACCCCCATATGTGCTAAATATTTTAAAAGTACTCCAAGTTTTTCAATTATCTTAATTCGAGTCATTAGAATAGTTAATTGTAAAGTTATGTAAAAGTTCAAGTGTAAGGGGAATGCAACGCCCCTGTGATGTATTATTTTGGATGGTAGGGCAAAAGTGTATGCAAAAAAAAAAAAAAAAAAAAAAAAAAAAAAAAAAAAAATCAAGAAAAATACAAAAAAATGAGAAAAAGAAAAGTAGAAAAAAACATACGGACTACCATCCCGTTTTATTTTATGTTTATTTTATGTTTTTGTTATTTTCTTTCATTAGCTTAAGATTGAGTCGAGTCTTGGCTTAGCAACATTGTATAGTACATGTAATTGATCAAGATTTTTAACTCGCCACCAGTAAAATATCCCGTATCCAACAAAACCGTGTTTTCCTTTTCCCTACACCTAACGTTATAACCCATTTAAAAGCCCTCTTTGATAGTTTATCTTTGGTGCTTACGCCTAGTGGAGGAGGTTTTCGATCCTTTCCCAAGCCTATGGTAATCTATTTGCTATGACAGGTAGTGAGAGATATTATCCGTTTTCATTTATGAGATTTATTTTGATGACACTTGAGAGATGTGAGTATCTAAACACTACTTGTGAGGTGCTAGTATGTAATCTCCGTGCTTATTATGATTGAAGTGGAACGAATATTTGTTGTAATTACTTTTATGTTTGCATTAAATGACCCCTAACTTGTATTTTGATTAGAATAAAAGCGCATTTGCTTGAGGACAAGCAAATCTCAAGTGTAAGGGTATTTGATGAAGCGAAAAGTGTACCGCTTTTAAGGGGTCATTTAAGCCCTAAATCGTATTTATTTGATCAAATATCGCCCTAAATCGTTCCTTTTGTCATTTTAGGTACTTTTGAGGAGAAATCTGGAAAAGGAGGCATTTTGGACATTTTTGGAGCATAAAAGTGAAGAAAACGGCAAAGTCTCAAAAATCGGCTGAAAGTTACCTTTGACGGCGTCACAATTAACCCCAGACGGCGTCATGCCTTGGCAAGAAAAAGTGGACGTGAAATTTACACATGATAAGCCAGTGAAAATAGCATGTGAATTCTGACGGCGTCACGCTTTAACTTGATCAAGGGCGTCACGGCTTAAATCAAAAGGGGACGGCGTCACGTTTAAGGTTCGACGGCGTCAAGCCTTGATAAGCCAGAATGGATTTTGAAGAGCTAAAGAGGGACGGCGTCAAGAAGGTCATCCGGGAACCCTAGAAGCGGCGAGGTGACGGCGTCACACTCCATAACGTGACGCCGTCAGATCCAAAAATCTATATATAGTTTTCTAATTTTTTGTCATTGAGGGAGAGCTTAGTGTGTGGAATTTTGGGAGAAAACCCTAAGACGAATTTAGCTCCTTTTTCAAGGCTTTTTGCCTTGAGATCTTCCATGTTACATTGAAGATAAGTTATCAATTAATCATTCAATATGTCTATGTGTTGTTTGATTTTATCTTATTCTTGTCTTTTGATTAACATGTTAGGCTAAATTTATCTTGTGTTTGCTTAGATCTAATGAAACCTAGCTATTGATTATTGGTTATTAGTGTGTTATTAGTTGTATTGGATGATTGTTTATCTATGTTAGGCTTAAGAAAACTGGCTAACTTCCTATTCGGTAACTTGCTTGAACGTCTTAAGAAACATGAACCAAATGCGTACTAAAGGTTTTTATGGTTGTATTTAATGCACAAGCGAATTCTAGTGATCCCATGTTAGGAGCTTCCTAGCCGGCTCGACATAGGAGTGAAGTAGGAGCTTGTAGAGTTGGGGAAGTAAGTACGCCACCCCACGAATGGTATTAAGGAATACACCCGTCATCCACGCGACTAATACACACTAATTAACCGGTAAAAGATAGTTAGGGAGTAAGGAAATCTAAGTAAACACATTTCTCTACACATAAGTTTCTCACAACATTTTATTTTCAGTTATTTATTTTATTTGCATTTGTAGTTATTTGGGTTAGTTGACTAGCAACTAATTCCGCCCACTCTTTCAAAACCCGAGATTTTACTTGCTTTTATAAAAAATTATAAAAACATAAAAAGAATCTTCCTCAACCCTTAGACCTAATTAGAGTAGTCTTTCACACCTAACGAACACTATTCCCTGTGGAGAACGATCAATCCCCCGTACTTACCACTACACTATACTACATCGGTCAGGTACACTGCCTGGTGGGGTTGTAAGCCTCTTGAGATCCCTCGAGAGGTAAAACCTGTTGTAAGGTTGCAAAACCCACGCATCATGCTACCAGTCGAATACCACTTCACCACTACCACCATCTCACCGCCGCTCACCCTACTACACCGCCACCACCACCTTGTTTATCTCATCATCCTCATCATTTCCATATACCCCACGCGCCTAGAAACCTCCTCTCTCGGTAACTATGATTTGTCCGACGAGTTTTCCGGCGACCCAAGTTGTTGCTGTAACATGTATAGATCGAGAGAAATTTCGGTTGTTTGGTTCGAGTAGCACCGCGCCGCTGCCAGCACCACCACAGCCACCATCTCCACCACCTTGTTCTTCTCCTTCTCGTCATGGTAAAACCGAGAAACCCGTTCGATATTTTATATTTTTTTTTATATATATATACCGATTATATTTATTATCGTTTTTCGTGGGTTTAAAACTGATTTTGTAACAAGAATATTAGTTTCGTGATTTAAAAACGGGGTATAAATGGGTTTGTAACTGAAAATGGTGTGTGGTTCGTTGTGGTCACGGGTCGGGTCATAACTGTACGACCCGCTTTGGTCTCGGTAAGAGCTTAAGTTTTGTTTATTTGTTGTTATCGAGTCGAGTATGCTTGTTTTTATTTATGTGTTTCTCTAGATTTGGTCTCGAGATGACTGATTATGGTGTTGTTTGATTATTCGTGAGTCTAGCTTTAGATCAGTTGGTTTTTGGGTTGTTATTTGCATTGGTTTAAGCCGAGAAACGTGGGAGTTCGTTTAGACATGTTGAGTACGACGCGAGATTCACAGCCGAGACCCCATGGTCACGGCATGGTAAACTAAATTTTGGTTATTGACTGTGTTGAGTCTTGGTTCGAGTCTCGGTTTAAACAAGACACCCAAGAGGGTGTAAACTTTGTTGGAGTGGTTCGTTGGAAACCTACGTAGGGTGCGTTATGTTTGACTTGGCTTTAACTTATTTTCAGCTTAAAGGGATCTTAAGGGAGTGTTTACTTGTTATCATTTTTTTTTAGTCAAATAGAGTGTGTTTGAGTTTGTGCTTGTGGGTTGATTCAAAAACAAGAAATATATATATTTGTGATGCGTTTTGGGTTAGCAGCTTAGTTGGAGTATATCTATGATAAAGTTGGTGTTCTTGTTGGGTGGGATTGAGGTTGGGCCTAACAGCCCACGTCATAGAGTGCGGTTGGTTTTATTCAAGTCACAAGCCCAATAAGCCTAAAATATAACAAATATGTTCGTTTTGCTGTGATCTTTGTTTTGCTGTGGCTAAGGTGAGTCGTGGCCCCTACTTTTAATACTTGTTTTAATAATACTTTTGGGGGAGATACATGCTTTAACGGTTTTAAGTTACTTATATATATATTGAAAACTCTCATGATTTACTCAAAATCATCAGCTATGCTTTACATATTTGAATCACCATTGGAAAGGAATATATGCTCGCTTTATGTGCGAATTGCTTGCTTAGCTTAAACACTGAACTTGAAATATAATATTTTCAAACTACTTGTTGTAACACGATACCGAGACTTATTTGCATTCATATAGCAAATGAATGTACTGTTAACTTTACTATGATATTTCTACATTTCATTGGAAATAATTGCCAAAACTGAAGTACGCCTATTCTATGAACCCTTGAAACCTATATTGCCTAAGTTTACTTTATTGCCATAAAGTCCCTCGATCATGAGCCATTAACCACTGCGGTGAGCGCGAATATAGTGAACAGCTTCGAAACCTGTTAGAGGCTGACGACCTATCCCACTAAATACTTGGACGGAATGCCTACATGGTTAGTCGTATTTAGTCGCGATACACTATATTTGAGAAAAATAGGAATTGGCAAATCACCTATTACATGAGGGCTAAAAACACCCATCAGTAACCCTGATGGGACACTGCCATTTTACGGTACTTTGTTAACGTTTTGCGTCTCATGAGGCTTAGGGCAATATAACTTTATGAATATATGAATGTTTCATATATATCCTAGGATACAGCTGTATTTAGTAACCACCACTCCACACTGATAGATTTCAGACACTAGATTAATGTTTTCACTATGTGTTATGATTATGAATCATGTACTTGAACCTTAATTATTCTCATATGTGACTAAATTGTGAATTCTACAAAAGACAACCCAAAATGCTTGGTATATCGTTACATTTAGAAGTAGACTCAACCTTCTCTTTCAAGCGTATAACAACGTAGCTCATCTTCACTTATAACTTGAAACTCATGATTTTGGAGATCATACATGATTTGCTTGTGAATTCTTATACAACACAACTTGTTATTTATTTTATGAAGAACTATTATTTATTTCGACAATCACTATACACCTTTTAAATTCATTGAAAGAAAGTTATTTTCTATCAAACTCCACGAACTCACCAACCATTGTGTTGACATTTTAAGCATGTTTATCTCAGGTAATTAACGGAGCAGGACAAGACACGGAGCGGGCATCTTATACTCTGATAAATAAACTGGTGTAAAATCAAATATGTCATTCTTTCCAAATTACCATACTTTTGTGGGATTTTCAAATCAGATATTTTTTTTCTTTGTACCAAAACTATTAATTTGAATGACATATAACTTTCAAAACGCCTATTCTGGACCGTTTTTCTGAAATTTTAACTCGATCCTCACCGTAACACCCTAATTACTTTTCCGCTGCCACAAAACAAATTAGGGGGTGTTACAGCAGAGGATGGGACAAGCCAACTAATTGGTCCTGAAATAGTACAAGAGACTATGGATAAGGTATTTCAGATTAAGGAAAGACTTAAGGCAGCGAGAGATCGCCAAAAGAGTTATGCGGACAATCACCGTAAGCCCTTGGAGTTTAGTGTTGGTGATCTTGTAATGCTGAAAGTGTCTCCTTGGAAAGGTGTTGTGTGTTTTGGTAAGAAAGGCAAGTTAGCACCTAGGTATGTAGGACCGATTGAAATTACGGAAAGAATTGGGCCGGAGGCATATCGGTTGAGATTGCCTGAGGAATTAAGTAGTGTGCATGATACGTTTCACGTATCTAATATGAAGAAGTGTTTGGCGGATGCTAGTTTGCATGTGCCATTTGATGAGATTAAGATTGATAAGACTCTTCACTTTGTTGAGGAACCTGTCGAAATTATGGATCGAGAGGTTAAGAGTATGAAACGTGGTAAGATAGCATTGGTGAAGGTACGTTGGAATTCAAAGCGTGGTCCTGAGTTTACTTGGGAACGTGAAGATCAAATGAGGACCAAATACCCGAAGTTGTTTGCTGAGGAGGTTGATGAGACAAGCTAATAAATCTCGGGACGCGATTTCCCTAAGTGGGGGATAATGTAACCACCGTGATTTTAGTAGGTTAGTTTGACTAATAAGTCTCAACCTATTTAACTTTTATGTGGTGTGTACTATGTGCTTAGATGTGGTATATGTGCGGTTTATGGGTAATAGGTACGTGTGTTAGCACTAAATCCCTTGGTGTGATGTTTTCTTCATGAGTTGGGTAGTGTGAATTTTGGGAGAAGTTCATTTTGATCGCCTTGGTGGTGTAGAAATGACTTGTGTAATTTTGGTGTTTTGTGGTTTTGCGTAATAAGTCTCCGTTCAATTATTTGAGCGTTAGTAAGTTACGTGGAGGTTATTTTTATGGAGTATATTAATGTTAAGTGTGAAATTTATATTTTTGGGAACTTTGTTTTGAAAATGATATTTTTCCGGGTTGTCATAAAATCAGGAGTTTATCGCGTAAGGTGTTAATTTAAGTATAGGGTTTTTATAAAATATAAAAAGTACAAGGTTTTAAGTGTAATAAATAATTTTAATAAAAAGAAAATAAAAATATATGTATATATATATAAAAATCGGAAATAAGGATTATTTAGGGGGAAAAGGAAACAAATTTGTATTCCAAATACACTTACCTAAATTAAGGGAGGTCTAGAATCCTCCATAGTGTATTATAAATATAAAATCAAAACCCTTACCCATATTTTTTGATGAAATTCAACCAAGAACAAGGGAAGAGAAGAAGAAAAATTAGGGTTTTATTTTTTGAAGCTAAAATCAAGAACGAGGTATAGTTTTTAATATTTGTATTCAATTAATTGTTTAAATATTGTTATAATTCATGTGTTGATCCCAGTTGAGCTTCACGATCTTATTAATTACCTTAGATAAATCTAAAGTAATCGGTATAGAAACTGATCTTAGATTGTATATCAAATATTATGCGGAAACTAATACTTGATCTTAAGAAGAATAAACACAAACGAATTCTCAAACAACACTTCAATATATTAATACGATTGCTCTGAATAGCAATAGGGTTACAAGAAACCTTGAAGTGTAAACAATACGTATGCTAAGATAATCGATATCTAACTCTAACCCTAGAACCTCCTTTTATAGCGTAAGGAGTCCTAGTCGGTTTACAAGACTTCCTATACAAGAAAAATATTCATACGTATCTTTTCTATACTTATCCTTAACATACTATACATATCCTATAGACAACAGAGTAAATCTTCTAGCAGCAGAGTCTTCGTGAGCTAGCAGCAGAGTTACACTATGCCTATTATCCAAAACAGCAGAGTTATGTTTCTCGAATCAGCAGCATTTTAGACCCAACAATCCTCCCCTAAACTTGATATTTTTCTCCAAAAATCATCAAGTTTCCTTAAATCCAGATAACCACCAGGAGGATGCTTCCAAACACTTTACTGTTTTGAAACCTTTGATACCAGCAACCTTTTATATTTCTCAATCAGTTCCATTGCTTGATGATCTGCATCAAATGGTCTTTGTAGTGTCAACTTACCAGGCTGCAACATTTGATACAGAATAGATGTACTGTTGTTGATGACATAATCCTTCTCCACAAGCATATACACAGTCACACCTATGCATGATAAGACATGAACCCCACAAGATTGATATAAATACCATTTCTGAACTGTGGAACTCAGTAACTTCTTCCATTCAATACTTCTCTCATCTGGTTCAAACATGTTCTTCAAGTAGTAATAATTTAGTCTCTCATACACTATCTCTGGTCGAGTATCACCATAATTCTTCTTATAAAGATTCCAGAGTTGAGTAATATCATCCCTATCCATGTAGTGCATCATCTGAGAAAAACTAATATACCCCACACTTGAACCATTTGACCTCCTAATTACCCAGCATACTTGACCATCACTTAGAACTTCATGTGAATAAGAAATGATTGGATATTTTACTGATAAAGGAACTTCATTAAGTAACTCAGGCTCTTCTTGAGGTTCATGAACTGTGTGATGCATAATTCCTTGCATATCATCTGCAGTCACTTCTTCTTTCCCTGAATCACTATCCTCTTTCTCATCTTTATCCGAATCACTCATCACTATTGACTGTGTTCTTCTCTTCTTCCTACCCACCTGCTTTACTGTCCTCCTATATCTCTTTGTACCAGCAGAGGATTCAGTCATAACTTCAGCTTCAACAACAATTTCTTTCTCCTTTTCAACATCAGATACTATGGGCTTTGAGACACTTCCACTCCCAGATGCTTTCATACTGTCAGATCCCATAACTTCTGGATTTCTCTTCTTTTCAGAAACTTTTCTTGGATTAAGCTTAGCATAAGTTTCATAAAATTCCTTTTCAATTAAGTGATCTGACTTACCTTTGAAATCCTTCATCTGATAGCCTCTTGCATTCTTCAAATAATACTTCATGTCTTTAACCACTGCTTTCCTTGAAGTTGACTTAGGTTTGTAACCATGCTTCTGTGCATCTGTAATCCTCTTAATCAGCTCTTCCCACTTAGCTAATCCATTCTTTTTAAGTATAAAATCAACAAGCTCTTTTGTCTTTTCACTCCCATCTAACTGCTCATCATTTGCTATCATCCTAGCTTCACCTCTTACAATCATATCAGAATCAATGAAATACTGCAATTGTTCATCTAATTCTTCTTGACTAACTTCATTAAATGTAGAGCTGCCCATAAATTCAAACTGATTTTCTTCCTCTTCAGCTGCAACTCTTCTTGCATATTCTTCATCTTGAGCAATTTGAGCTTGTTCATCAGCCAACTTTTTCATCCTTTCAAACTTTTCACTTGATTCAGCAACAGGTTGTTGTGATTGTGTGGGTATTTTAGCTTCTTTGTTCATGTTCAGCAACACTTGAGCTAAAGTCATCTGTTCATCATCTGAATCAGCAGAATCATTTACTCCAGCAGAGTCCTTTACACCTGCACTCTGCTCAGTCTCATCAGCAGAAACCTTCAACCCATCAGCAGAGTTGTTTGCACCTGCAGAATGTTCTGCATCAGCAGAGTCAACCTTTCCACTCTCATCAACAACATGTTCAACAAAGTCCTTTTCAACCTCCCCTGAACCTATCACATCCTCTTGATCCTTATCATTCACCACAGCCTCTTGATCATTCCTCCCCTGTTTGGAAGCATCCTCTTCCAAACTTGGTTTGGACCTCTTCTTGAGCCTCCCCTCAAGGTGTGTAACCCTTAGCTTAAGCCTCCTAATTTCAGCACCTTGAGTAGCTCTGGCTGTCTTTAACTCCTTTCTTAGATCCAGGACCTCCTTTGACAATTTTGTACAATTTTCCGTCAATGCTTTCAATTGTTTCATGATATCCTCACAACTTCGGTCTGTGTAACCTGACCCGAGAGGTTGATCATTGGAATTGACATTTTGTACAGGTGTTTTAGCCGTCAAATCATCAGTTTCAAGTTCAATTCTAGCATCAACACTTCGACCTGTGTTACCTGGTCCGAGAGGTGTATCATTTGCAATGTCAATATGTACATCAGTGTCCATCAATTCAATATGTTCATCTCTGTCCTCATCACTTCGAGATGTGTTACCTTCTCCGAGAGGTGAATCTTTGGACATAAACTCAGTCTCATCCCTAGGATGAACATCTGAGCCCCCCATAAAAGCCATTTGGCTGGGGTTACCACCAGTTGTGTCAGGTTCCTGAGAACCTTCTACAAATGATGTTGCCATGGTTGAGGTCTTAATAATGTTGACACTGTCCTGTTCAACTACTAAGTTGGAAACAGTAGTGCCAGCCTCGTCCATCATGATACCTCCAACACCTGTATCAGCCTCATCTGCTACCATACTAACATTGGCCTGAGGTAGCACAATGTCCTCTTGTGAATTCCTAGGGGATTGGGTAGGTTGTGGTTCAGTGGAAGATGATTCATTTAAGTTTGTAGAGGAGGATGTGTGATGGGAAGCTGTGGGTGTTCCAGCCTCTTCATCCTCATTTACTTCAGCCACTACATTCAAGATATGCTCAGTTAAGGGAGTAATAACACCAGAAAATCCTTTCCCATTCTTCTTTAAAAATGCAAACATCTTGATGGCCATTCTACTACAGGGCTCAATTTGTGAATGCCTCAATGGTTCCCTTAGTTGTCTGTTTATTATAAGTTGTAGAAACCTTGGGTACAAGTAAAACTTCTTCTTGATAAACTTCTTCATCCCCTCAAATATCATAGAAGAAAAATCATAGGGCTGCCCTGTGGCTAAACACACTAAAGCCATTGCTTGAGAAGCATTAAACTCACTCCAACCACCTATTTTGGGAAACAAGCAGTGTTGTAGAGTATGCAGTAAAAACTTCCAATGGGGACACATACGACCTTTCAAAAATGTTCCACTATTCTCAGGTCTCTCATATCCAAAAGTCTCAAGCTCAGTCATAACTACTTCTGGGGTAATAGTAGGGGGTGTTGGGGTGCCTGATAAGCGCAAACTTCTCTTAATTATTGTTTCACTAACTACAATATCTTCCCCATCTACACTACCTAGCAATCGTTCCTCACCATCTAACACATCCAACCTAACAGTTGACCAAAATTGCTTCATATGTGATTTGTAAATGGTAGGAGCAGCTGTTAATGCATACCTTAACTTAGACGAACCCAGAAAATCCATAACCTCATAAAATCCATCCGCTGCAGTAACCTTACTGAGAAATGCTATCTGATTGTGTTCTTCCGGAAACGTTCTTCGAGCCATTTGATTTGGGGGTTTTGGGTGAAATGATATGAATTGATGTTCTTGGTGATAGTCGAATGTAATTCTTGAGCAATTAAAATGGAATTAGATCAAATTGGTGAAAGATACCGTTTTTATCTAATTAGGTTTAAGAGCGCGCCAAAAGTTACAATTTGACCCTTCAACTTTCAAACTCATCAGCAGAGTTATGAAAGTGTTGACCTAAAGTCAACATTCCCAAAATCTTTAAAATCACCTCCTTAAATACCATACCAACCCCACATTTAACTCCATAAATCCTTAATCACTAAATCAAATCCCCAATTCAAAACCCTAACTCCAATAACATTCAAATCATGAGTTCTTCAAAGACTCCAATCATCAAAATATCTTCAGATTCATCATCCGATGACTCACAAGGTTGGGCTAGTTACTTTCCTAAAAATGCATCAACATCACAACAAAAAGGAAAAGCAGTCATGGAAGATTCATACTCCGATCCACTCCCATCAACACCATCATCGTTTGAAGATTCAAGTGATGAGGAAACATCAAATTGGCCTGGGAAACAGCAAGGTTGGCCGAAATCAATGACCTACTACCAAGGGGCCTGGGAAATCATCCCTCCAAAACATCCAATAACCGCTGAACTGCAGAAGCAAATGGAGAAAGCCGCAGCCGACTTTGCAAGGAGTGTCCACAGGCCTCATCCAAAGCCAAGTCCGGTTGAACAGAAACCTCCAGTTCCAATGAAAAAGAATCAGCAGAAGAAAGCAGCTCCCTCTACCAGTCAGCAGCAGGATCCACCACCACGTCCAGTGGTACTTGCACTCCCCTGTCCAAGGGTGTTTGAAGCAATGGGCACTAGGGGACCTCGTAGCAAGGTCATGCCTGACTTTGCTAAGATTTAGGTTGTGAATCTTTGTAGCTTGATGTCTTTTGATCTTTCCTTTTGAACAGAATGAATGTATGATATACTTATGCCTTTTGAATCAATGAACTTCCTCTGTTTATGTTTTACTTGATTGTGTATGGATATGTATCTGCAAAAGGTTAGTAGCAAACAACAAACACAAGCAAGAATATTCCATAGTAACAGCAGAGTAGGCATAGCAATAAACAACTAAACAGCAGACATTGACTAAACACCAGATATTGACTAAGCAACAGCACAAATCCTTACAAAACTTTACAAAGACATACAGAGATAAGAGAGTTTAAGATTTAAAGATTGATCATACCAATACTAGCAACTAAAAATTGAAACCTACTTATATCAAAACTTTTGGTAAGTAGATCAGCAACATTATTGTCAGTATGTATTTTAACCACTTGAATAAGCTTTTTCTCATAACAATCTCTAATAAAATGATGTCTTATCTCAATGTGTTTTGTTTTAGAATGAAAAACAGGATTTTTGATAATACACATTGTGCTGTTGTTATCAATAAAAATTTTTGTGTTCATGAAATTGTACCCATAATCCAGCAATTGGTTCTGAATCCAGAGCACTTGTCCACAGCAGCTAGAAGCAGCAACATATTCTGCTTCAGTTGTCGAATTAGCCACCACTGTTTGTTTCTTACATTGCCAAGAGATCAGCCTATGACCAAGATACTGACAGCCTCCAGTGGTTGATTTTCTGTCCATAGTAGCTCCAGCATAGTCACTATCTGAGTATGCTATCAAGTCAAATGGTGAATTATTAGGATACCAAAGACCCAATTTTGGTTGACCCTTTAGGTACCTAAAAATTCTTTTGACTACTTCCAAGTGTGAAACTTTTGGGGACACTTGGAATCTAGCACAAGCACACACAGAAAACATGATATCTGGCCTTGAAGCAGTCAGATACATCAATGAGCCAATCATTGATCTGTACAGATGTACATCAACCTCTACCCCATCTTCATCCTTGAGCAAAGGTTTATTTTTATCCATTGGTGTCTTGGCTGCCTTCACATCTTTGAAACCAAATTTCTTCAACATATCAGCCACATACTTGTCTTGGCTAATAAAAATCCCATCTGACTTCTGCCTAACTTGTAGTCCTAAAAAGAAAGTCAGTTCTCCCATTGAACTCATCTCAAACCTGCTGTGCATTAACTTCTCAAATCCTTCACATAACACCTTATTTGTAGACCCAAAAATGATATCATCTACATAAACCTGAACAAGTAGAATATCCTTTTTGTCTTTCTTAATGAACAATGTTTTATCAATGGTTCCTCTGTGAAAACCATTATTCAACAAATACTGAGATAAGGTGTCATACCAAGCTCTAGGAGCTTGATGTAGTCCATACAGTGCTTTCTTTACCTTGTAGACCCTATCAGGATACTTAGGATCTTCAAACCCAGGAGGTTGCATCACATAAACCTCTTCAGGTATCTTTCCATACAAGAAAGCACTTTTTACATCCATTTGATACACAGGAAAATTCTTGTATGAAGCATATGCCAAGAAAAGTCTGATAGCCTCCAATCTTGCAACTGGGGCAAAGACCTCATCATAGTCTATCCCTTCTTCCTGAGTGTATCCCTGAGCCACCAATCTAGCCTTGTTTCTGATGACAATACCTCTTTCATCTCTTTTACATCTGAACACCCATTTTGTACCAATTGCCCTTTTTCTATTAGGCAAATTAACTAATGTCCAGACCTCCTGAAGCTTGAACTGCAGCAACTCCTCTTGCATAGCTTCAACCCAACTTTCATCTTTCAAAGCCTTGTGAATGGTCTTGGGTTCTTCTTGAGATAAGAAACAGGCAAACATGCAATTTTGTAAATCCTTGTGGCTATTCCTCTTCTTAAGTGTTTGAGCAAACAATCCCTGATCAAGCAAATCACTCAACCCTTTTGATTTACTTCTAGTCTGAACAGCAGAGTGAACATCACCAATTATTTGCTCCTTTGGATGATTCCTGTGGATTCTTGTTGTTGGTGTGGGACTAACAGGTATGTCAGTCTCCAAGTTTGATAAATCAGCTTCAGCACTAAAAACATCAACAACTTCATCATCAGTATCCACATACACTTCTTCTAATTCAGGCATCTCATCAGATGAATCATCATCAGAATCACCATCTTTATCAGCAGCAGAGTCCTTGTCCATAGCAGCAGAATCACCAAACCTAACAGCAGAGTGTTTCGGCCTAACAGCAGAGTGCTTTGGCTTATCAGCAGAGTGCTTTGGCTTGGCAGCAGAGTTGAGAGAACTGTTGCTATGTTTATTTCCTTGTTGCCCAGCAACATCTGACTCTGTATTCCATTCCTTATCATCATTCTTGACATCATGAGAAGGTTCATCATCACCTTCTTCAGTATCCTTTGGAACTTCCTTATGAACAGCAGCATCATCTGAACTTTTTCCCTCTTTATCTATTGGTGTGAAATACTGATCAAACTTGCTTCTTTCAATCAAAACAAACTCCTCTGCAGTTTCATCCTTCTTTGCTTGTGTACCTACATTGGGGTTAGTTTGTGTACCTGCAGACATGCTAGTAGTACCTGCAATGACTGGTTGATAATTCATACTCTTGGTTAAGGAATCAATATCAAACATCCACTCAGGACCTTTTCCTTCAACATTAGGTGTGGTTTCTCTAATTTTAACATGCAAATTTTCCACCACATGCCCAGTCCTTTGATTGAAAACCCTAAAAGCCTTACTTTCAGTTGAGTATCCAACAAAGTAACCTATGTCTGCTTTCTCACTAAACTTGCCTAAGTGGTCAATGGTGTTTAAGATAGTGACAGGACACCCAAATGGTCTAAAGAAATCAATCAGTGGTTTCCTACCATGCAATAACTCATAAGGGGTCTTATTGTGAGGTTTAACTATCTTAGTTCTATTTTGTACATAGCAAGCAGTGTTGACTGCTTCAGCCCAAAAGATAGTGGGTAACTTAGACTCTGACAACATAGTCCTAGCAGCTTCAATTAATGTTCTATTTCTCCTCTCAGCCACACCAGTTTGCTGAGGAGTTCTAGCCACACTAAATTGTCTAGTTATACCCTTTTCCTCACAGAACTGATTCATTACTTGATTCTTAAACTCAGTTCCATTGTCACATCTGATGATCTTAACCTTGTGATTAAATAGGTTTTCTATCCTAGTAATAAAAGCCTTAAGAATACCAGAAGTCTCATTCTTAGTAGCTAGGAAGAATACCCAGGTGAACCTACTAAAATCATCAGTAACCACTAAACCATACATCTTTTTGTTCAAACTATGCACATACGTAGGTCCAAATAAGTCCATGTGTAACATAAACAAAGGTTCAGTTATAGAATTCACCAATTTGGACTTACAAGATGCTCTATGCTGTTTTCCCATTTGACAAGCAACACATACTTCAGGATTCTCAAAAATCTTTGAAGGTAATCCTCTGACCAAGTTTCCTTTCACCAACTTGTTGATAGCCTTGTAGTTCAGATGTCCAAGCCTTCTGTGCCATAGTTTGGATTCATCAATAGTAGCTTTGGCAAACAGACAAGTTAAATCTCTTTTGGGAATAATGTTCTTTATGTCCACACTGTATATGTTGTCATGTCTAGGGACTTTAAGAAGTACTAATTTGTCATCAGGTATCTTAAAGTCGGGAGATAAGACAAGACATTCAGTGTCTGTAAAAAGAACAAAATTCTTTCTGTCACACATTTGTGAGACACTAAAAAGATTGAACTTTAAACCATTCACCAAATACACTTTCTCAAAATCCAATTTTCCAGTTCTGATTATGCCTTTACCAACAATCTTTCCTCCTTTGGGGTCATTCCCAAAAGCAACATATCCACCATCCAAAGCTTCAAAATTCTCCAAATTGCTCTGGTCTCCAGTCATGTGTGAAGAGCATCCACTATCAAAAATGCATTTATCCTTTAGCTCCTTTTGTAGATTGCCCTGCACAAAAAGTAAGAGAATTAGTTTCTCTTAGGGACCCAAGCCATTACTGACTTGGATCTACCTTGTGCATCAAAGTAGTCAAATTTCTTCAACTGCATTGGTGCACTGCTGTGTCTGAGAACATGATCTAAAACTTTAACTTTTGGTTTCCAGACCCAGCAAGCTGAGGCTTTAACAGCATAAAAATGATTGCCCACAACAGTATCAGTAACAACTTTAGGCAAAACAGCAGAGTCTGCCTTATCAGCAGAGTTGACTATTTCCTTCTTTATGGACCCTGTTGGTGCAATAGGAGAGATAACTCTAGAAGTACCATCTCTCATCAGAACTTCCTTGGGAACCATGTTTCTTTTGGGGTGAGGGTGAGTCTTCCTAGCAAAATTTCTATGGTTCACCCTAGTGTATTGGT
Organism: Artemisia tridentata subsp. tridentata; assembly: GCA_021014915.2. Classification (NCBI taxonomy): domain Eukaryota; kingdom Viridiplantae; phylum Streptophyta; class Magnoliopsida; order Asterales; family Asteraceae; genus Artemisia; species Artemisia tridentata. The sequence goes on along the minus strand of CP139506.1, from coordinate 442,895,095 downwards.
TCCAAGCTGGTTTCTTATAGCACTCATCTTGCAGATGTTCAAAACTACCACAGCAATAACATGCCCTCTTAAGTAATTGAAAATCAGTACCTAATTTGTGTGAAACTAGGTTGTTCCAATTTCTCTGGTTTCCCCTAGGCAAGTTATTTGTTCTTTTAGGATATACTCTAGGTGTGTTATCATACTCAGCCATCTTTCTAGAGATACCTTTACCAAACCTAGGCTTAACAAAATCAACCCTTTTAGCCCTAGGTACTTTTGATTCAACAACAGTAGGAATTTCTTCCTTTTTGTTCTTAGAGGTTGAATCAGATTCTACTTCATCATCATCACTGTCAGACACCCAATCTTCAATCAGAGGTGCTTGTTCATACTTCTTTACCTCAACCTTAGTTGACTCTATTTCTTTTTCATTAGTTTCAACTACAGGTTTACTAGTTTCACCTACAGGTGTGGCTCCAGACTCAGATATGAAAGTTAATGTCCTAGTAGGAGGGGCATTGGCACTAAGTTTTGTAGGGTGAGCTACAGCATTATATCCTATACCATTAAAGTGTCTTCCTAATGGTTTACTAAGAATGTCAGTGGCAAATTGTTGTTTTTCCACCCTAACAATGTGTTTTTCAGTCTCACTCTTAGCTAAGTCTCTAGCCTGTTCAGCTTCTCCTACTTTTTCCACAAGAACCTTAATCTCATCATCTTTCTTGATAATTTCATTTTTCAGGATAGTGATCTGATCAAGGTATTCAATTTCAATCTTTTTATAAAACTCTAGTTTTTCTTCTAAGTTCTTTAAACCATATTCATAACTATGATTATCTAGCTTAAGTGTTTCATTTTCCTTTTTAAGGCTTCCATTACTAGACTTAAGTATCTCAATTGTATCAGAACATGATTTAAAAGAACAAGATGATTCATTTGATACCTCAGAGTCTGATCCAGAAGAAGAATAGGCCATGAGAGCAAAATGCTGTACTTCAGGATCTTCTTCAGCTATTAATGCACAATTTGGACCATCCTCAGCAAGATCACTCCAATCAAAATCACCTAATCCATCACATGATACCATAGCAGTAGTAGAATTTGGTTCTTCATCAGCAGACTTCTTGAAATTTTCATTGCTTCTTTTTGGTGCTTTGCATTCTCTTGCAAAGTGTCCTTTCTTTCTGCAATTAAAACATTCAGCCTTTGACTTGTCAAATCCCACACTCTTGTTCCTTCTGAACTTCATCTCTTTCCCAGTACGCTTAAGAAATCTTCTTGCCCTCATAGTAAGCATTGCAAATTGCCATTGCATATCAATCTCCTCAACATCATCAGGATCAAGTTCATCCAGATCTTGAGGCATGACTGAAGTACTGGTAGTAAGTTCAGCCAAATAAGCACAGATTGCAGCATCACTGATGGTGTTGGTGTTAGTAGAGTCAGCAGCAGAGACATGAGAACCAACAGCAGGAGTAAAAGCACCACCAGCAGAGTGCTGTTCTTGATGTCTACCAGTATTCTTGCTGTTTGAGGAAACAAAAGCAATATTATTTGTGGTAGAAGATGAACTTGACAATCCTTTCACTTCAGATTCATAAACCTTCAAGTTGTTGTACAGATCGTCCAATGTCATAGTATCAAAATCTTCCTTGTGCCCCCAAACCACTGTATGAGTGTTCCATTCAGAAGATAGACTTCTCAGAAACTTTAGATTAACATCTTCTTGAGATGGTTCAATCTTCAAAAGAGCCATCTGACTGGTTAACTTATGAAGTCGATCATAGGTTCCCTCAATGTTCTCAGAACCCAAAGCAGAAAAAGTCTCAAACTGGTGCTTCAGTAGATTCTTTCTTGATTTCTTGGTAGCCTCATTCCCACCAAATCGAAGTTCAATTGCTTCCCACAACTCCTTAGCAGACTCAAGATGATTAAAACTCAATTGATAATCATTAGGTATTCCCATCATGAGAATACTGTGAGCCTTAACCTCCAATCTTCTCTGTGCTTTCTCTTCACTTGTCTTGAGAGTCAAGACTGATCCAGTAGCAGTCTTGGTTTGCACCTTGTCTCCTTCAAGAACAACATCCCAAAGTGAGTAATCAACCATTCGCATGTATTGTTGCATCCTCATCTTCCAGATCTCATACTCTCCAGTCTTGAGCATAGGAACTCTTGAAGCAGTGACCATGTGTGTTGAATCGGAATCCATTGCTAAATTTGATGATTAGCAGATCTTTTATTCAGAAATTCTTCTTGGTACCAGTTTCTAGATCACAAGCTCTGATACCACTTGTTGATCCCAGTTGAGCTTCACGATCTTATTAATTACCTTAGATAAATCTAAAGTAATCGGTATAGAAACTGATCTTAGATTGTATATCAAATATTATGCGGAAACTAATACTTGATCTTAAGAAGAATAAACACAAACGAATTCTCAAACAACACTTCAATATATTAATACGATTGCTCTTAATAGCAGTAGGGTTACAAGAAACCTTGAAGTGTAAACAATACGTATGCTAAGATAATCGATATCTAACTCTAACCCTAGAACCTCCTTTTATAGCGTAAGGAGTCCTAGTCGGTTTACAAGACTTCCTATACAAGAAAAATATTCATACGTATCTTTTCTCTACTTATCCTTAACATACTATACATATCCTATAGACAACAGAGTAAATCTTCTAGCAGCAGAGTCTTCGTGAGCTAGCAGCAGAGTTACACTATGCCTATTATCCAAAACAGCAGAGTTATGTTTCTCGAATCAGCAGCATTTTAGACCCAACATCATGTAACGATAATTATGGTGGATCTAGGGTTTTATGAGATCTCTGTAAATTTGGTTGATAAAACATGTTAGGATCATTAATTAGTAATAGTATAGTGATTGGTGAAAAGATTTAAGTGTAAAACATGTTAATTAAAGAGTTAAGATTTTGACAGATTTATAAGGCTGTAAAGATTCGAATGTACTTAATAGATGGAGATGAGTTAGATCACAAATTTTATGTCTAAATTATATTTCAGTGAAAGAGCTTTCCAAAAAGTCCGACCACAAGTGTTTTTGAGGTAGGGAAGTCAGTCAAACGAATTTTATGAGTTAAGATGTCAAAACTATTAATCCGGGACAGAATTAGGGTAAAAGTATTAAGGTCAATGGTGGCTTTTAAAGTGTAATTAGGGTTAGGCCTTCTGGGGGAATCGATTTCTATATTATATTTGACTTCCACGTGAAAATTAGGCGATAATAAGTTGTGCGAGTAGGTCTACGAGGTCAAAATTTTTTGATGTCCGATCAGATCCGAATCTGGATAGTTGTCATGTTTGATTTTTCATTGAGTACTTGTGTATGTTTTTAGTGCATGGCCTTCTGGGAAAAGCTTTTATGCTTATGAAGGATCATGGTGGATTTTTGGTGTGAGTTGTGAAGCGTTATTCGCTGTGATTTTATGTGGGTGAAAGTACCCTACAAATCTGCGTTTTCTGAAAGTTTTAATAAAGGGATTTAGTGAGTGTAAAGTATTGGGTGATGATTAGTATGGAGTCTAGGTGATCCGTAGTGGGTTATATGAACCTTAGAGATCCATCATATATATGTGTTACATGGACTATAGCTTTTAGCTTGGTCGCGTGTAATGTGGTATTGTATTGTTTGTATAGATTTGTGTGTGGATTATTTGGAAGCTGCGGAATTGAGGTGAGTTCATAGTCCCATATTTTTACTTTGTTTTAAACTTGGGATGGAGATGATGCTTGTTAAAATTGTTTTTGAGGTACTGTGATTATGTGTTGTTAAAATGCATGGACTTGTAATGGTTATTGTATGTATACTGCATGTTATAGTGGTGTTTAATTGTGGTGATTATTTGAGTGGGAAAGTCCTAGTGGCTCTACTCATTATAATTATCTTGGATCGGTGGGCGCGTTCCGTCCCAATTGATGTGGTGTTTGGATCGGTGGGCACGTTCCGTCCCAATTTATACTTGGATCGGTGGGCACGTTCCGTCCCGTAAGCTGTGATTGCATGTTAGTTGTATGATAACTTTACTTTTACTGTCCTGCAATGCTATACTATGTTTTATAATCACAGTAAATCGATAATCAAGGTGTTTTGTGTGTCTTTTGCCTATGAATCTCACCAACATTATGTTGACGTTTTTAAGCATAATTTTCAGGTGAGCATTCTAAGGCTAAGATAGAAGGGCGTGACTAGAAGAGACTAGTTTGCATTTGAGGATGACTTACCTTGCGTTTAGTTGGATATGTTGGATTTTGTTTGAGATACTTGATTTTCTTTTATTTTAACTTTATGTTTTAATGGAGATACCTTAGTGATTGTTTTGGTTATTTGTTTTGGGGTATCGTTACGACACTTTGTGTTTGTACTTTGCTCTATTTATTTGCATGTAATACTTTCTCTATTTAGACGCCAAGTGTTGTGATGATATCCATGATGTTGCACTCGCGTTTCCGCCATTGGCGAGGTGTGACACAACAAGATGATGTCCATCGGTATAAAAGTTAATTCACGTTGCCCATCATCTTGTTCTGGAAGTTTGTGTGTTTGAGCTGGTCGATGAGAATCAAAACCTACGCAAACAGTCACCAGCGACCATTTCTGGGGAAACATTTGAAGCTAGAAACATTTAAACAAAATTTTTAAACCTTCTGTATTTGATTGTTATTAGCTGATGTGATTGAAATGATGCACTTAATGTAAGTGGTTCATCGGTTATATAATAATGTAAATGGTTCATCAGTTATATTATATTGGTTCGTCGTTTATATAATAATGTTTATCATTTATTTTTTATAGGTACAAAATGGTTTTTGTACCATTCACTGGGATTGAAAATCATAATCATTGTGTTACATTTGGAGCTGCCTTGCTGTCATCAGAAACGAAAGAATATTACATTTGGTTGCTTCAATGTTTTCGAAGAGCGTTTGTTCGAGCACCAAAGGTTATTGTGACTGATCAAGACGGATCAATGAAAATTGCAATAGAGACTGTTTTCCCGTTATCTCGTCACAGATTATGCATGTGGCATATCATGCAGAAGTTGACTTCAAAGGTATGTTTATCAATTTGTTTTTTTTTTAATTATTTTTGTTTATTAGTTAATTCTCTTCATCAGTTTGCTTTTGTCCTTTCGACTTTTTTCTTTATCAGTTAGTTTTATAAAATAGTGTTCATCAATGAGTTCTGTTCATCATTAAAGTTGATCTTGATTTTGTAGGTTGGTCCCGTGTTAGCTAAAGAGTTTGTTTGGACTGATAGAATAGAGCCTGAAGAGTTTGAGCATTTGTGGGAGCGTTTGTTAGTTGATTTTGATTTGAAGAGTCACAAATGGCTTTCAGATATGTATAATTTGAGGCATAAATGGATTCCAGCCTATTATAGGGATGAGTTGATGTCGGGTTTGATGCGTACTTCTTCAAGGTCAGAGAGTGAAAACAATGCCTACGGTCGCTTGACTAGTATTGATTTGACTTTATGGGAGTTCTATAATCATTTTGATAGTGTGGTGGGTTGCCAAAGATTTGCTCAACGTAAAAATGATCATGACAGTCGGTATACTATTCCAGATATGCACACCGAACTTGAGATAGAAAAGGAGGCCTCAGAATTATACACTCGGTCCATTTTCTTTGATGTTCAAATTGAGATTTATGCTTCTGTGATTTCATGTATGTCGGTTTGTGTTTCGGATGTTGATTGTGGCAAAAAATATGTTATACAAGATACTAGTGAAGACGAGCAAATTAGTAGGTGACATCGTCAAGTCGAAGGCGCTGTAAATGAAGTTTTTTATGAGGTAACATCTTTTTTATATAATTAGCTTTTGTTCATCAGTTTTTTGTAATCAGTTTTTTCATTTTATTTTAGTTCATCAGTTGAAGAATTTTAGTTCATCAGTTTTTTCATTATTTTAGTTCATCAGTTTTTTCATTATGTAATATTTCCTTTTTTTCATATGGACTGATATATCAGTGTACGTGCAAACGTTTCGAGTCATATGGATTGTTATGTCGTCATATCTTTTATGTTCTTCGGTTGTCAAAGGTTAAAAAGTTTCCAAAGAAATACGTGCTTAGGCGTTGGTCAAAAGATTCATTACCACCTGCATCAGTCATTCAAGCCACTGGTGACAGTCCTGATATGATCTTGCGTGAGATATTCAGATCAGTTGAGTATTGTGTGAATCGTTATGCAAATGATCCCGAGCTACTGCAAAAGTTTAGAGATCATCAGGTTCAGTTAATGGCGAAGGCAGATGCTGATGTTCCTATACCTAAAAAGACTAATAAACGAGATAGGCTTGCTTCTATTCTGGGTGTCTCGCAACCGGAAGAGACCATTGTAAATGTTCCAAAGCAGGTTAGTACTGATCATCTTATCTTAGGTTCATCAGTTATTTATCGAGGTTAGTTGATGATCATTTTTATTTATGCACTTTATTTTTTATCAGATTTTAATCAGTTACCAGTGGCTTAAAGTTATAGGTTCATCAATTTATGCCCTTAGGTTCATCAGATATTATAGGTTCATCAATTTATGATCTAGGTTAGTTTGATATGATCTTGCGTGAGATATTCAGATTTTAATCAATTTATGCCCTTAGGTTCATCAGTTAGTTTATATGTGTTTGTTTGTGTTACCATAGGTTAGGAGTTATCATAGGTTCATCAATTTATGATTTTAGGTTAGTTGATATGATCTTGCGTGAGATATTCAGATTTTAATCAATTTATGCCCTTAGGTTCATCAGTTAGTTTTATATGTGTTTATTTGTGTTACCATAGGTTAGGAGTTATCACAGGTTAGGATTTATCATAGGTTCATCAGATATTATAGGTTCATCAGTTGGGTTCATCAGTTGTGTTATGTTAGCTCATCAGTTATCATAGGTTCATCAGTTATCGTATGTTCATCAGTTGGGTTCATCAGTTGTTGTTCAGCATCTTTTTGATCATCCAATTGTTATTGTTTCTTTTTTTTTTATTATTTTTTTTATTTTTTATTTTTTATTTTTTATTTTTGTCAAAAACAGGTTAGTACTAAGGGTTCGCGAAAAAGGATAAAGAGCAGTGTTGAGCATTCACTTAATCCAAGTGGGAAGCGTAGGAAGAATTGTAGATTCTGCAAATGCAGCATGAAGGATCATAATCAGGCGAAGTGCAATGCTATCAGAGCTCAAATTGATGCTAAGAAAGCTAGTGATAAGGCTGCTATAAAGGAAATCAAGCAGAAGGCGAGATTGCCCGCTAAGAAGGTGAAGTTGACTGAGAAGAATGCTTGTGTAGTTACTTAGTTGTCTGTTTGATAATAAATGTGAAGTTCTTTTTTTTTTTTTTTTTATTTTATTTTTTTTTTTTTTTTGAGAATGATCAAAGTAACTTTGAATTGAGATAATTGAATTGAGATGATTGTTTTAGTAGGTTCATTAGTTTATTTCCAAAAGTTCTTTTTGCAGGTTCATCAGTTTATATTTGAGCTTATTCTTGTTAGAACTGCTTTTTTTGTTCATATAAGGAGTATGCTATTTAAGTGCTTTTTCTGGCTTACTCTTTAAGTTTTAAAAAGTTTGCTTTCGCAAAAGTCAATTTTTATTCTTTTTAGATGCTTTTTAGTTTATGATTTTAATTTTTAGATATAATCCCAAAATTGATGAACCAAAAATACATAGCACGGGTCAATAATTGATGGAAGAAAACAAATAACACCAGGACAATAATTGATGAACTAAATAATTAACACAACACAATAACTGATGAACCAAAAACACATAACAAGGGCAATAATTGATGAACCAAAAACACATAACACCAGGACAATAATTGATGAACCAAAAAGATAACACAGCACAATAACTGATGAACCAAAACACATAACACAACACAATAACTGATGAACCAAGAAACATGACAGATAGTTAATATGTTCATCAACTGATGAACAAAAAAAAACTAAAATTCATACAAAAAAAATCATATTCATCAATTAGATCAGATTACTACTCCTAACTATTTAACCGTAAATTACATCAGATTGTTCTTGAAATAAAAAATACTTGCCTGTTCTAAGCAACAAAAACCGTTAGTGCTGCAAACTATTTAACCATACCAAAAATCACTTGCCCGTTTTCACTTGCCTCTTTTCACTTCTTTCGTTCTTGAAGAGCATTAGCTTCGTTCTCAAAATAGTCGGTGGCACGTTCTGCAATACTTTTTGCCGACATATTTTGGAGGATTCTCTTATCCTTCAGACTTAAATTTTGATAATCTTGAACCTCCGCCTCTACCACTTTCCTATTCAGATTGCAGTCGGACAACAAAATCTTTGTTAGGTACTTCTTTCTCAAGTCTTCGATCTGTTTGTTTTGTTCTTTTCCTTCTCTTGCAAACCCAGGATGAAAGAACTTGTTACCCAAATATGTTTCCATATGCCTCATAGCGAAAATACCACAATCAATGTAATTGTTTTTGGTTTGCCATGGCATTTTCACATAACACACAGGGTATTTGTTTAGTTGTTCAACATGCGCATAGTCATTTTTTTTTCAAGAACCTCAAAAAGAGATATCTCTGTAACAACAAATAAATAAACAATGAGCTTCAATTTAACTGATAACTGATGAACTTATGATAACTGATGAACATATGTTAACTGATGAACCTATGATAACTGATGAGCTTAAGATAACACAGGACAATAATTGATGAACCTATGCTGAACAACAACTGATGAACCCAATTGATGAACCTATAATAATTGATGAACATATAATTGATGAACCAAAACACATGACACAGCACATACAAGTAGCAGTTGATGACACAGGACATTAAATTTATTGATGAATCTAAAACACAACACAGGACAAAAATTGATGAATCAAAACACATAACACCAGGACAAATAATTGATGAACCAAAAACACATAACACATGACAAAATAAATTGATGAACCAAAAACACATAACACCAGGACAATAATTCATGAACCAAAAAACACATACCACAGAAAAATAACTGATGAACCAAAACACATAACACAGCACAATGACTGATGAACCAAAAAACACATACCACAACAAAATAAACTGATGAACCAAAAATTGATGAACCAAAAACACATAACACATGACAAATAATTGATGAACCAAAAATTTAATAACTGATGAACCTATGATAACTGATGAACATGTGATAACTGATGAACCTATGATAACTGATGAACATAAATTTAATATACATAAAATTCTTACCAAATATTTGAATTTCTTCTGATATCTATTTGTGATTGTATCATTGTGATCCATGTTGTCAAGAATATGTATTTGAGGTTCTTTCAAGTTGAAACAGACAACATAGTAGTGTTCGTCAGCAAGCATCATTGGGAAAAACATCTGTAAAACATAAAGTGTTAAAATTTACAATTATCTATTTGTTCATCAGTTTTTTATCTCCTACAAACTAGTAAAATAGAAGTGCTTACTAGGTCAATATCTTTGATAGATTGATAAGCATTGGACAAAAACAAAAGAGTGTTCATGTTCTCCTCAAACTTTGAATGGAGAGCCTTCGAGGTTAAAGCCATTTTCTCCATTTCTGGTGTCTGTGGTTCATCAATATTAGTCAAAAGCATATGTAAACTGATTTCAACTATTGAATCATAATTGATAAAGTTTTTGTAACTTACAATAACTGATGTATGGCAATATAGCTTCCTCAATGATCCAGGACTCCTTTTCTCTTCTGCTACGTTAAGTAGATACGCCCACATATCAATCGCTCCTGAAGTGATTTCATTGCCTTCTTTGAAGCTCTCAAAGTGGACTCTTTGACCGTCAACAAAGTAGGTATGAAATAACACATCACTGCAATTTCATTTTAAGATAATATTTTAGAATGAAAAAAAAATACTACTGATTAAGAAATATGATTTTTAAATTGATGAACCTAATACATATTACTTACTCGAGACCTCCTCTTGCAGCGAAAATTGTATCAGCTACCTTTTTTTCCATCTCGTGCACTTTGTTCTTCATCACAACTACTCTTTGTAAATACGGAGATTTTAGAGATTCAGTAGGCTTGACTTTTCTCTTTTCTTTTATATTTTCCAAGCCTTCTTCACCTCCTCTAATTCTCTTCACCATTTCAGGCACTTTAAGCTTTTGAGCGATTGTGTTGAAAGAATTTAGTGGTGTGGAAAATTCTTCATCTTCTGTTTCAATCATTCTTAATTTTTCTTCGGCTGATGGAGGTATCATTGATATGGGGGTTACCATCAGTGGCATATCTTGTGGTGTATCTTGTGCCATATCATGTGCGGAAGCGTCCTGTTCAATTTTTTTCCAAGCACTGTCATCAATTTCCCCACTCAACGATTCTGACGATGCTTGCAAGAAAGGTGTGTTTTTTATCAAGTCATCCAAGAACTGCTCGGGGTCATTCTTCTTTTCATACAAAACAATAGCCTGCAATTGCTCCGTGTTGAATATTGGGAATTCTGGCTTTTCCATCTGTTTTCAGTAAAAGGTTCATCAGTTACTTTTTTGTATTAAGTGTTTTCATAATACAAATCAATTATAAGTTCATCAATTAGGTACAAAATGGTTTTTGATTTTATTACCTGTTTTTGACGTTCAATCATATCAATTTCTTCAATAAAGTTCGGATCCATGAACATTTGAGTTAACGTTTCATCTTTTTCTTTACTTGCTTCCTTAGCCTCCGAGCCATCGTTATCATCACCCATTGTTATCATCATCATTGAGCTCTCATCTTCACTTTCTGAGCTTTCAACCGTTGTTCTGTTTACCAACCTGTTCATCCAGTCCCGGACTTCCAACAACGATTCATTTTCGGGTATTTTTCGAATCCAGCACTTAGCATGTCATCAATATCAATCTTGAGTTCTTGAAATATTGTTAACATGTTCCTCAGTGAATGATTGAACTCCTGTCATTAATATAATCAAATAAGATCTAAATATTATAATGGTTCATCAGTTATATTATAATGGTTCATCAGTTATATTACAATGGTTCATCAGTTATATTATAATGGTTCATCAGTTATATTATAATGGTTCATCAGATTACATATGCTTTGACTAATAAGTTTAAAGATTTTTACCTCCGCTGATTTGAATTGGGAATACACCCTTGAAACTCTAATATCATTGCTGATAACTGTTGGGTGAGCTTAATACTTGCGGATGACGAGTTGTTCCATTCATCATTTCCATTTTCAGCTGATTCATCAGTTCCAGTCATTGGAATATCATCATCTGTTAAATTGTTGAATTAAATTTTAAAACATATATTAACGGCTAATTGATGAACCTAATATAATCATAGTTTAATAAATAATAAATTCTTACGCATATCAGCTGTTTCGTCTATTCCCGGTCTTTGGATGATCCATTTCATTGTTTCCATCATTTCCGGTCGGCTGAGCATCTACCCAATGATTCTCCTAAATATCATCTATATGGGTATGAACAAAATCAGCTACTTGCTCATGAATGTCATCTTCTTCTACAGTTGAAGGCTCTTTCCTCTGAACATGTTCAATAACATTAGGAGATTTTGATTTTCTTTTTCTTTTGTATGTGATTTGGCTTTTGAACAGGTTCATCGAATGGTGTTTCTTTGGAGATTTTGAATTTCTTTTCCATTTCCTTTTGCTTCCTACATGTTTTCCACCTTTTTCAGATAGTTTTTATAAGTTTTAACAGGTTCATCAATAATAATGTTTCAATACGTACCTTGTTGATCAGTTTTTTGCCCTTCTTCTTCAATCATCTGCAAACCATGCTCTTCAACTGCTGCAAAAATAGATGCCAATTATTGATGAACATATGATAACTGATGAACCTATGATAACTGATGAACCTAAGATAACACAGGACAATAATTGATGAAACTATGGTAACTGATGAACATATGATAACTGATGAATCTATGATAACTGATGAGCCTAACATAACCCAACTGATGAAACTATAATAATTGATGAACATATGATAACTGATGAACCTATGATAACTGATGAACCTAAGATAACACAGGACAATAATTGATGAAACTATGGTAACTGATGAACATATGATAACTGATGAACCAATGATAACTGATGAGCCATAGATAACACATGACAAAAAGATGAACAACTGATGAACCAACTGATGAACTTATACATTAAGAATTCCCTTTTAAGAACCCAACTGATGAACCCAACTGATGAACCTATACATTAAGAACCCAACTGATGAACCTATACATTAAGAACCCAACTGATGAACCTATACAATAAGAACCCAACTGATGAACCTATACATTAAATAATTAAGTAACTTAGTTATGATTACAAGTTCGATCTACGAGCTACAGATTCTAAAAGGTTCATCAGAAATGCTTACATTCATCATTCTTATTTCTTTTTAACTGATGAACATATGAAAATCATAGGTTCATCAGAAATGCTTACCTTCATCATTCTTCTTATTTCCTTTTAAGAAGCTGGAAATAAGGTTTCTTGTCCATTTCGGTTTGTTTGATGGTTCTTCAACATTTTCTGTCTCTTCTTCTTCATCATCAACAGCATCTTTCTCATTCTCAATATCTTCATCACCATCATCTTTCTCATTCTCAATCTCTTCATTATCATCTGTTAAATTGTTAGAATTAAATTTTAAAACATATATTAACGGTTAATTGATGAACCTAATATAATCATAGTTTAATAAATATTTAAAGAAATCTTACGCATATCAACTGTTTCATCATAAACAACATCTTCCTCAATCTCCTCTTCATCATCATCATCTTTCTCATTCTCCATCTCTAAGTTCTCTCCATCATCATCTTCCTCATTCTCTCCATCATCATCTTTCGCAATCTCTTCTTCATCAGCAACATCTTTCTCAATCTCTTCTTCTTCATCATCATCATCCTTCGTTTCTTCTTCTTCTTTTTCTTCCTCCAATTCTTCCTCTTCCTCCTCTGTTTTAGCTGCTTTAGAAGTCCTTGGTTTTCGACATTTTCCAAACATCATCTCCTCCAATTCTTGCATGGTTTCCGTTCTCCAGTACTCAAACGCTGGGTATTTTGGGTTTTTGAGGAGTGAATTGGCAAATATCACCTGCATTTTTAAGATAAAGTTAGATTAAAAAAAAATTGATGAACATACGATAACTGATGAACATATGATAACTGATGAACCTATGATAACTGAACAACAACTGATGAACCCAACTGATGAACATACGATAACTGATGAACATATTAAAAAGATGTTGAACAACAACTGATGAACCCAACTGATGAAAATACGATAACTGATGAACATACGATAACTGATGAACATATGATAACTGATGAACCTATGATAACTGAACAACAACTGATGAACCCAACTGATGAACATACGATAACTGATGAACATATTAAAAAGATGCTGAACAACAACTGATGAACCCAACTGATGAAAATACGATAACTGATGAACATATGATAACTGATGAACCTATGATAACTGATGAGCCTAAGATAACACAGGACAAAAAGATGCTGAACAACAACTGATGAACCCAACTGATGAACATATGATAACTGATGAACCTATGACAATTGATGAGCCTAACATAACAGAACTGATGAACCAAACTGATAAACCCTTAATATCTGATGAACCTATGATAACTCCTAACCTATGGTAACACAAATAAACATATATAAACTAACTGATGAACCTAAGGTAACATAATAGATAAAAATAAGATTAAAAAAATTTAGTAATTACCTCCAGCAGCAAGAGTGGTCCATAGAACCGTTTCCCGGGTTTCCATGCTAACCTTTCCTTCATTAGATAATCCACCACATACCGGCACCAATCCATTTCTCTTACCTTCTCAAGGTCGATAAGAGATGGGATGACTCCTAGATTGAGAGTCCCGGTTGTGGTAACATAGGACATAATAGTACAAAACAGTACTAGAAAGTTTATCTTAAAGAGCTTTCCACTATCATTTCTCCTAATTTGATTCCTAATTAGTTCCATCAATTTGTTAGCATATAATCTAGGAATTTTCTTGAACTGGTTTTTCCATTCTTTGTAGGTTACATTTGACCTTTCCTTCAAAATATCTCGCACATCAACCTCCAATGTGCCCATTGGGAACCCGAATGTTTGGTGAACCAATTCAGGCGTTATGTGTATATTTTCACCAAAGACTTTTAGAGTTCCCGATAAACCATCAAACCTAGTAAGCAACCAATGACCCAAACGACCTGTCGTTACATTTATTTGAAACTCCAACAATGATGCAAAACCCAAACTTGTATTAGCTTGTTTTTGATCCTCGGTAATTGTCTGAATAGTCTCATATAATGGACCAGGAAAATTTTTTATCTTAACCACTGGAAATTTTTTTTGTTTGGGTTGGAGAAGACTTAATCGAGGCTTAAGGTCTTTAGAGAGATTAGGTTTGGAAGGTTTATCTGAACAAGAAGGTTTAGAAGCAGGTTTTTTAGAGAGATTAGCTGAACGACCGAATGCATTATCAACAAAGTCATCGTCACTTGGAGAATAAGCTTTTAAAGTGATCTGCAGCTTCGGTTTTTTAGCCTCTTTACCTATACAAAAAAAAACAAACACCAACTGATGAACATACTTTGAATGCGAAATAACTGATGAACCTAAAGCTTGGAAACACAACTGACGCTAACTGATGAACTAAAACAGTTTGAAAGACATCCGACATTAACCGACACTAACTGATGAACCAAAACACTTTGAAAGACATCCGACGTTAACCGACTCTAACTGATGAACCAAAACACTTTCAAAGACAACCTACTATATCCGCAACAGTTAACTGATGAACCAAAATGCATCAGTTAGCTGACACTAACTGATGAACCAAAACACATCAGTTAACTGACGCTAACAGATGAAATTACTTTTCAAACGCAAAATATGATTTATCAACTTATTCTAATATATCCACAACCTACTTACAATTAAAAATAATAAGCAATACAAAAACTGATGAATCAAAAACTGAAACATAACTGATGAACAAATCAAAATCACGGTTTTATACCTTTTAAAGCTGGTCGGTCATGAAACCTTTTGGATCTCCTTTCTGCTTGCTTATTGCTTCCAGATTCTTAAATAAATAAATAAATGAATAAACAAACAAATAAATAAATAAAATATTATAATAAGGACAATAATTGATGAACCAAAATAACTATAAAAACTTTTTCATAACTGACACTAACTGATGAACCTAATAGCTTTTCAAAATAAGCCGCAATGCCGGCCAGATAAGCCACAATGCCAGCCAGATAAGCTGAATCAAACACCAACGACTAAGTCGCCTATAACTGATGAACCTAATAGCTTTGAAACATAACTGACGCTAACTGATGAACCTAATAGCTTTGAAACATAACCGACGCTAAATGATGAACCAAAAAGCTTTGAAACACAACCAACGCTAATTGATGAACTTAAACAGTTTATTCTAATATAACAAGCAATAACTGATGAACTTACTTACAACGCAACAGTTTATTCTAATATAACCAACGCTAACTGATGAAATTACTTTCAACGCAAAATATTATTATCAACTTATTCTAATATAACAAGAAAAAATTGATGAACCTACTTACAATAAAAAACTGATGAACCTACTTAAAATTAAAAATAACGAGCAAAACAATGCCAAAAACTGATGAATAAAAAACTGATGAAGAACATTCTTTCAATGCCAAAAACATTGCTACCAGATTCTAAAAAAAATTATAAAAAATATTCTAAAAAACTGGTAAAGTAATCGCGTTTCATATCATATTTGTTTTCAGAATATCGTTTAGCGAAATACGCGGTGATCGCCGCCTGAATGGTCTCACATTCCGGTCTGCGCCTGTGGCGTTCCAAATTGAACATACGCTGCAATCAAATATAGTTAAAATTAATATAAAGATATAAATAAATAAACAAATTTTAATAAATGTACACATTCAAATAATTAAATATAGAGATATAAATAAATAAACAAATTTAAATAAATATGCACATTTAAATAAATAAACACGATAACATAACAATATAAAAGGAAAATGAAATAACTGACCCCGAGCTGTGGAAGGAAGTTAGCCGTCTACTCTGGTTCTATATCGTACCAGGAGTCATAGTGTAGCGGCAGCTGCCGAATGAGCTCTCCGACGTAATTAATAAACCACTTTTGGTTCTTGCCCACATGACAATAGTCTTAAGACCGATCTTTATAGAATGAAGATCGACTATTAGTTGTCTAGTAGGTGATTCATATGGCTAAAACCCAAATACTAAACAAAGACCACATTAAACTTAGTTTCTAGGGGTTGTATTATGGTGTCCAACTTAAAATCAATCACCTTAAGAGGTTATATATATGGTTTATGCCAATTTATCATTAGTATTCTGAACATCATGTTGGTTGTTTGTTTTAAGAATGGCGTTAGCTGTAATGAAACAGATGATGGCGTTAGCTGTAATAACATTCTGCGAACCAAACGCACCCTTAGTGTCCTTTGATATTTAGTTGCCTATTTGTATATATACCAAAGGTAAACTGATGGATACTAAGACCAGTGGTTTTAGTTTATTAATTAACCTATAGGTTCCTAGTTGTCACTAAGACCATTGGTCTTGGTTTAGTATTTGGGTTTTAGCCACCACTTGATGCACTGGTCTAAGGTCTATGAATCACCTACTAGACAACTAATAATCGATCTTCATTCTCTTAAGACTATTTATGTATATAAACACCTAATTGTTACTAAGACAACTGGTCTTAGTTCAATTATTGGCTTTTTTAGCCACAACTAATTGTAACTAAACCCCAAATTGGCTTTTAGCCACAACTTGATGCACTGGTCTAAGGACTATGAATCACCTACTAGACAACTAATTAATATTCGATCTTCATTCTATAAAGATCGGTCTTAAGACTATTAATGTATAGAAACACCTAATTGTTACTAAGACCATTGGTCTTACTTCAATTATTGGCTTTTAAAGTACCATTCTATAAAGTACCATACCTTTGTTGGCAGCTAGACTAGTCCGACATGAGTACCATTACACTTCTAAAACTAAAAACTAAACCTAATAAGCAGATCTAATTGTAAATTAAGCAATTTAAAACAAGTAATAGCCAATTAGGTAATGAACTTCAAACAATGAGTGGCACAAATACATAAATATGTCACTAGTATCAGGAACAGCAAGAACAAAAGTGCTTCTGAATCCATGAGTCACACTGAAACCAATCAATCCATCAAATTGTATATCAGGAAATACATATCATGATAGCAGAACATCATCAGCCATTTTTTTTTTTGGTTTTTTTCCTCCTTTCGCTCCTGATGGAGAAAAGGCGGTACTTGGCGATTTTTTCTCACGGACTCCAAGGATATTACAAGGCATGTCCTTTCGTAAATGAATAACACGCTTTTTGAGTACAGGGGGAGCATCGTTAGAGCCTATTTGATCATCTGCAAAGTATAAGAAAAGTGAGATATGCTTGCAAATAAAATCGTTGACTGGGCATGTCTCTTACCATTGGAAATATCGGCAATCATGAATGCAAAGTATAAGATAAGTGAGATACACTTGCAAAGAAATCGTTGACTGGCAGTTGTCTTACCATTTCTTGAAGGCATAGATGAACTGGCATCATTCAAAATTTCATCAGAATCATTAAAGCCATCCAGACCATCTTGTTGGTTGGATGGAGGTCCCTCAGAATCATCTTCGGCATCAGACTCATATAAGCATTGCAGATCATCTTGTTGGTTGGATGGAGGTCCATCAGAATCATTTTTGGCAGTTTGTTGATTGGATTGAGGTACATCAGAATCATCTTCGGCAGGCACGGAAGGAAGTGAAAAAAATGCATTATCTTCCTTGATGCAGTTGATTTCAAGATGCCGATTCTTCCACATTTCGATGTAGGAATGATATGCATCCGTTATTTTTCTCTTTGTAGTTCCCCCAGATGATTTAGAAACTAAAACGTCCAATCTTTCCACCGGTTTTAGATTTATAATGTCAATTTGGAGGAAAGCCTTTTCTGGCTCATGATATATAATATGATTAAAGTTGAAGAGTACCACCCGAGAAAAGAAGATTCTCTTATGCAAATATCCTTGATAACCAACATATGGAACCAACTTTACATCCTGAAATGGGGTATTTAAATAGTAAGAGAAAGGTGGTGACTAGAGTAATCGGATACTACTCGGATCGGGATTTATATATATATATATACTAGAAACTTAAAAATATACTAGAAACTTTAACCTTAAACTATGTTTGACCCGAGTTGACCCCGAATTGCCCGATTCATCTGAGTTTGACCCGAATTTAACCGAGTTGGACCGTTCGACCGAGTTGCCCAAACTCTCATCGGGGACTCCCCGAGTTGAGAGTAATCGCCAAGTACCCGGCCGAGTCGTCCGAGTTTTACAACACTGTTTGGGGGTACTAAACTAGAAGTAGTTTGCAAAAACATACCTCAATCGTCATATGGTCACGGATAAACTGAAATTCTTCCATTTTCGGCTTTCCCGTAACCTTACCAGGGTCTACCATGAGTGGGGACCAGTAACGAAAAAGAGGGACTGTTTTCTCTTCAGATGAACCATTCGGAATAATAAGATTGGCAATTTTAGAAATTCTTTCCAAAAAAAAGAACTACCAAAAAAAAAAAAAAAATTAAAAAAATTAAAAATAAAAACCCTTAAATTGTAAGTCGGAATAATCATAGAAATAGTATATAAAATAAGGTAAATCCTGAATTTTAAGAATACCTCAACAATCCACATTGGTCCCTTGACATTCTCTCTCTTTCCCGAGAGATTAGTATGCAACCAAGCAAGGGCAGCAGCACCCCATGCAACATCATTTAACTTTGAAGGAGACAAGTCATCTAAAAATTGTAACCAATATGCTGGATAAAGATTTGGTTTATCACAATTTGGAAGAACTTTAGTTCCAATAAGGTACATCAGATACCCTCGTACATAAGGTGCTAGGGCATCGTTTGATATATCCTCCGGAACTGCCTCAAACTTCTCTTTCAACCAATTTTTAGACACCTTCATTTTCATTCCTTCTTCCTCATAAGTGCCAAGCATATCAATGCAAATCTGCTTAGTCTCTATATCATCACATATAACCGGTCGGCTACCGTCAACAGGAAACCCTGTGATAGCAAATACATCTTGTAATCCCAAATACAACTCAATCTGACGATCACGACCGAAAGTGAATGTTCTTGAACTTTTATCATAACAATGTGTTCTAATAAATGACTGAAATGTTGTTTTCTGAGTATAAGGAACCATATCTATAAGTGGATGAAAAAATGACCCTTCCAATAATTTCTTGATCCTACTATCTACTTTCCATGGATTTCTCATATCAAAGGATGTTCCTGTCATCTGCATTAATAAACAACGCCAAAATGTTACAAAACCCCATTCCAAAATATCAAATGCAAAATAACAACGTAAGAACACATTTACCGAAGTCATAGTTTGAATCTGAGCAAACAACAAATCCTGCAAGCCATAAAACATAGATAATGTTTGTTACGTCATAAACAATCTGATAAATTATTGTGCAGAACCAAATCAAAATCACAATGAGCACAAATATGACTACTCACAAGATTGAAAATCATCCAAAATCCTATTTGTAATGACTACGACACTAAAATGACTTGGATTTTGGATGATTTTTAATCTTGTGAGTAGTCATATTTGTGCTCATTGTGATTTTGATTTGGTTCTGCACAATAATTTATCAGATTGTTTATGACGTAACAAACATTATCTATGTTTTATGACTTGCAGGATTTGTTGTTCGCTCAGATTCAAACTATGACTTTGGTAAATGTGTTCTTACGTTGTTATTTTGCATTTGATATTTTGGAATGGGGTTTTGTAACATTTTGGCGTTGTTTATTAATGCAGATGACAGGAACATCCTTTGATATGAGAAATCCATGGAAAGTGGATAGTAGGATCAAGAAATTATTGGAAGGGTCATTTTTTCATCCACTTATAGATATGGTTCCTTATACTCAGAAAACAACATTTCAGTCATTTATTAGAACACATTGTTATCATAAAAGTTCAAGAACATTCACGTTTGGTCGTGATCGTCAGATTGAGTTGTATTTGGGATTACAAGATGTATTTGCTATCACAGGGTTTCCTGTTGACGGTAGCCGACCGGTTATATGTGATGATATAGAGACTAAGCAGATTTGCATTGATATGCTTGGCACTTATGAGGAAGAAGGAATGAAAATGAAGGTGTCTAAAAATTGGTTGAAAGAGAAGTTTGAGGCAGTTCCGGAGGATATATCAAACGATGCCCTTGCACCTTATGTACGAGGGTATCTGATGTACCTTATTGGAACTAAAGTTCTTCCAAATTGTGATAAACCAAATCATTATCCGGCATATTGGTTACAATTTTTAGATGACTTGTCTCCTTCAAAGTTAAATGATGTTGCATGGGGTGCTGCTGCCCTTGCTTGGTTGCATACTAATCTCTCGGGAAAGAGAGAGAATGTCAAGGGACCAATGTGGATTGTTGAGGTATTCTTTAAATTCAGGATTTACCTTATTTTATATACTATTTCTATGATTATTCCGACTTACAATTTAAGGGTTATTTTTTTTTATTTTTTTTATTTTTATTTATTATTTTTTTTTTTTTGGAAAGAATTCCTAAAATTGCCAATCTTATTATTCCGAATGGTTCATCTGAAGAGAAAACAATCCCTATTTTTCGTTACTGGTCCCCACTCATGGTAGACCCTGGTAAGGTTACGGGAAAGCCGAAAATGGAAGAATTTCAGTTTATCCGTGACCAGATGACGATTGAGGTATGTTTTTACAAACTACTTCTAGTTTAGTACCCCCAAACAGTGTTGTAAAACTCGGACGACTCGGCCGAGTACTTGGCGATTACTCTCAACTCGGGGAGTCCCCGATGAGAGTTTGGGTAACTCGGTCGAACGGTCCAACTCGGTTAAATTCGGGTCAAACTCAGATGAATCGGGCAATTCGGGGTCAACTCGGGTCAAACATAGTTTAAGGTTAAAGTTTCTAGTATATATATATAAATCCCGATCCGAGTAGTAGCCGATTACTCTAGTCACCACCTTTCTCTTACTATTTAAATACCCCATTTCAGGATGTAAAGTTGGTTCCATATGTTGGTTATCAAGGATATTTGCATAAGAGAATCTTCTTTTCTAGGGTGGTACTCTTTAACTTTAATCATATTATATATCATGAGCAAGAAAAGGCTTTCTTCCAACTTGACATTATAAATCTAAAACCGGTGGAAAGATTGGACGTTTTAGTTTCTAAATCATCTGGGGGAACTACAAAGAGAAAAATAATGGATGCATATCATTCCTACATCGAAATGTGGAAGAATCGGCATCTTGAAATCAACTGCATCAAGGAAGATAATGCATTTTTTTCACTTCCTTCCATGCCTGCCGAAGATGAGTCTGATGTACCTCAATCCAATCAACAAACTACCGAAAATGATTCTGATGGACCTCCATCCAACCAACAAGATGATCTGCAATGCTTATATGAGTCTGATTCCGAAGATGATTCTGAGGGACCTCCATCCAACCAACAAGATGGTCTGGATGGCTTTATTGATTCTGATGAAATTTTGAATGACGCCAGTTCATCTATGCCTTCAAGAAATGGTAAGACAACTGCCAGTCAACGATTTCTTTGCAAGTGTATCTCACTTATCTTATACTTTGCATTCATGATTGCCGATATTTCCAATGGTAAGAGACATGCCCAGTCAACGATTTTATTTGCAAGCATATCTCACTTTTCTTATACTTTGTAGATGATCAAATAGGCTCTAACGATGCTCCCCCTGTACTCAAAAAGCGTGTTATTCATTTACGAAAGGACATGCCTTGTAATATCCTTGGAGTCCGTGAGAAAAAATCGCCAAGTACCGCCTTTACTCCATCAGGAGCGAAAGGCGGAAAAAACCAAAAAAAAATGGCTGATGATGTTCTGCTATCATGATATGTATTTCCTGATATGCAATTTGATGGATTGATTGGTTTCAGTGTGACTCATGGATTCAAAAGCACTTTTTTTCTTGCTGTTCCTGATACTAGTGACATATTTATGTATTTGTGCCACTCATTGTTTGAAGTTCATTACCTAATTGGCTATTACTTGTTTTAAATTGCTTAATTTAGAATTAGATCTGCTTATTAGGTTTAGTTTTTAGTTTTAGAAGTGTAATGGTACTCATGTTGGACTATTCTAGCTGCCAACAAAGGTATGGTACTTTATAGAATGGTACTTTAAAAGCCAATAATTGAAGTAAGACCAATGGTCTTAGTAACAATTAGGTGTTTCTATACATTAATAGTCTTAAGACCGATCTTTATAGAATGAAGATCGATTATTAGTTGTCTAGTAGGTGATTCATAGTCCTTAGACCAGTGCATCAAGTTGTAGCTAAAAGCCAATTTGGGGTTTAGTTACAATTAGTTGTGGCTAAAAAAGCCAATAATTGAACTAAGACCAGTGGTCTTAGTAACAATTAGGTGTTTATATACATTAATAGTCTTAAGAGAATGAAGATCGATTATTAGTTGTCTAGTAGGTGATTCATAGACCTTAGATCAGTGCATCAAGTGGTGGTTAAAACCCAAATACTAAACCAAGACCAATGGTCTTAGTGACAACTAGGAACCTATAGGTTAATTAATAAACTAAAACCACTGGTCTTAGTATCCATCAGTTTACCTTTGGTATATATACAAATAGGCAACTAAATATCAAAGGACACTAAGGGTGCGTTTGGTTCGCAGAATGTTATTACAGCTAATGCCATCATTTGTTTCATTACAGCTAACGCCATTCTCAAAACAAACAACCAACATGATGTTCAGAATACTAATGATAAATTGGCATAAAACATATATATAACCTCTTAAGGTGATTGATTTTAAGTTGAACACCATAATACAACCCCTAGAAACTAAGTTTAATGTGGTCTTTGTTTAGTATTTGGGTTTTAGCCATATGAATCACCTACTAGACAACTAATAGTCGATCTTCATTCTATAAAGATCGGTCTTAAGACTATTGTCATGTGGGCAAGAACCAAAAGTGGTTTAGCAATTACGTCGGCGAGCTCATTCGGCAGCTGCCGCTACACTACGACTCCTGGTACGATATAGAACCGGAGTAGATGGCTAACTTCCTTCCACAGCTCGGGGTCAGTTATTTTATTTTCCTTTTATATTGTTATGTTATCGTGTTTATTTATTTAAATGTGCATATTTATTTAAATTTGTTTATTTATTTATATCTCTATATTTAATTATTTGAATGTGTACATTTATTAAAATTTGTTTATTTATTTATATCTTTATATTAATTTTAACTATATTTGATTGCAGCGTATGTTCAATTTGGAACGCCACAGGCGCAGACCGGAATGTGAGACCATTCAGGCGGCGCTCACCGCGTATTTCGCTAAACGATATTCTGACAACAAATATGATATGAAACGCGATTACTTTACCAAACAGGTGGGGCTGCGAGAGTGGAAGAGATCAGAAGAAATCCTCCTCCGAACATGGAGCAGGCTGAGTGGGAGAAGCATGTCGAGTTGTACATGTCGGAGAAGGCACATAAACGATCGGCTGTGAACAAAGAGAATCGAAAGAAGAACAAGATTCACAGCCGCAACGGTTCAAAATCATTGGCCGCATCTCGACACGAATATGTAAGACACATTTTATTTTTATAAGATTATTTAATTTTAATAATATATTAATTAAAAGTATTTATACTAAATAAAATATATATGGTGTTTGATTTGTCATTTTAATTTGTTTCATCCTATATGCATGTGTATATATATACAGTTCGAGAACAGCGAGGACCATCAGTACCCGTCCCTGTTCGATACCTATCTTGACACCCACTGCAAGAATGGTGTTTGGTTGCAGGATGAGGCTCGTGCTCAGTTTGTAAGTATCGTTTTTTATTTATGTATTTATTTTTTTTCCAAACACGCACTTAATGATTTATTGAAACATAATCTAGTAATTAACCCGACTAATATATTAATTGTCTTATTTTTTTTTCAACTACATAGGAAGAGATGGTCAGGCTAAGGGAGCCGAGATCCGATATGCCGACAGAGGTGGCGTGCCTCACGGAGGAGCAGATACTTGCCCGGGTAATCGGGGGCAAGCGGCGTGGTCACATAGCCGGCAGGGGCAGGGTGGTACCCGGCTTGAAGAGGCCACGGGTAGAAGACATCCCGCCTCCCCCGCCTCCAGCTCCAGGTATGTACAGTTGGATAATATTAAATGACTCATCTTATGTATTGAAATGACCGTTTTTAAATTTTGATTATTTCGTTTATAGGTACGGCCGAGATCGACGAGAAGCTTGCTGAAGCTCAGAAGAAGCTTGATGAAGCTAAAAAGATGATGGCTGAAGCTAAGAAGGAGAGCAGAAAAGCTAAGAAGATTTACAGAGAAACTGAGAAGAAGAGCAGAAGAGATCAGCGAGAGTGATGATGATGATGAGGATGACGACGAGGGGCCGTAGAGGTATATATTATGTGTTATTTTGTGTTGTTTTTATCTTTGAAACTATATTTTGACGACCCGAATCTTATTATCTTTGAACATTGCGGATATTGCAACATTTGTAGATATAGTAGCTAGGTTTAGCGATTATAACACCCGTTATGTAAACTTTATAATGTATTTTGAGGGTGTTATAAAGTTTATGGCCGTTTTGTAAAGTTTATTAAGTGTTTAGTGGTTATATATAACCGTTTTAGCCGTTATAAAGTTTATAGCCGTTTTAGCCGTTGTTTGTATTGGAATGTATTGTATGTAGTGGTTATAGAAAGCAGGTTAGAAACCAGGTTTCTGTAGATTTTTGCTGCAAATTTTTGCGGCAAAAATCTGGGCATTGCAGCTGCGCAGGCTGCTATGCAGCTGCAATACAACTTCAATACCGTGGACATGTCGTCGGTATCATATTGAAGTTGTTGACTATTATAAATAATACCGACGTCATGTCGTCGGTATTATTTACAATTTTGTTGACTTTTCGTTGACTATTGTAAATAACATCGACGACATGACGTCGGTATTATTTACAATTTTGTTGACTTCACGTTGACTATTGTTAATAATACCGACGTAATGTCGTCGGGATTATTTACACATTTGTTTGACTTCGTTGACTCTAATTAGTTTAGCTAATTAAATCGTTAATTATTTAGTATTATACCGACGACTTGGCGTCGGTATATTATTGCGAACAACAAAAATGTTTGACCGAAAAATCATGTGGGTCCCACATTGTCGTCGGCGTCATTTTTCGGTATCGTCAGTCCCGACGAGGCATTCTCGACAAGATCGTGCTGACGACATGGCGTCGACACCTCATTGTGCCGACGTCATGACGTCGGCATTATGCAAAAAATGTCGCCTGCGAAGGCGCTGTTTGTACTAGTGTATGTGGTCCAACTCAAGCAATTGTGTCTTCAGATATGCATATGATAAAAAAGAAGCATTTAGGTTTGACTATGATCATTACTAATGTAATGATGTACAAATATGTTTAAAAAGCAAGAGCTTACTTGGTTGTGTAGAACTTAATTGGCAGGACCGACAAAAGCAATGAGACTTGCAGCTTCACCGTTCTCTAGTGCAACAGTAGAGAATGAGGAGTCGACTACAATTTTAGGGTTGACGGTTGGATTAACGAAGCCATGGTTTTGGACGAAAATCGGATGAGATGTAAATAACATAAAAAAATAGTCACAATCAAACCATAGTATAATAAAACATCTGCTCATCTTTTGACTAAAAATTTATAGATCCATTAAATATAAAAATTAACCACAAGCATTTGTAATAACTCTACGACAACATTATAACACACCAACCTATTCTTACAAAAACGAGTTGAAATTAATACTCAATCAGCTAACACAAAGTATATCTTTAATAAAACGAGCATTCAGAATCACTGCATATCAACTATTAAAGACACGAACTTAATTAAAGTAAAGCGAGTATTCAAAATTACTAAAAATCAGCAATCAACCACAAGAACTTAATCACTTATCTTGGTGAAGTAGTAACATTTAAAGGTGGTGATGTGACATTTAAATACTCATCTTGGTGAAGTAGTAACATTTAAAGGTGGTGATGTGAGACGACTAAACTCACTCTACCAAAAGCATCATACTTTCATAAATACACCTTTTGATTACATTCGCGAAAAAATCAGAAATGTAAGCAATTCACCCTTTCTTCCAACGTATGGTTTTCTACTCGAATGCCTAAAGGTGTTCATCCCCATATTAAAGAGTAGTAGTTCGTTCGATTTGTATGATAAGTACATTAGGTTTTACTTACGTAGTCGTGACTTTTGTAGTGCCAGGGGAAATACGCCTTTTTATGGAGTCTATATGTTTGGGAATTAAGCACACTGCAAGTAGAATTCCGCCACATAATAGGAATCGTGATAAGTGCAAGTCGATCCTTGTTTCAGAGTTATTATTGGCGTATGTTATATGCTTATGTGAGAGTGATAGTGCGTTAAGTGAAGTTGTAGAAGATCTTAACCCGTGGTTGATTGAATTTGATAAAGATATGAAAAGACGAAGATGGCTCGTCGAGTTTGTGATCGAGAAGATACAATTTGATGATAGTGAACAATTTGTACAACTATTCGGTCTAATATTAGTAGAACATACCAAGGTATGTAAAAACGAGGCCATGGTTGAGTCGGGAGTAAAGCTTGTATTAAAGAAGCAAAGACCTTTCCTTCTTGAAGTGTTAAGATACTTAGCCCGTAAATTCCCGGGAGTATACATACTATTTAAATAAAAAAAAAAGAGTAATTACTTATTACTGGGAATTTACGGGCTAAGTATCTTAACACTTCAAGAAGGAAAGGTCTTTGCTTCTTTAATACAAGCTTTTCTCCCGACTCAACCATGGCCTCGTTTTTACATACCTTGGTATGTTCTACTAATATTAGACCGAATAGTTGTACAAATTGTTCACTATCATCAAATTGTATCTTCTCGATCACAAACTCGACGAGCCATCTTCGTCTTTTCATATCTTTATCAAATTCAATCAACCACGGGTTAAGATCTTCTACAACTTCACTTAACGCACTGTCACTCTCACATAAGCATATAACATACGCCAATAATAACTCTGAAACAAGGATCGACTTGCACTTATCACGATTCCTATTATGTGGCGGAATTCTACTTGCAGTGTGCTTAATTCCCAAACATATAGACTCCATAAAAAGGCGTATTTCCCCTGGCACTACTAAAGTCATGACTACGTAAGTAAAACCTAATGTACTTATAATACAAATCGAACGAACTACTACTCTTTAATATGGGGATGAACACCTTTAGGAATTCGAGTAGAAAACCATACGTTGGAAGAAAGGGTGAATTGCTTACATTTCTGATTTTTTCGCGAATGTAATCAAAACATGTATTTATGAAAGTATGATGCTTTTGGTAGAGTGAGTTTAGTCGTCTCACATGATCACCACCTTTAAATGTTACTACTTCACCAAGATGAGTATTTGGTAGAGTGAGTTGATAGTACAACAAATTCACTGAAATGGAGCATTCTAAATCACTATAAATCAACAATCAGACAAACAAACTCACTTAATCTGCTCCTCGTACAATACAACTAACCAAAATTAAGCCTTCAAAGTCACTACAAACTAACAATTTAACAGGGAATGAATCACTAATTAATCTGCTAAGTATAATCAAAACTAACCTCAAACATTCAAAATTACAATCAAACAAACGAACTTTATTTCATAATCACAATGACTCAACAATCAAACACCATACTATAACTTAATCACTCAAGCAGCTAACTATAGCTAAATCAACAACCAAAGACACTCGTTGAATCACTCTATCACTTAATTCAGTTCACTGTCACCACAAACTAACCACGACTATCACTCTATCACTTAATTCAGTTAACTGTCACCACAAACTAACCACAACTATCACTCGTAATCCAAAACCTCATCCATTAAACTCATTAACATCAGTAACACACTGCACGAATTCGAGAAACATCAAAATCATTGAATCAACCAAAATTAAGCACACGTAAACTCAAACATACTCACTCAATCAAGTCACTAGTAACAACAAGATTAACCTCAACTAATCACTTATAATTAGAAACCTCATCAATCAAACACATAAACATCAGTCACACGTCAAACATGCACTACACAAACTCAACAAACATCAAAATCAACAAATTGACACTAAAATTACGCTTACAAAGCTCAAAGACGCTCACTTAATCAATTATCAGCTCACTCATGCAACAAATTAACCTCAAATAATCACTCACGGTCGAACACGTAAGCTCATCAAACATCAACATCATCTAACACAAAAAACCTCATTAATAAACATCCGAGAACACATCATGAATATGTAATAAAACAAAGAGTCAAAATCAAACCATATTATATACTATAAAACATCTGATTTTTTGACTCAAAATGTATAGATCCATCAAATATACAAAAGTAGGGCTGAGCATCGAAGGTTCAAAACCGAACTGGACCAACGAAACCGACAGAACCGACAAAAAATGAGCCGACCCGACAGCCCGTCGGTTCGGTTTGGGTTTTGTAACAAAAGTATCTAATGTTTAGTGTAAAAGCTTGAGATTTGTTAAAGCCTCAAAATAATCAGATTAGTTGCATCCTTTTTAACACAAAGATTATTTAACTAACGCAAAAAACCTCATTAATAAACATCCTAAAAATGAAGAGAAACATGTTTAGTCTCTACTGATTGGTGTTAAACTTTTTGAAGTTGTTTCGTTTGAAAGTTATACCTTTAGCAAGGGAAATACGCACACCAACTCATTTAAACAGGGGAATCGTGGGCGAAAACCATTCAAAATCATCATCTCCAAGAAAGCAGCCACTAGAAGGACAACAAAATTAATGGTTCCAACTTTGATCAACTTGACTCAACGCCAACAGCAACAGATCTACGGTCAAAAGATGAAAAAGAAAAAGCTGGCCTAAAAAGAGAGTATGCTACAGAATTAGATGAGACTGGGAAGAAATGAGATGCAGATTTTGTTGGTTTTTAAGAAATGGGTTTTGATATTTTGTTTATAAAATGAAAGGGTATGTGTGTATTTAGTGTGGTGGAAGAAGAAGAATATAATATGTATGTGTGTGTTTTAGGGTGGATAGATAGAAATAAAGTTATAGAAAAGGTAGGAGTGCTGGTTGATGAATAGCAGGCTGAAGAAGTTAATGCAGCAGGTGGAAGAATTTAATAAAAGGAAGTAAGTAACAAGTAAAAGCATTGAACTAACATGAAAGAAGAGTTTGCTTGCTGCAGATTAAAGCCTGCAACTGCATTATCTACATCTACATCATAAACAACAACTAGGGACGGATGGGTGGGTAGTTATGCCTTGGTCATGAAAGTGAGGATCACACATTTTAATTATTAAGTTTGCAGTGGGTACACGCGTGAAATTACACATCTATGATTTATCTACCTATCGCTTATACATCTATCTAACATGTATTGTAAATTTGTAAGCAAAGTAGGCTGGTTATACAAGTGACGAATATTGTCCATGATGGTTTGTATTATATCCATTACGTACTGGTTGTACAATGGAATGCTTGTGTGTGTGATGGTCCATTACATATTGGGACTCTTTTATAAGAAGAAAGCTAGCTAGGGTTAGTGTTTGAAAATGAGGACCTCATTCATTCCAGTGTCGGGTAGTTGGGTGTTTGAAATTAAATGAGGATCGGACTTCATTCATTTCTGTGTCGTATTTTCTAGTCATAAAAAAAAACTGGAGAAACATAATAGAACTTCATGATGCTCAACACCATCTCCCAAAGACCCTTTTTTCCATAATCAGCTAAAAATGGATAAAAATGTGTACTTTAATAAAGTTTTTAACTAAAAAGTAGTGTTCTTGATGTTTTTATAAATTTTAAGAAATGGGTTTTAGTATTTTCTTTATAAAATGAAAAGGGTATTTTCTTTTATTTTTGTTTCTTACTAGTATGAAATGAAGAAGATAATAATTAATGATGCTTGGTACACTAGCAGTGATACAAAATCAATGAGCCATTTAATAATAGAGGAGGGTTTATGTTACTAAAAATAGTAAGAAAAGGAACTGAAGGGTTTTGATATGCAATAGAGTGAGGATAAATATGGCAAAAAACTGAAACACTAGTCACAACAACGTTTTTGCATTTTTTGCATAATGTACAACATATAGTCTTAACCTTTTCGAATTTGTTTTTTTGGTTTTAATAATCCATTCGTGTAGAGCCACGTGGTTTTCCCATTTCATATGTAGTATCATTCATATTCGACATCTCATGGACTCTTGTTAGACTCATTCATCTTTTAATTAAGTGTTAATAGCAACATGCATAGAGTTTGCATCGATACATTTATGAGTATTCGGAATCGTGGGTTATAGGATGCGTTATAGCCTTATAATGCGAACTTATAACCCAATGCCACATTCCCTCTTGAGATGGAATTATAAGAAAAAAAATTTGAAGTGACATCATATTTTGCTATAACACAGCCGTATGGCTCTGGGAGAAGAGAAAAAATTGAAGTGACATCATATTTTGCTATAACACGAGCCGTATAGCTATGGTAGACATGGTGCTTTTAGAATGATACTCATATTTGATCTCTTTACATTTAAAAATGTTACTCATATTTGATCACTAAATGTATCCAGCTAGGTGAGCTACTTTGGTTGTTGGTGTGATATAATGAGAAGAAAGGTTGGTCAAATATTTATGGTTTTGTTAGGTGTGGTTAAAAAAAAAGTGTAGTTCTTTAAGAGCTTTTAATATTTAACGGATATTTGAGAGTATAATTGTTATTCTAATCTCACTTATTTATTTATTTTTTGGGTAAAGGGCCATCACCCGGTAAAATATGTTACAAAAAAAAAAATTAGATAAGTACAATGGAATATGGCTGAAGTACCACATTTACCTCAAGCAACCACTTGAACTACCACTAGATCATTTATGACAGACTATAAACGAACAACTTGCTACCAACAACTATAACAACCATAAACTACATAAGAATGACATGTCAATCTTATTAACTAACAAAAATAAAAAATTACTTCCTTACATGGCCTTGGAGCTTGATATCTCACCTAATTTCCTCGGTGAACCTTTATGCATCTTCTAAACGTAAGAATATTATTTACAAAGAGCTTATTTTATAACAAAAAGTACACATAAGAAATTTTGGACAAACTTATAATTAAATCAATTCATCTCTTCATCTAGCTATTGTTCTCTCATAACCATAATAGTTCCTTCATTAACGCTTTAGTGATTTAATTTAAGAGTAAAATACACCGTTGGTCTCTTAATTTGTACCAAAAATACATGTTTCGTCCCAATTGAAAATAAATACACCAAACATCTCCAACCTCTCAATTTTGCTTTTGCCAAGTTGTAATCATAGTTTTCTTTGTGAATGCATTGATTCATGGTTGGTCAAGACCGGTGCTTGTCCAATTTGTAGAGCTTTAGTTGATATTGGAAGCAAGGAAATTATTGTTAGACGTGTGCAAAGATAGAGATAATACCAAATCATGTCAAGACGTGTACAAAGATAACACCAAATTAATTAGTGTAGTGTGTGATTAAGTCATTAAATGTAATTGATATAGTCCACAATTTATGGGATTTACCCATAATTATCTTTGTAATCACCCTTTATATTGTAGCCTCTGTGGCATCTATGAAGCAAGACAATCATTCGAATATCATCTCAACATATAGCAATAGGTAAGCAGTATCTGTCCCTGTCTGAATATAAATAATGATGAGTCACAGCGGCTATGAGAAAACCCAACCCGAGTGATATAGGATTCAAATCGCTGAAACCATGCTCTATGAGCCTGCTTGAGCCCATACAGAGATCGCTGTAATAAACACACATAATCCGGATGCACAGGATCCCGAAACTCCGGAGGTTGATGCATATAAACTGTCTCAGATAAGTCACCATGCAAGAAAGCATTTTTGACATCAAGCTGATGAATCGGCCAATGTCGAGAAGTAGCTAAGCTCAGAATAGTCCGAATAGTACCCGGTTTAACCACCAGACTGAATGTCTCATCTACATCAACTCCTTCCAATTGCGTACTGCCATTTGCCACAAGACGGGCCTTGTATCGGCTAAGGGTGCCATCAGCCAAATACTTATGGCGAAAAAGCCACATAGAGCGGATAATGTTGGTGTCCGCTGGGCGTGGCACAAGAGTCCAAGTTTCGTTCTCAATAAGTGCAGTGTATTCATCACGCATAGCATTTTGCCAATTTGGATCAGTAAACGCATGACGATAGGTTTTTGGTAATGGCGAAATCGAAGACACATGCATATTGAGGCGTTCAGTAGGACGATTAGTCCCGACACGAAATCGTGTGACCATGTGATGAATCGAGGCTGGGTATGGGTTGTGAGGAGGGTCCTGTATAATGTGTTGATGTTGGTTTGTCAGTGGTAATTGATTTGGTGTATGTTGGTTGGTGGCGGGTGGGGATGATGATGGGTCATGAGCTGCATCATGATGGTTTGTGTTTGGACTGTTGGGCATTAGTGTTGTTGGTTCATTTGTTTGTTGAAGAATAGTTGGTTGCACAACGGGGGCAGATGGGATAAATGGAGGGTTTATATCGGGTGAGTCATCCAAGAAATTGTATTTGGGTGCCGATGTTGTTTTAGAAGTGCCGAATGGAAAAACAGTTTCATCAAAGGTTACATGGCGAGAAATGATGATTTTATCGGTGTTTAACTCAAGACAGCGATATCCACGGTGATTTGAGGCTTGTCCCAAATAAATGGAGGGTGTGGCGCGTGGTTCTAGTTTGTGATCGGGATATAGATGGGGGTAACATAGGCAACCAAATGTGCGTAGAAGGCTATAATCCGGGTTTTGGCCAAATAGGCGGGTATAAGGGATTTCATTGGCGATGGCAGTAGAGGGCAAGATATTTAGTAAGTGAACAGCCATATTTAGGGCTTCAACCCAAAAAGTTGGCGGAAGGTTGGCTTGAAAGAGCAAAGTCCGAATAAGATTATTGATGGTGCGAACCATTCGTTCAGACTTCCCATTTTGTTGTGATGTTTTGGGGCACGAAAAGCGAAATTGAATGCCATTGTCGGCAAAGAGTTTGTGAAGGTTTCGGTTGTCAAATTCACCGCCATGGTCACACTGAAAAGACCTGATTTCACACTTAAATTGAGTGTGAACATAATTACGAAATAGAACAAATTTCGACAAAACATCAGATTTGTTAATCAACGGATAAACCCAAACAAAATGAGAATAATGATCCAAGAATATTACATAATACTTAAACCCTGAAAGACTCGGAACTGGGGAAGTCCACACATCCGAGTGTATAATGTCAAAGCACGCATGAACGACAGTATTGGAACTAGCAAATGGAAGTCTAACATGTTTGCCAAGCTGGCAGGCATGGCAAAGCACGGGGGGCTTCTCTTTATTACATGAAATGAAATTATTAGAAACTAGACGACGTAACACTTCGCTTCCTGGATGTCCAAGACGCTGATGCCACGTATGTTGACTGACTAGGAGAGCTTGAGGGATTGGAGACGGAGCCGTGACAGGATAAAGGTCTCATGTGCTATCACATCGGAGAAGCACCAGACGCGTCATGAAATCCTTAACAGAAAAACCAAAAGGATCAAATTCAACAGTACAGTGATTATCGCGAACAAATTGACGAACAGATATTAAATTTTTGACAATATTTGGTGTAATAAGTACATTATTTAAGTGAAGTGGACGAGTGGGAGTTGGCAAGATGCTATGACCCGAATTGGTAACAGGTATAGAATACCCGTCACCAACCGCAACAGATGGATACATGCACATATTAAGAACATTGCTAAGACTATTGACAGAAGAATTTAAATGTAGGCTCGCACTTGTGTCCATATTCCAGGCCCCAGTTGTAGGGTCATGGAGAGTTCCGGCGGCGAATGCATGCGGCAATATAGTTTCTTGTCCCGAGGTAGTTGGTTGCCCTATGGGTGTAGCATGTGGAGCATGGTTCGGTGTTAGGGAAGGGGTTGTGGGATTGTTATGGGCCTGTTGGGGTGTAAGGGGGTGGGCTGTTGTGGGCCGAAGCCTGGTGGGATTGTTGGAGTGGTATACGGAGCTAGGGGAGGGGCTGGTGGAGGATTGTATGGGCTGGGGTTGTATTGGACTGGTGGAGTAGTGTACGGGCTGGGGTTGTATTGAACTGGTGGACTTTGAGTGTAATTATAATAATTTAGTGGGGATGGATGGGTTTGAGTGTGGTTTGGTGAGGTAATGTAGACCGAAGGCCCAACAGTGGGTTTGGTTGGGTTTGGGTTTGCATGTGATGTAGTATGCGACTGACCAATAATCCCTAGTTTACCTAAGATACGCATTAACATCTCTTCTGTCTTGAAGTCATCGTTTGGTGCAACAGTTCGACTAGCATGTCGAGAGTTTGTACCATGAACAAATTTACAACCTATCCCATAA
The DNA here is from genome assembly GCA_021014915.2 of Artemisia tridentata subsp. tridentata. Taxonomy (NCBI): domain Eukaryota; kingdom Viridiplantae; phylum Streptophyta; class Magnoliopsida; order Asterales; family Asteraceae; genus Artemisia; species Artemisia tridentata. The sequence continues at coordinate 442,860,305 of CP139506.1, read as the reverse complement.
TGACACGCACACCGAGCAAAGTTGATGCAAGGATTACGTGACTTAATTTGAGGGTTAGACGGATGACGAGAGGTACCTTTTTCAGCCATAAGCACTACTGGGGATGATGAGTCAACTGCTAAAGCAGGCGATTTGGACTTCAGCCTCATTTCTTCTGTGATGAGCATGGCGCGTGCGGTCTTGAAATCAGGAAACGTGTCTTTGTAATGCATATACCCACAAACCTGATTGTATTTTTCCGGGAGACCATCGATGGCATAGTGGACTACATCTTCATCACTAACGGGCGAATCAAGGCTAGCAAGTATTGTCATAATGGATTCAATTTTCTGAAAATACGCCTCCATGCTTAAAGTGCCAAGCTTGATCGACCGTAATTCCGTCTTCAACGCCGAGGTTCGTGACCGTTTGTTGTCTTTCACTAGGTCACTAATGAATTCCCAAGCCGCCTGTGCGGATTTAGGTCGAGCATTGACCAACCGTTTTTGTAGGGAATCCGAGAGAGTCGAAAAGATCCAAGAGAGGATGATCTTGTCGACTTTTTGCTCTTCTGGTGTGAAAGGGGTGTGAGTACTAGTAGTCACCCCATTAGTAGTGCCATGAATAAACTTGGAGACTTCGTAGGTTTCACATAATTGTTCAAAGAAAAACTGCCAAGATCCATAGTTCCAATCTTCAAACTCAAGTTTGACAGGAACCCGGGTGTTGAGATGATGATGAGTAACGGTGGATAATCTTTCGGAAAGTGGGATAGGAGGGGGGTTTGTTGAACCAGTCATGGTTACGGAGTAGGGGATGTTTTATCGTAGAGAAACAAACTGTTATAATGATGTTTATGTCGAGACCTAGCTCGAGTACAGAAACAAGATACGATCGTGACCTAGCACGATGACACACAAACGATTCGTGTGGACCAATGACCTAACACTGATCACCGACACGAATAAAGGTAATAATGATTATGTTGTTACAGAGGGTTTCGTTGGTAGGAGAAGGAGAAGAATAAAAAATTGATGGTTTGTGTTGAAGGTATTAGGATCGGTGGAAGTGAGCTCGTGATACCATGTTGAGATGATATTCGAATGATTGTCTTGCTTCATAGATGCCACAGAGGCTACAATATAAAGGGGTGATTACAAAGATAATTATGGGTAAATCCCATCAATTGTGGACTATATCAATTACATTTAATGACTTAATCACACACTACACTAATTGATTTGGTGTTATCTTTGTACACGTCTTGACATGATTTGGTATTATCTCTATCTTTGCACACGTCTAACACGATCGATTTGGTTGCGTATACTGATGCTGATTGGGCTGGCTGTCCCACTACACGTAGATCGACTTCAGGTTATTGTGTATTTCTAGGCAACAACTTACTCTCCTGGTCCTCTAAGCGACAGCCGACACTCTCTCGTTCTAGTGCAGAGGCCGAGTATCGTGGTGTTGCAAATGCTGTTGCCGAGACTTGTTGGTTACGAAATCTTCTTCGTGAGTTACACACCCCATTATCTTCAGCCACGATTGTCTACTGTGATAATGTTAGTGTTGTCTACTTGTCTTGTAATCCAGTTCAGCATCAGCATACGAAACACATCGAGATAGACATTCACTTTGTCCGCGACTTAGTTGCTACTGGTCAGGTTCGTGCTCTCCATGTTCCTTCAAGATATCAGTATGCAGACATTTTTATGATGGGTCTGCCATCCGCTCTGTTTGAGGAATTTCGATCCAGCCTCAGCGTTCGGTGCCCTCCCGCTTCGACTGCGGGGGAGTGTTAGACATGTGCAAAGATAGAGATAATACCAAATCATGTCAAGACGTGTACAAAGATAACACCAAATCAATTAGTGTAGTGTGTGATTAAGAGCGTGTTTGTATAGAGACCAAGATTCATGTTTAGGAGGTGGGAGAAACACAATAAACACGAACTAAAGATTGAACATGATTTTCGGTTTATTAACTGTCGAGGTGTGTATGTCTTTCTAGAGAGAAGCTAGAGAAAACACACACACCTCTTTTGTATTAATGAATCTCCAACCCTCCTAGTATTGACATAGGAGGGTATTTATTACAAGCTACAAGTTCTAACTTAGCAATATGACTAAACTAGTCCTTGTATTTTGAATGTTATTGCAATTCCCACATATGACAAAACTTTAAAGCTAACAATCTCTCCCCAAAGTGAAGTCATATGGGAATTGCTTACAATGTTCCCTACAAGTAAAATTCAATACAAAAACATGAGAAAGATCTTCAAACTTCATTACTTCGTTCAGCTTGCATAATCTTCTCAGCCGCCATTTCTTTACTTGCAGACGAACTAAGTGAGCAAATCTAATTAGGGTTTAATTCAGAGTGCCCTGAGTGCTCTCCCCTAATTAGTGCTCTCCCCCAAACTGACAACCTCATATTTTGAATGCCCTGAGTGCCCTGCAGTTCGGGGGAATATGGTATCAACATCTTTATCTCACCAAATGCATCCCAGTTATTTTTCCCATGAGAGATCAGCCCGTACATTTCTCTCCCCTGCTGGTTACGATTAATCGGAATCAGCATACTGATGTGTACGTGAAATACAAACTGGAAGCCCTTTATAAGGAATCATATCAGCCCGTGAGAAGATGTCGATATACCCAATCTAACCTCCTGTATTAAAAAAAAACAACGGCTTCATGTAGTGACTACTGATGGAGAAAACCCATTATAACGAACTTGAGACTGAAGTAGAATAACCCAAATTTGTGACTTAAGCTTGCACTGTTGTATGACTAAGAACCTATACTGAGCACTACAACGTAACTCCTTATAGCATAGATCGTTTCATACACCCATCCATCCTTCCTTAATAGTATATGAACATCTCTTGAATTATCCACATCTTTGTGTGACACTGAGTACTACAACGTATCTCCTTTAAGTAATAGTTAACTAGGTCTTCGTCCGTCCACCCCTTGACCTATGAAAACTAGATAAATCAAGACTTAATCATCCAATGATCTGTTAGCTCAAACAAGGATCTCGAAGAATCATGCAACCAACCAACTGCTAAAAGGGACCAATTGTGAAAGGGACCAATTGCGAAAAAGTTCAACCAATTGCAAAAGAGTTCAACCAATTGCGAAAGGGTCAGATTTGTGATATCTTCAAGATACTAAGTACACGCACCCGTGACATTCCACTTCATCTTCAAATAAGTAACAACGAATCATCATCCAAGTAGTCACAGTTGATAACAATCAATTTTGTAGCCATTGTCATTTGATAATGAATCTTGATCAGGATCGTTTAAGCGATACGTGGTGTTTTGAGGATGTAGGCCAATAATATTTTTTGAGATTTTGGTGTGGTGCGAGATTGAAATATGCCTTATTTTCAATTCTAAACATGCTAGGAAAATTTGAGTTTAAGAAATTTTTACGCCAAATTTTGCCGAAAAAAACCCGAATTTTTACCTAAAAATTTGAATTTTGGGCCAAAATTTTCATCGTTACACCATAATTTGAATTTAGCGTAAAAATTGACTATATAGTCTCTCCTCCGAATTAAATTTTACTCAACTTTTCCCGCCAAAAAACTCTTTTTTTTTTTTTGGCATCTTCGATTATCTCTCAACTTCGATCAAACAAGAAGTTCGAACAAATCCAAGTTCGATCAAATAGTTCTTCGGTCAAATCCAAGTTCGATCAAGAAATTCGATCAAAAAAGTTCGATCAAAAAAATTCGATCAAAAAAGTTCGATAAAAAAAATTCGATCAAAAAAGTTCGATCAAAAAAATTCGATCAAAAAAGTTCGATCAAAAAATTCGATCAAAAAAGTTCGATCAAACATGAATTTCGGTTAAAAAATTCGACTAAACCTGAATTTCGGTTAAGAAATTCAATTAAACCTGAATTTCGGTTAAGAAGTTCGACTAAACCTGAATTTCGGTTAAGAAGTTCGACTAAACCGAATTTCGGTTAAGAAGTTCGATCATTTCATCTAACTCAATGAAACAACCAGATCTGATGAACAGTAACGACGCCAAAATCACATTTTCCACCTCAAAGCCCCACGATCCGCCCCTGGTTAGCTCTGATACCAATTGTAGAGACCAAGATTCATGTTTAGGAGGTGGGAGAAACACAATAAACACAAACTAAAGATTGAACATGATTTTCGGTTTATTAACTGTCGAGGTGTGTATGTCTTTCTAGAGAGAAGCTAGAGAAAACACACACACCTCTTTTGTATTAATGAATCTCCAACCCTCCTAGTATTGACATAGGAGGGTATTTATTACAAGCTACAAGTTCTAACTTAGCAATATGACTAAACTAGTCCTTGTACTTTGAATGCTATTGCAATTCCCACATATGACAAAACTTTAAAGCTAACAGATGTAGATGACGAATTTGTTTTTTTTCCTCTTAACAACCTCTAAACAACCAAAATGTCTGAATCGGTCAGACATTTTGTCATTCAGACGTTTTTTTTTTTTTTTTTTTTTTCGTTCAGACGCGTTCAGATGCAGTTAGATCTTAATGGTCAAGACTTGAGAGGGGTGTCTTAACGCGTCTGAATGCCTCTTGTTGACACAAAATAACCAATTTTTTTTTTCCCGTTCAAACATGAGTTTTTTTTTTTCCCGTTCAGATGCGTTCAGATTCAGACATTTACACCTAAGATTCAGATTTAGATGTGCGGTTCAGATTCAGATTCAGACCCTCTGAAAAAACAAACACCACCTAAGTCATTAAATGTAATTGATATAGTCCACAATTTATGGGATTTACCCATAATTATCTTTGTAATCACCCCTTTATATTGTAGCCTCTGTGGCATCTATGAAGCAAGACAATCATTCGAATATCATCTAAACAATTATGTCTCTTTGTTTTATAATTGATCGAAGACGAGGTTTGTTATAGCTCGAAAATTTTGTATGGAACACGAATTACTTCATGTATAATGTTTCATGAAAGATCTTATTTTGTAAATTGTTTCATGAAAGAAGTTCTTCATGTGTCATTTTCGTCTTGGTGTAATATTGTTGACTATGTGACAAAGCGTGTATACATTCTTAAATTACGATATTCATTGCCAAATTGATGCTCATGGATCCTTACAAGTTTTTTGACGCAATGATAAAGTTATGTAAAATTTATGATGCGGCGATGTTGTTGAAGATGAAGGAAAACAACTGGAAAGTGATTCATATACTCGAAAATATGATTTTCCAAAAGCAAATAATGTCTTCATTTTAGAAAAAATTAAATACTTTTCTTTTTTCAAAACCTTTCTGATGAAAAACGTGATCTAACTAAGGAATATTGTGATGTTGTTCACTTAACAAAACTGATGAACATTCTGATAACAAAAAAAGAAAAAGTTCTTCAAAAGAAAATTGATGAACAACGTGACTAACTAATGAACATTGTGATGTACTAACTAATAAACATTTTGATAATAAAAAAAGAAAAAGTTTTTCAAAAAGAAATCTAATAAACAATGTGATATAACTTATGAACATCGTGATGTTGTTCATATAAAATACTACTGAACTGATGAACATGCATTTCATATTGGAAGTTTATTCATCACTAAAGAAATATTTAAGCATTTATGAATTACTAAAACATTTATATTATAATCAAGATCTTCAAAGTTTAAAACCACAAAATTTCTTCCTTAATACATTTTATCGAACACTTTATTTATGTTTTCATGAACACACTTTATGTATAAAAAGATTTCATTTTCTACCACACGTGACAAGATTCATCCATTTTCGTACTTAATTCAAACAATAACTAATCAAAATAAATATCCAAAAAGATTTCATAATCCGTATCAATAAGTTGAATTCAGTTGAGTATCAGTTTACTCAATAAATTGTGTGATCATGTTCTATATTCTATTCGTATTCCTAATCGTAAATTTTCTATCTTTTCTATCTTGTTTTTAACTTTTTATATAAGGCTAGTAGTAATGGTGACTTGCAGGTGATCGCGGTCACCTCTGCTAGGTGCAAGTTCAGCGAAAACTCAACTTTCCCTCTCTTAGAAAGCCAACATGATCAAGTTAGTTTAATAAGCGATTGTAGTCACCATAAAAAACATACCAAAAAAAAAATTAATAAATAAACACCCATACACAACACTCACAACACACAAGAGGAGGACTCGGTCGCTTGGGCGACCAAGTTGTGCATTTCTCGGGGGGGAGGGACGCGTTCATAGGGGAGGGCCGTAAGGAGAAGGGACGCGTTCTGGGTGATGACCGACCACAAGATCGACCACCCATTACGGATGGTCTAAAGAACAAAATTGTTGTTCACTTATTTGACTACGACAACAAAGATGTTGGCTCATGAACAACTTTTTTGGAAACTTGTTTGAAGTTTTGAATCCCACGTTGGCTAAAGAGTAAAAGTTGTGTTTGTTTGTATATTAATTGTGGTGTATATATATATGGTAATCATAGTTGGTGTTGAGTTTTGGGATGGTTAATTTAACCGTTCAACCATCCCAAAGTATGAGACTCAACTAGTTGATACAAGTTCTCAACTTTTTATTATCGTGATAGGTAATTAGTACTTAACTTTTAGCGTCTTAGATGTTTTGCGATGTAACTAGTTGCTTATTTGATTTCTAGTTTCATAGTAGTAACATGGTGACTATGTGGTTATCATAAGTTGTGTAGTCGTTGTATTAGGATGGTTAAATTTAACCATCCCAAAACATAATACGCGAGTAATTGATACAAATTTTCAACTTTTTGCTAGTTTCATTGTAGTAATGTGATCAACATGTGGTTATCGAGTACTTGGGATAGCTAAATTCAACCATTCAACCACCGCAAAATATGAGACACGACAAATTGATATAAGTTTATAACTTCTTGTAACCGTGAAATTTAATCAATACTTAACTGTATGTGTCTTAAATGCTTTGCTATGTAATTAGTACATCGTTCTATATAGGGAGCATAATTCTTATTTGATTATAGAAACAAAGATGTTGCGTCTCTTTGAGAAACATTTATGAAAACTTGTATCAAGCTTTGAGTCCCACATCGGCTAAAAGAGTAGAAATTGTGCTTGTTTATATATTGTGATGTATAGAATTTTCATAGGTTGCTATTAGTATTACGTTGAGTTGCAGGATAATTAAGTTGTCTTTTGTGTTTGGATGAGCTTATTTTTCATAAGCAAATAAGCCTATAAAATAAGCTAACCCAAACACCCCCTTAGATTAAGTATTATATATTTATAGATATTGCATAATAATAAAATACCGAAATCCCACCGAAATTTCGAAAATTTCATATTTCGGTCATTGACCAAAATACCGTAATTTTCGGTCCTTAATTATTAAAAATAGTTATTACAACCTTTAGAGATTAAAAGTTTTTCAGCAAAACTTTGATAAAAACTCACCTATAACTATTATAAATAGATCTAAAATGACGAATGCGGTCGGCAACATCGTGAGAAGTTATAGAAGCATTTGAAGTGGTTGAAAGATTTGGAGCAAAATTTGTATAAAAGTCATCACTATAGTCGGTCCCCATAGACACTTCTCGACCAGCACGCACATTAGCTAATAGTTCCAGTATTGGAACTATTAGCTAATGTGCGTGCTGGTCGAGAAGTGTCTATGGGGACTGACTTTTATACAAAGTTTGCTGCAAATCTTTCAACCACTGCAAATGCTTCTATAACTCCTCACGATGTGTTATTGGCGGTACTGGTGATGGAAAACCCAGAAACAATGGACAGCAGGGAGCTAGAATCCGGAGGTAGTTCTTGACCAAGGCTGACTTGATATGAAATTCCCCTTGGAACAACGGACCACATAACTAGGGACCCCGCCTCACTAACCGTCACCTCTTGGGTTAAAACAGTATCTTCAACATATGTTGGATCCTTGATCAATGAAATTGATGTCTTGGAGTCCATCCCAGCTACGTAAAACTTAATTGGATGTACATGTCTAAATCCCCCAATAAAGTCCCACTCATGATGGATATGCTCATCACCAAGAATTTTGAGCACTAACTAACTTAGGTGATTGTGCTACATTGAAGGTGATAGCACCTACTGCAACTTCACGATTGTGTAAGCTTGTAGTTAGTGGCATAAACACCAGGAGCACCACTAGACCACAAATCTTCGTCAGGACTAATGGTATGAAACAAGTCCTTCACCATAGCATGCCCTAAGCGCATCATATTTAGCATTTCTGGATTCATGGAATGAATGAAAATTGAGTTAGAAGGAAATCATCTCACTAAAATAGTTCATACAGACATAACACACAAAATACATAAAAACTCTCACTATGCTTATTCTTCCTAGTACAATTTACACACCAATTGAACCGAAGGCTCAAATTAAAATGTGAAACATTGACAAAACTAAGTCAAAGACAGCAACATGTGCTTATGCATCACATGTTTTAAATTTCTAATACTTTTCCTGTTTCATGCTTTTTTTTTGGGTGGAAAGTTGAAATATATTAAGCCCAATCAATATTTACAAGAACAAACTCACAACTTGATGAGTATGGACATGTCCCAAACACCAAAGTTTCATGCTTTTTTTTGGGTGGAAAGTTGAAACATATTAAGCAATCTAAGTAAGACTACATTTCCTCCACACAGTGCGAAACAAGCCAGTGTCACCAGTAACAAGATTGTAGGACACCAGAAGGCATCATCATATGTTTTGGACCACTTAAAGCTAGCTCACCAAGCAATTGCTACATTTAGTACTATGTATTACTATAACAACATTTTTGTTGGAAGTTAACCATTGACATAGTTAACAATGAAGACTTATAGGACATGATTATAATTAGTATGTAATTAGAAGGATTATTATGTAAATAGATATAGATGAAACGGCATGGTTGACAAATGAAAAGTCAAACCTTATAACCGTTAGTATGAAACGGTATAACCACCAATTGACACCGTTATATAACCTATAAATAGGATATGTACGTTTGTAAATGTAATAACAATTCAGATTCGATAATAAAGAAATTATTACATATATTTCATGTTTTTGATTCCATTGGGACCAACAGTGGTATCAAAGCACAGCCTTTTGTGATTTGAATCAACCCCAAATCACCAGTTACAAAATCAGATTACATACCGATTATTCAATCGCCGTTATCATTCAATCGCCGTTTCCGATTGCCGTTTTTTCGATTGCCGCTTCAATCGCCGTTTATACAACCAATCATAAAATTTGTTTGCCGTTACCAAACAACAGAAAAAAACCAATTTGTTCGCCGTTACCGAACACAGAAACATCGAAGTTTATCGATCAGAGAAGAAAAATTCAGATATTATTTGTTCGCCGTTAACGAACAACAGTATACAACAATTGAAACTCTTGTTTCAATCAGAAAGATAAAAGGAAAGGAAATTTGACCGGAGTTTGGCCGGAAGTGACGAACCCTAGTTTTTGGGCGTTTTTGGGTGTCGATTGAGTTTGAAGAATTGGATTATTGAAGAAGAAGAATTATTATTGTTTGTGATTAGTGGATTATTGAAGAAGGAAAAAAGAAGGGAGGTTGCCTAACCTTCGTACAGAAGGAAGAAAGAAAAAAGGGCGTATTTGGAGAAAACCCAGCCACACACACAGATAAGTCTTACTGAATTTTTATTACATATACTGATTTTTTTATTTTTTTACTAAGATAAGAAAGTAAAGCGGGAAGAAAGAGATAAGTTTACTGATTTTATATACTGATTTTTAGATAAGAAAGTAAGAAATTGTTTAGATATTTTGGTACGTATTTTTTTTGAAGATCGTTTTAGATTTTTTTTTTCAAACAAAATATTTATTCTAAGCATGGTTTTTTAAAGTGATATTATTGTAAAAAGTTGTTTTAAATTGTGATTAAAAATCTATATTACAGTATATAGTTTAGAAAATAAAATTGTGTTAGAAATTTTGTATGAAAATAATTATGGGAAAAGAAGACGGGGAAAGTTTGAATAACAATAAGGGAATAGGATCAACACACTATTTTCAATGCCCCTTTTTGACAACAACAAACTATAAGATATGGTCAATAAGAATGAAGATCATTTTACAAGCAAATGGTCTATGGGAAATGGTCGAATCCACCGATAAAACTCAAGTTGATGAAAAGAAAGATAAGACCGCAATTGGGTATCTATTTCAAGGATTACCCGAAGATATGATATTGCAAGTAGCAAATAGCAAAAATGCAAAAGAAGTTTAGGATACATTAAAGACTCGAAATATTGGAGTAGATCGAGTACAAAAGGCAAAATTACAAACTCTCAAATCCGAATTTGAGATGTTACAAATGGAGGAAGATGAAACTATTGATTCATTCACCGCGAAAATGACAAGTATTACATCAAAGATGACAAGTCTAGGATCAACACTTGATGAATCAACCCGTGTACGAAAACTGCTAAATTCCGTACCCGAGAGGTTCATTCAAATTGTCGCATCAATTGAGCAATACTCCGATCTAGATATATTGACTCTAGATGAAGCTATTGGAAGATTAAAGACCTTCGAAGAAAGGATAAAGGTTAAGAAAGGAAAGATCGTCGATCATCAAGATAATCTATTATTTACAAGACATGACAACAATAATGGTCGAAGACATCACTATGACAATCAAGGAAGAGGAAGATATGTTCCACCACACAAGCGAGGTTATGACAATGTTAGACAACATGAAAGAAACGAGAATCACTCGAAAGATACATTCAAGAGTTATAATGAAGAAAGGAAATTCTCTCAAGATCAAGAAGAATTGCCAAGGAATAGAAGTGAAGTAAGATGTTATAATTGCAACAAGATTGGACATTATGCCTCAAACTGTCGACAAAGATCTCAAAGGCAACAAAGACAAGAAGGATTGAACCTTGTGGAAGAAGATTTGGAACCACAACTATTAATGACATCCACAAGCTTCAACAATACTCAAGGAAAAGCTAGCAAGGATACGATAACGAACGAAAGCAATTGGTTTGAAAAATTCTACAATGATGAACTCTCAAAATTCGAAAAATTTGTACCAGATAAAGATGAAGGAATTGATGATCAAGAGCATGAAACAAAAGAAGATTATGAAGAACCAAGCATGGAAGATCAACAAGTCAAAGAAAATGATACTTATGATGAAGGAAGAAAGCCTAAATTTAAGAAACGCTTTTGGAGTACTATTACTTCAAAGTTGGTTCAAAAGATCAAACACAAGATGAAAGGGAATCCAAAGTACAAATAAAGACAAGATCAAAATTGAAGATTAACTACGTCAATGCTTAAGGGGGAGAATGTTGGAAGTTAACCATTGACATAGTTAACAATGAAGACTTATAGGACATGATTATAATTAGTATGTAATTAGAAGGATTATTATGTAAATAGATATAGATGAAACGGCATGGTTGACAAATGAAAAGTCAAACCTTATAACCGTTAGTATGAAACGGTATAACCACCAATTGACACCGTTTCATAACCTATAAATAGGATATGTACGTTTGTAAATGTAATAACAATTCAGATTCGATAATAAAGAAATTATTACATATATTTCATGTTTCTTTTGATTCCATTGGGACAACAATTTTCACAGTCACAAATAAACTAAAAAAAGCTAAGATTAAACCTCAACTAATCACTTGTAATCAGAAACCTCATCAATCAAACACATAAACATCAGCCACACGTCATACATACACTACACAAACTCAACAAACATCAAAATCATCAAATCGACCGCAAAATTGCGCTTAAAAATCTCAAACACGCTCACTTAATCAATTATCAGCTCACTCATGCAACAAATTAACCTCAAATAATCACTCACGGTCGAACACGTAAGCTCATCAAACATCAACATCATCCAACACAAAAAAGCTCATTAATAAACATCCGAGAACACATCATGAATATGTAATAAAACAAAGAGTCAAAATCAAACCATATTATATACTATAAAACATCTGATTTTTTGACTCAAAATATATAGATCCATCAAAAATACAAAAATATCTCATGTTTAGTGTAAAAGCCTCAGATTTGATAAAGCCTTAAAGCCTCAAAATAATCAGATTTGTTGTATTCTTTTTAACAAACAGATTTATTATTACAACTTTTAATTAACTAAAAAAACCTCATTGATAAAGTTATACCTTTGTTAAAATGAAGAGTTGAAAAAAAATAGTGAAAATGGTAAAAGAAACATGCAACCTTTGTTTGGAAGAGAAAAAAAGACAAAGAAACCGATGATGCAAATTTTGTTTGGAAGAAAGAAAAGACAAGGAAACTAATAATAGATGGAGCTTGGCGTGATAAATAAGAATCAACAATAAAAATTACGCTCAACTACACTTATCTTAACTGCTATGCCAGCACACGTGTTTTCCCAAACCATAAAGAAAAACAATGTAAAACACAATAATAAATAAATATTCATACCTTGTCTGCGTCATCTATGGACTTCATTTCAATAGAGCAGCAATTCGTGTACCTTGATGCATAAGATTCACGGCTTATGAAAGATATTCTGGCAGGGACTTTGACTCCAGAGCGTCTTAAAGATCGAGTCTTGTTAAAATTCAAGCATTATTTAAAGCTACTGCGAATACTCAATAAACTTAATATTTGAAGCAAAAAGTGCCCAGTCTAAATAGAGTTCGTATATGAGCTTGATCAAAGAAGAGCAGCTAAAAACGAAATGAAACAACTTCCAAAAAAATACAAAACTTACAAAATTTGGTGGTCAGTGTGGAGTGGGAGATCCAATACCAAAATTGATTTGCCCTATAAAACAGCACAATAGTGAGTATACCTATTATGTTATCGACTATACCTATTTGCATGCAATTCGTTAGAGGCTGACATATCCACACAACACTGACATTAATGTTGCATCAAATTAGATCTAATACTACGATACATAACAGATCAGTGATTCATAGATCATTGATCAGAAAGATGTATGTTTTTTGAATGAAAATATTATGGTGCATTTTGATCTATGGCAGTGTCTTTGCGTACAAGTTTAATATTTGGGTGGAAGCTAAGATACAACTGAAGACGAGTCTAGGTTAGAATGATAAACTAATCCATACTTTATATGATTCTGACAAGCTACATGATTATAAAAAACTATATTATTACCACGCTAACCTAATTTATAAAATAAAATGATCTTTAGCTTGTCAGCATTGCAGATACATAGTGTTTCTTTTGAAGCAATTTTTTTATACATACCTGTTTCTTGTATAGAGACATGGGCTCAAATGACCTGATTATGAATTAACAGGCGGAAATTGCAACCACTAGAGCAATGCCTACGGATTCAACTACAAGCTATATATTCGATAATAGTTCCGGTTTTCTAACTAATTATATATTTATATTAGCATTAACTAAACATCCTCAAAAATGAAGAGAAAGTTATACCTTGAGCCAAGAGTACACACGGACCGATTTAAATAGGGGAATCGTGGGCGAAAACCATTCAAAATCATCTCCAAGAAAGCATCCACTAGATGGACAACAAAATGAATGGTTCCAGCTTTGATCAACATGTCTCAACGCCATCAGATCTATAGTCGGGGAACTACTTAGGGATTCAAAAGATGAAAAAAAATAAAAAAAAATAAAGCTGGCCTAAAATGAGAGTATGCTACCGAATTCGATGAAACTGAAGTGTGGTGTTATGCTTGTGTGTGTGATGCTCCATTACATTGGGACTCTTTTATAAGAAGACCTCATTCATTCCAGTGTCGGGTAGTTGGGTGTTTGAAATTAAATGAGGATCGGACTTCATTCATTTCTGTGTCGTATTTTCTAGTCATAAAAATAAACTGGAGAAACATAATAGAACTTCATGATGCTCAACACCATCTCCCAAAGACCCTTTTTTCCATAATCACCTAAAAATGGATAAAAATGTGTACTTTAATAAAGTTTTTAACTAAAAAGTAGTGTTCTTGATGTTTTTATAAATTTTAAGAAATGGGTTTTAGTATTTTCTTTATAAAATGAAAAGGGTATTTTCTTTTATTTTTGTTTCTTACTAGTATGAAATGAAGAAGATAATAATTAATGATGCTTGGTACAGTAGCAGTGATACAAAATCAATGAGAGATTTAATAATAGAGGAGGGTTTATGTTACTAATAATAGTAAGAAAAGGAACTAAATGGTTTTGATATGCAATAGAGTGAGGATAAATATGGCAAAAAACTGAAACACTAGTCACAACAACGTTTTTGCATAATGTACAACATATAGTGTTAACCTTTTCGAATTTGTTTTTTTGGTTTTAATAATCCATTCGTGTAGAGCCACGTGGTTTTCCATTTCATATGTAGTATCATTCATATTCGACATCTCATGGACTCTTGTTAGACTCATTCATCTTTTAATTAAGTGTTAATAGCAACATGCATAGAGTTTGCATCGATACATTTATGAGTATTCGGAATCGTGGGTTATAGGATGCGTTATAGCCTTATAATGCGAACTTATAACCCAACCCCACATTCCCTCTTGAGATGGAATGCGAGTGTTTTTGAGTTATAAATTCTGAACTATAAGAAAAAAAAAATTGAAGTGACATCATATTTTGCTATAACACAGCCGTATGGCTCTGGGAGAAGAGAAAAAATTGAAGTGACATCATATTTTGCTATAACAGTAGCCGTATAGCTATGGTAGACATGGTGCTTTTAGAATGATACTCATATTTGATCTCTTTACATTTAAAAATGTTACTCATATTTGATCACTAAATGTATCCAGCTAGGTGAGCTACTTTGGTTGTTGGTGTGATATAATAAGAAGAAAGGTTGGTCAAATATTTATGGTTTTGTTAGGTGTGGTTAAAAAAAATGTGTAGTTCTTTAAGAGCTTTTAATATTTAACGGATATTTGAGAGTATCAATTCATCTCTTCATCTAGCTATTGTTCTCTCATAACCATAATAGTTCCTACATTAACCAGCTTTAGTGATTTAATTTAAGAGTAAAATACACCATCGGTCTCTTAATTTGTACCAAAAATACATGTTTCGTCCCAATTGAAAATAAATACACCGTTGGTCTCTTAATCATAGTTTTCATTGTGAGTGCATTGATTCATGGTTGGTCAAGACCGGTGCTTGTCCAATTTGTAGAGCTTTAGTTGATATTGGAAGCAAGGAAATTATGTCTCTTTGTTTTATGATTGATCGAAGACGAGGTTTGTTAATAGCTCGAAAATTTTGTATGGAACACGAATTACTTCATGTATAATGTTTCATGAAAGATCTTATTTTGTAAATTGTTTCATGAAAGAAGTTCTTCATGTGTCATTTTCGTCTTGGTGTAATATTGTTGACTATGTGACAAAGCGTGTATACATTCTTAAATTACGATATTGATTGCCAAATTGATGCTCATGGATCCTTACAAGTTTTTTGACGCAATGATAAAGTTATGGATCCTTAGGGTGGTGGCAATGGTTGGCGGTATGCCCATCGGCATCACCATACCGGCGGTGAACACCATTGCCACCCCACCGGTATGGTTCAACGGTATCCTTGGGCGGCATACAATGCCTCAACGGCATCTTCAATTATTTATTCGAACGTTGGAAAAAATATAACCGTTTTGACTTGTACACTTCTTGTTCTTCCTTCTTTTGGCTTCGACAGTGACCAGAAAGAAATAAAATAGTTGTGTTTGTTGTTTGAGTTTATGAGTTTTTGAGTGTGAGTGTAATGTAGGATTTTTGCAAGTCTTTATGGAGGAAATCGGTATGGGTTTTGTTATTGTTTTCTGGGAGTTCGAATGGAGGAGAAGAAGGCATGGCATGCATGCTTTGTAACTTGAGTTAGTGTTCTTATCTAAGGTTGGCAGTCGAATAGAAGGAGGGGAAAAAGATAAAGGGCTAAATTGTAAAAAATAAAAAAATAAAATTAGTTGGGAGGTATGAAAAAGGCATGGTTGACACTAAAAAATGGTTGAGAGGTATGAAAAAAGTATGAATGAGGTGTAATGATATTATTGGTAGGTTGGGAGGTATGTGGTTTTTTCAAAGGCATGACTGCCACCACCCTTACTATTTTAACCTTTAAGCCAAGCTCCACTTCACTCTATATGTCCATTCTTCAATATTTTATATCAATCAAATATACAATAAGATAAAGTAAGTTAACATCAGCATATTCTTTGCAAAATATTATTACAACTATAAATAATATCATTAACAAATTTATATATTTTTTGGTAACAACACTCTTACGATTTTAGAATCTAAAAAGGTATTACAAGAAATGCATTGTTATCAAATTGACACGTTATAACAAGACATAATAACGTATGCATCTAATAAAAATCATTGATAAGACCAACATTAGTTATCAAAAAGGTTATCTATACTACATATAAAGCATGAATGACTCTCTCTCCTCTTGGTCTTAAAATTAAGACTTACAAGCTATAATGCTTATTGTACAATACACAAAGCACTATTAATGATCTTTCTCATCAATCTTAATTTTAAGACTTACAAGTCTTAAAACTTAATGTACAAAATACAAAGCACTATTAATTTGGTCAAGATATTTAATGTAGTCAATTAATTAATTGGTCAATAAATACAAATAATTTAGTTATTAAAACACCCCTTACATAAGAAATACAAATTATCAAGCATATTGTACAACCAACTTAAACACAATTCCTACATTAAATGTTACTAATACAAATAATAAAGCACATTATACAAATATTCAAGCATGAACGGGCAACGGGCCAAACGGGCTAGAGCCTGAACGGGCACGGGCCAAACGGGCTAGAACCCGAACGGACACGAGTCAAACGGGCACGGGCTAAACGGGCACAGGCCAAACGGGCTAGAACCCGAACGGACACGGGCCAAACGGGCACGGGCTAGACGGGCACTGGCCAAACGGGCTCATGTTATACGAATGACTTTAAAAAAGACCCAAAAAGACGATATAAATTCCTTAGTTAAGGAGTTGAAATACGTCACATGAAATTCTTGATATTCGTAAATTTATTATTAAAAAGAACATAATAAACTAAAATACATGATTCACCGGAAAATATTATTTCATGGTACCTGCCGCCGCAACGCGCGGGTACCCTGCTAGTAACAAGATGATCTTGGGACTAGGGTTACACAGGCTAACTTCGAACCTAAATTATGATGATTAAGTAAGACTCGTGCTAAAGATTGACTATTGTTTTGTGACTTGGGTTACCAAAACGGTGGTTTCTCCTTTGTACTCTATTTATAGTGGTCGATAATAAAGTAATACATACGGGGAATTATGTAGTCTAACAGTTTGTACTTGTCTACTACAACAAAAGAGAGGATGGGTGACCAAGTTTTTTGCGGGGACTCATGTGTCCCCGCGGAAAGTCGCTAAACGACAAAAAGGTGCTGAGTTGGCATAAAAATGTCGCTGACCGTATGAATAATTTTCAACGTATACTTTCTGCGGGGACATGTCCCCGCAGAAAGTATTTAACATATTTATTAAAGTTTGACCAAACTGGGAGCGCATAATTGTTCCCGCGTATTTTTCCCGCTGCACCTTTTTACGTGGACAAAGAGTTTCTGCGGGGACATGTCCCCACGGAAACCGTTAATTATTTTGGCTCCAAAATGGCAAGTTTAACGCGCCAAATTTAATGGTTTTTTTCGGGGACATGTCCCCGCCGAAAGTGTTTCCTGCCAAATTTTCTTTTTACCCCGCCAATTTTTTGCTTATATATATCGTATAATAAAATTGTCACAAACCACATAAATTTTCACAAAAAACACACATAAGAATGGATGGATTAACGCCGGAACAGGAATGGTCAAAGGCTTTATCACACGAGCTCCTGTATAATGAAATTATACTTCATTGGGGCTGGGAAATTTTTGATGAATATGGTTCTTATGCGAACTGTGCACCATGGCAAAGAGACAAAATTCTGGAATGGTTGAGGAGAAAGCCGTATTATAGAGAATATTTGGAAGAGCTAGATGCTGTTGAAGCTGAACGTGCTGCTGAAGCTCAAGCTGCTGCTGAAGCACAAGCTGCTGCTGAAGCTCAAGCTGCTGCTGTTGGAGGTGACGATGAAGCTGAAAGCACGTTGGACCTCGACACCGAATTTGGTAATCTGGAAAATAGAGTAACAAATCTCGAAGCTACGTTTGCACGTATCAAGGAAATGAGAGCAAGGAAGGGAAAAGATGGTGCGAGTTCCAGCAAAGCGGGAAGTAGCCGCAAAAAAAAATAAACGGGTTGTTTCGTTTGATCTGTTTTGTTTGGTTGTCGTTTGGTCGTCAGGATGCCTCCTCGTCCACACTGCGCGAGACCGTGGCGCGGCAAGGGGACACGCTGGAGATGATTCTGAGTTGGGCGAGGAGACAGCCGGGCTTTCCTCAGGAGCTAGCAGGATTGGCGGGGACATCAGGATCCCAGACTCCAACGCCGGGTGAGTCTAGACCTGCAGGGGAGGGTAGTGGGGGAGCTGGGGGTAGTGGGGGTAATGGGGATGGTGGGGAGAATGGGGATTAGGCATGTATGGGTTGGATGGGTCACTTTATGTTTGTTTTGGGTTGTTGGACATATTGTGTGGATTTAGATTGATTATTATGTCTTAGGATTCCCACTAAACTGTTCCTCGCTAGCTTATTTTTTGGGTTGTTGGACATTTTGTGTGGATCACGGTTTTTGAACCGTTTTTGGCGAATTAGGATTCATATGATTATGTTTAGCGAATTTGGATTGTTTAGGGCAGTTGGATTAATATTATTTTTAGTGAATTTTGTTTGAAATTGGTGTTGTTGTATATATGTTTAGCGAATTTGGTTTTAATATCGTGTTATTGGCGAAATTGTTACTTTGGCGAATTTTGTGAAATGGGAACAGCAGGTTTTGGCATACAAACCTGCATTTGGTAGGTTTTTGCTGCACATATTTGCGGCAAAAACCTGGAATAACCCATTTTGCAGCATTTTGCTGCAAAATGGGTCAGACACTTTTTGCGGGGACATGTCCCCGCAAAAAGTAATAAAAGATTTATATAAAAACCTTTTTTGCGGGGACGTGTCCCCGCAGAAAAGTATTTCGAAAATATAGAAAAGATTTTCTGCGGGGACAAGTCACCGCAAAAACATATTTCGAAAATATTTAAAATCTTTTCCTCGGGGACTAGTCGCCGCAGAAAACCATTTATAATTACCGAATTAATTAATTTTTACTTAATTTTTTTAGTTTTCTGCGGGGACATGTCCCCGCAGAAAGTTATTGCCACGTCGGACAATCTTTGACCAGCTAAAAAAGAGCTGGGACCCACACGTCCCCGCAGAAAGTGATATAACGTCACCGCGTAATGTATTAGCGACGAGCTTGCCGCGGTGACCTATCGGCGGTGACTTGTCCCCGCGGAAAGTGTTTCTGCGAGGACATGTCCCCGCAAAAAGGTCAAAAGTGTCCCCACAAAAAGTGTTCGATGTTGTAGTGGTCTAAATGGTTTTTGACATGACTATTCGAAATTATACATCCACTATCATAGATTGCAAAGCATAGCTAATAGACTTATGTATCAAATATGTTTAGCAAACAAGTTGATGTTGAAGTTACTTGAAATACTTTGATTTTAAAAGCTTATGAGAGCTTACTACAGATAAAATAGATTACTATTACTTAAACAAACTTTATATTTCAATACAAATAGCTTATTTTTCTAAGGTAAACATAACCATCAAAGAGTAAGTGGTATGGCAACGTTGCTTATTTTTGGTGAATAACATTGAACTTATCACGTCAACTTCCATGCTATATATTAGACCTAAATACACATTTAGACCCTTCGATATAAAACAATGTGTGTGGGTCAAGCACACGTACATACAACATGTATTTAGAAAGTTATCAATCTTTTGTACTTAATTTGCATTTTGAACTCATATAATTGACAATATATCGTTTTCAATGCATTGGTACCTTATCGACGCCAGTATGATTTGTGAGGTGTGATGCTTATGTAGGAACATGTGTAGAGGTTGAATTGAACAACTAACTACTAGGGATGTGTCTTGTGATTAAGTTCATTGATGATGGTCACACTTCATTTGCTTTGTGGGTTTGGGTCCAGGGACGGAACCAGGATTTTTAAGAGGGCTTTGCACAAAAAAATATTGGGTTAACTAAAGTTACACCGTAAGAAACGAAAGTAGCAAAAAAAATTTGAGTGTTGCACATACCACAAAAACGGCAGTTTTGAAATCTTGTTGTACTTTGTGACATAAAATCGGATGTAGCCCGTGGCACACCCGGCATACATGTGGGTCCATCCATGTTTGGGTCATGTGACTTGTGGCTCATAAAACCTTAGAATGATCATTTCTCAAGTATTTTCACTTAATTTTTTATATTGATAATAACTAAATTTCAAAGACATGTTTATATATAAATATAACAATATTAACAAACAAAACTACATTTAACCACTTACTGGCGGCCTAGTGGCAAAAGGGCTTGTGATTATCACTCTAATATATGTGAGGTCCCAAGTTCAATTCCTGCTAGGTGCAAATAACCTTAAGTGGCCACGCCAACCTCCTGAAAAAGGAGGGTTTTAGCTGGTTTGAGTCTGTGTGGCGGTGGGTTCAAACCCCGTGGATTAGTCGGCCAAAAGGTCGGAAATCATGGTTAACAAAAAAAAAACATTTTGATGACCCTTGTTTACGTGCAAGTTCAATACTACTTTTTGATGAACCGGTTGTCAGTGAACCTCGTGTTATTGAAGCGAGTGAGGATAAACCGATTGTCAATGAACTTCGTGTTTTTTTACGCCGGTGAGGATGAACTAATTGTTTCAATTCGTGATTTAATTACATCAATTCAAGCTCTAATTCTTTTCATTCGAGATCCAATATCTTCAAGGGTTGTGATCCTCTATAAAGTGAAGAAAATTTAAAAAGTCTAAAAAGTTGCTACATTGTGACAAATGTCCCCTTTTACTTTTGTCAGCTCCTTTTTGTTATTTTCACTCTAATGTGATGAACATTGTGGTATAACGGATGAACATTGTGATTTTTTTTTTTAAAACCGATGAACATTGTGATAATAAATAAATAAATAAAAACCTTTCTAATGAAAAACGTGATCTAATTAATGAATATTGTGATGTTGTTCACTTGAAAAAACTGATGAACATTCTGATAACAAAAAAAGAAAAAGTTCTTCAAAAGAAAATTGATGAACAACGTGACTAACTAACGAACACTGAGACGTAACTGATAAACATAGTGATAATAAAAAAAAATAAAAAGTTTTTCAAAAGAAATCTGGTAAACAATGTGATCTAACTTATGAACATCGTGATGTTGTTCATAAAAAATACTATTGAACTCATGAACACGTATATTTAAGCTTTTATGAATTACTAAAGCATTTATATTATAATCAAGATCTTCAAAGTTTAAAACCATAAGGGTTGGATCAGTTAGTAAACCCCTTGCCTCTCAACCGAGAGGTCAAGGGTTCGATCCTCACTCCCTACAAAAGGCCGGGGGTCATTTTCTACCTTTGGTAGAACCGGAAGCAGCCTCTCTACCTTAGGTAGGGGTAAGACTGTCTACGTCTCAACCTCCCCCATACACCGTCTCCGACGATATTGGGACCCATAACCCGTGGAAGACGGTATTGGGAGTTACTTTACTTTTTACTTTTTATCGAACACTTTATTTATGTTTTCATGAACACACTTTATGTATAAAAAGATTTCATTTTCTACCACACGTGACACGATTCATCCATTTTCGTACTTAATTCAAACAATAACTAATCAAATAAATATCCAAAAAGATTTCATAATCCGTATCAATAAGTTGAATTCAGTTGAGTATCAGTTTACTCAATAAATTGTGTGATCATATTCTATATTCTATTCGTATTTCTAAACGTAAATTTTCTATCTTTTCTATCTTGTTTTTAACTTTTTATATAAGGCTAGTAGTAACGGTGACTTGCAGGTGATCACGGTCACCTCTGCTAGGTGCAAGTTCAGCGTCAACTCAACTTTCTTTCTTTTAGAAGGCCAACATGATCAAGTTAGTTTAATAAGCGATTGCAGTCACCATAAAAAACATACAAAAAAAATAATTTAATAAATAAACACCCATACACAACACTCACAACAAACAAGAGGAGGACTCGGTTGCTTGGGCGACCAAGTTGTGCATTTCTCAGGGGAGAGGGACGCGTTCATAGGGGAGGGCCATAAGGAGAAGGGACGCGTTCTGGGTGATGACCGACCACAAGATCGACCACCCATTACGGATGGTCTAAAGAACATAATTGTTGTTCACTTATTTGACTACGACAACAAAGATGTTGTCTCATGAACAACTTTTTTGAAAACTCGTTTGAAGTTTTGAATCCCACGTTGGCTAAAGAGTAAAAATTGTGTTTGTTTGTATATTAATTGTGGTGTGTATATATATATGGTAATCATACATTTCTATTAGTATTGTGTAGTTGGTGTTGAGTTTTGGGATGGTTAATTTAACCATCCAACCAACCCTCAACTTAGACAACTAATTGATACAAGTTCTCAACCTTTTATGATCGTTATATGTAATCGATGTTTCATCTGCATGGCTAAATTTAACCGTTCAACCATCCCAAAGTATGAGACTCAACTAGTTGATATAAGTTCTCAACTTTTTATTATCGTGATAGGTAATTAGTACTTAACTTTTAGCGTCTTAGATGTTTTGCGATGTAACTAGTTGCTTATTTGATTTCTAGTTTCATAGTAGTAACATGGTGACTATGTGGTTATCATAAGTTGTGTAGTCGTTGTATTAGGATGGTTAAATTTAACCATCCCAAAACATAACACGCGAGTAATTGTTACAAAATTTCAACTTTTTGCTAGTTTCATTGTAGTAATGTGATCAACATGTGGTTATCGAGTACTTGGGATAGCTAAATTCAACCATTCAACCACCGCAAAATATGAGACACGACAAATTGATATAAGTTTATAACTTCTTGTAACCGTGAAATTTAATCAATACTTAACTGTATGTGTCTTAAATGCTTTGCTATGTAATTAGTACATCGTTCTATATAGGGAGCATAATTCTTATTTGATTATAGAAACAAAGATGTTGCGTCTCTTTGAGAAACATTTATGAAAACTTGTATCAAGCTTTGAGTCCCACATCGGCTAAAAGAGTAGAAATTGTGCTTGTTTATATATTGTGATGTATAGACTTTTCATAGGTTGCTATTAGTATTACGTTGAGTTGCAGGATAATTAAGTTGTCTTTTGTGTTTGGATGAGCTTATTTTTCATAAGCAAATAAGCCTATAAAATAAGCTAACCCAAACACCCCCTTAGATTAAGTATTATATATTTATAGATATTGCATAATAATAAAATACCGAAATCCCACCGAAATTTCGAAAATTTCATATTTCGGTCATTGACCGAAATACCGTAATTTCGGTCCTTAATTATTAAAAATAGTTACTACAACTTTCAGAGATTAAAAGTTTTTGAGCAAAACTTTGATAAAAACTCGCCTTATAACTATTATAAATAGATCTAAAATGACGAATGCGGTCGGCAACATCATGAGGAGTTATAGAAGCATTTGAAGTGGTTGAAAGATTTGGAGCAAAATTTGTATAAAAGTCATCACTATAGTCGGTCCCCATAGACACTTCTCGACCAGCACGCATATTAGCTAATAGTTCCAGTAAATCTCTATTGGAACTATTAGCTAATGTGTGTGCTGGTGGAGAAGTGTCTATGGGGACTCACTTTTATAAAAAGTTTGCTTCAAATCTTTCAACGACTGCAAATGCTTCTATAACTCCTCACGATGTGTTATTGGCGGTACTGGTGATGGAAAACCCAGAAACAAGGGAGCTAGAATCCGGAGGTAGTTCTTGACCAAGGCTGACTTGATATGAAATTCCCCTTGGAACAACGGACCACATAACTAGGGACCCCGCCTCACTAACCGTCACCTCTTGGGTTAAAACAATATCTTCAACATATGGTGGATCCTTGATCAATAATATTGATATCTTGGAGTCCATCCCAGCTACGTAACACTTAATTAGATGTACATGTCTAAATCCCCCAATAAAGTCCCACTCATAATGGATATGCTCATCACCAAGAATTTTGAGCACTAACTTAGGTGAGTGTGCTACATTGAAGGTGATGGCACCTACTGCAACTTCACGATTGTGTAAGCTTGTAGTTAGTGGCATAAACACCAGGAGCACCACTAGACCACAAATCTTCGTCAGGACTAATGGTATGAAACAAATCCTTCGCCATTGCATGCCCTAAGCGCATCATATTTAGCATTTCTGGATTCATGGAATGAATGAAAATTGAGTTAGAAGGAAATCATCTCACTAAAATAGTTCATACAGACATAACACACAAAATACATAAAAACTCTCACTATGCTTATTCTTCCTAGAACAATTTACACACCAATTGAACCGAAGGCTCAAATTAAAATGTGAAACATTGACAAAACTAAGTCAAAGACAGCAACATGTGCTTATACATCACATGTTTTAAATTTCTATTACTTTTCCTGTTTCATGCTTTTTTTTGGTGGAAAGTTGAAATATATTAAGCCCAATCAATATTTACAAGAACAAACTCACAACTTGATGAGTATGGACATGTCCCAAACACCAAAGCTCATTATTAGACAATACTCATTATTCAAACTAGTGTAACATATTAAGCAATCTAAGTAAGACTACATTTCCTCCACACAGTGCCAAACAAGCCAGTGTCACCAGTAACAAGATTGTAGGACACCAGAAGGCATCATCATATGTTTTGGACCACTTAAAGCTAGCTCACCAAGCAATTGCTACATTTAGTACAATGTATTACTGTAACAACATTTTCACAGTCACAAATAAACATCCTCAAAAAACACATAAACATCAGCCACACGTCATACATACACTACACAAACTCAACAAACATCAAAATCATCAAATCCACACGGACTGATTTAATAAACATCCTCAAAAATGAAGAGAAAGTTATACCTTGAGCCAAGAGAAATACACACGGACTGATTTAAACAGGGGAATCCTGGGCGAAAACCATTCAAAATCATCTCCAAGAAAGCATTCAATTGACTTCTTGATCCGGACTTGACCAGTTAGTGACAACATCAAGGTAACTGTAGCGTTATGCGTATGTTTGTGGTATGTGTGTTGACTGCACAAGTAAGTGTGTATAGGGTTATCACAAGTAAGTTAATGTGTTATACGGATATGGACTTGGGTTAAATGATTGGATAGTGTACTTCATTTGCTGTTGGACCGTATATTATCAAATGGATTGGGCTGATGAGTAGAGGTGTCAAAACGGGCGGGCACTAGCTACGGTTCAAACGGGCACGGGCCAAACGGGCGCGGACCAAACAGGCACATGTTATACAAATCGCTTTAAAAAAGACACAAAACGATGAAATAAATTCCTCAAACCTAACGCCTCATTTATATTTAAAAAATTAAATATATTATATCTATAACTTTTTCTTTAAAAACAATTGTAATGTTATCCAATTGAGAGAAAATATCTGCCCGTTTGTGCCCATTTAACTTTTAAATGGTCAATATATATCCATTTCAAAAAAAGGAGGGGAGCAAGTGTGCCCAAATCTATTAAAATTTTTGCCCAATTAGCCCAGTTTTTTGAGTCTGGGCACAAATTGACACCTCTACTGATGAGTATTAATGGACTGAATAATTGGACAACAAAAGCTTGTGATCTGAAATTAACTTTTTAGATACAACATGTTTAATAATTTGGTAAAAGAGTGGTATTTTGGTATACAAATTTGCAATGATATCAACTGTGATGCAAGTACGTAACATTCTTAAGCTCCTTGAAAAGTCTGGGATGCAAGTACGTTTAGTGCCAAAATTTCCTCAAATCTGCAAATATGAACACAAACACATGGTAATGTATGTACAGACCATAAAGCTATTAACAACTCAATAGTTTGATTATTTTCTCATCAGGATAATATGTTCAATCGTTGAATTTAAAATGTAAACTAAATGATAATTTGTATACAATTTATGTGACTAACGAGTTGGGTGCCCGCGCGTTGCGGCGGGATTTTTTTGATTCAAGTTTCTAAAAAAAAAAAAAAAAAAAAAAAAAAAAAAAAAAAAAAGAAAAAAAAAAAACTGTAGCTACAGTACTTTTCATGGCCAAGTACTGCAGCGAAGATGGTATTGTTCATTCGGCCCGCTACTGTTCATTCACTGTAGAACTGTTCATCCAATCCACGCTAAATGTATAATAGTAGTAATAGTAATTACATTGATCCAAAATTTTGGCACTTCGATGTAATTGTTCCACAGAAACCTCATATCAATACTTATCACAGGAAGAAGATAAATGACTACTACAAATTTGGAACGAAATTTTTCGATAGAAAAAAAGTTGCTACGAGCTACTGATGCTTTACCCATAGCTATCCGCCAAGGGTCATAGCGTGTTATGAGGGGTGGGGAGCAGGAGGATTATATTGGTATTAATTAGATACATCGGCCAAAACATGAATCAACCCAATATTTGTCTTTTAGATATATATCAACTTTTTAGACATATAACGGATTGAATCATACCTTGATCACTAGCCGACTTGTCTAGATTTTCATATTGCAGACCCTTTTCAAACACAGTGACCAATTTTTCACGGCAGAGTGGCATCAAACATTCAACACTTCGGGCCAAAGTGTTACGCCTGATGGACAGGCCGTTTTTAATGGGTCTGATACATGCTAGCATTTCAGTGGCTTTCATAGAACACCAATCATTTAAAATTAAAACACGTCTTTAGATATCGACACGACAGTGCCAGTGTTATAGATATATTCTATCTTTACAAAAAGGAAAGTCGGCAAACACATACAGAGCACAAGAAAACACGAGGGGCAAAAAATTCATGACAACTGTTACATATGAGTATGAACCACAAAATTTAGGTTAAATCCGCAGAATATAGGAAAGCAAACATAAAATTTGTCATGGCTTCACACCGCTCTCAGTTGTACTCTCACTTGTATGCATTTCACTGATTTAGTCTATGGCGTTCACACATGATCACCCCTAAATGTCAGCAGCAAGGAAGTTATCGGATAAAGTCACCTGCAAAATAAAATGAAATTTCCCGTTATTTATCACAATCTAGCATGTCACAGAACCGGGATACATTCAATTTAGTTTCAAGAATTTTATCGTAGATCTGATACATGTTTCATAACCATAAGGTAGTAAAGACTGTGTTCAAAACTGATAGTCAGGGGTTAAAAATTTGTGTTTCTTAACAATATTACAGGAAGAGGGGTATGATAAGATGTTCACTATAGATAAACTTTCAACCTCTTTGCTTCCCCTTTTAGCAAAAGAAAAAATTCTGATTTACTAGCAACATGTCAAATAGTCATAACCAAAATCAATCAATTCATAAATACAATGGTTAAAAGCTCAAATTTTCCCTCTCTGATTTGTCAAAAGTGACGAACTTACACTTATAAAAACAAATAATTTTGTATTTTAGAATAAACAGTATGAATTATGTTACTATGGTATGAATAGAAAATTATAAAGGGTAGCTAGCTGTTCTAATTTTGACGAATCATCAAAAGTTAAAAACATGTATTTGGAAATATAGCAACAGATTTTAATTGCATATGAGATATTCAGAAATTTTTTAAAAAATATCGCAATAGGTACAAACATGCTCGCGACAGGCCTAAAGTTGCAAGCTCACAAGGTACGTTCATTGTAAGTCAAAATATGAGTGTTATACCAAGTCAAATTTGGAGTATTCAATGCTTCAATCAACACCTACCTTGTTATAATACCCTCTTCAGGTTCCAGGATCAAGCCCTGGTTGTTACTTACATCTTTGGCAGAAGTCGCAGAACATTTAATTTCTGTTATACAAATTAAATGAAAACATTTACTCAGTTTTTTTAGCCATAGGTAAATAAAAAAAAAAAACGGCAAATTTGACTGTAAATGATACTGCAACACATCTCATGTTGGAGCTGTCCGCGCTTGGACATAATCTTCTAAGTTTCGTTTTCATATCTGATTGTAATCTAATGATATATAAATAAGATACGTCAATGAATAAACACAACAAATACTACAATTTCTAACAACTGTAATTGTGTATGTGATGATCCATGCTAACAAGACATACCAGTTGCAATAAACATGCCTTTTCTTAAAACTGCTAAACCGCAAATGTCTGTATGCATGCATGCATCATGTTTGCTGAACTAGTTGTCTGTGAGGTTTTGGAGCTGCGACAAACAAAAAACAAAGAAACCATGCTTAAAAAGGGGAAACTTTATTTCAATACATTATAGAATATTTAACAAAGACGGACCACTATTTTGCTAGTCGATATTTAGGAATAAAAATGGTCAACTTTTTCATTGTCATTTAAAGCTAAATTATAGCAATAGCTACCGGATTCAATGCAACATAGATTTTTAGGAAATGTTTGGTTGATAGGTTTAAGAGTGTGGAAATGCAAATAGTATTAATTGGCATGGTTTGTTTAATTGGATTGGAATTAAAAGCATGACAATCATACCCACAGGCCCAAACCTGTTAAAGGGGGTGGTTTACTTGTCATTCGCATAGTTATCTTCTCCCTCTTTTTTTACTCCACAATATAATCTAAAACAATCTTATAAGCCAGCTACAACAGATGCATCATGCTGCCAATCGATTAATTTGCAAATGGCCAAATGCTTATCTTGGTTTGATATAAGTCCTCATGAATCATGATTCAAGTTTAAACTAATTTTTATTCTACTATGTACATCAGATGCTTGATAACCAAACAAAACCACTAGTATAATAACCTAGATTAATTCAGATGCAATATTATCACAGTCTCATGATCAAACAGCATTATAGATTTATGTCCATTTTCTAATACCGTCTTTTGTTTTTATGTTCCTCGTTTGCATTAGCAGTGACCTGAATTCCTACTTGCTAGCTAACAGCATTAGTAAAGACTCAGTACTAAGACATACCATTAGGATTTCCAAGCTCATAAAAGTTTCTGAAGAGAGAAACTGCTTCTTCAGCCATTATCCCACCGGTGCATTTGTAACCCTTCCTCCCAACGTCTTCACCACTATCATGATATACAAAAAATGAAAATTTCAATTAGTAACAAGCGCGAGTGGACCTCACACACAAACACAAGATAATTTTTTCTTGAGCAATAAACACTATCAATGATGACATTATACTTTTGAAAGACCATACAAACATGATTTTTGACTGAAAGTTGGAAAAGAAACCTCGTTGTACTTGTATGCAATGACAATATCGATCCACATCCACCAAATTTATCATTGGCACAACCATAGTACACTTCTTTTATACCTGCAGTGAGGTCTTGGGTAAATCATACACAGTACATATTAATATAACAATCTAGTAAAGTAGTAAGGTAAAACAATTCGACAAGAATACCAAGAAATGACAGAGAAGCAGCACACATGATACATGGCTCACATGTAACATATAAATAGCATTTTGAGAATCTCTCGGCAACTTCAGCCTTTGTAAGGTCCTCTTTTTTCCACTGTTCAAGGAGAACATCGATAGCTTCCATTTCAGCATGTCTCGTAGCCTGCAGGCCAAGTTGTTAGTGTTAACATCATGATTAGCTAAACAGAGTGAACATAGAAAAGGTAACAGAAAAAGAGAAATTATACATTTCTAGTTTCATTAGTCCAATTTCTTCCCCGCGATATTACTTTCCCATCCATAACAAGAACACAGCTGTATCATGAAAAAGAATTTCCTTAATATACGAGTCATATTGTGTGACGTGAAAAATGATACGCAAGCAGGACAAAATATCACACGTGTAGAAAGAGATGCATAAATTAGCTGACTTAGAAGGACAAGAAAAAGAACTTACCCGACAGGCACCTCAAGGCTGTCAAATGCAATTTTAGCCTGAAAAAAATAAAGCACTTAAATAAGGCACTTCCGTTTGGAACTGGTGTCTTAAAAACTATTTGTTCCAGATTACTCCCCCCAGTCTTATTAAAAAGTTAAAAACTGCTAACTTTTGTTCTCATATAACTAATGTAAGTGTTCAACAACAAACACCAGAAGGGTGAGCTACGAACAGAAAATTTTAGCATGTTAGCATGGCATATTGAATGATCGTCTTAAGAAGCATTATGGCGTGGCTGAGCTTCCAAGGCATTGCATACCTGTTCTACTGCCAGCTTCATAAACTCAACAACTTCTGGCATTTTCTCTCCCCCGCATGAAGCCATCTTGAAATGAACTGAAAGCATATGACAACATATTTAAAACTTTATGCAAGATTGTAGCAAATTCTATAATTTTAAATTACTGATTCCTCGGTAGAGCATTTGAAGTGAAGTTATCCCAATAGCATATGAGTAACAAATTTACATACTTCAACATTTTATAATAAAGTCATTCTTTAAAGTCCATGATCCAAAAAAACACACTTCATAAACGCCTTATAACAATCCAAATAATTAACTACCAGAATAGTTACCTATAAGACTAACCTATCACCAGAAAAAGAGCAGAATCTTATTCATACGACAAGCTGCATGGATACAAGTTTGTGTGCCCTTATTATCCAAACAATACAAACTCACTTTCACAGTTGAAGTCAAAGTTCTACTTAAGCATTTAATCAAGCAACTAGAGAGCATAGACAGATATCCCTACACAATTACAAGTGCGAGTTTGAGAACAAGAGAACACACCTTCACCCAGCTGAAGTGAGCTGTTAGTAAAACTAAAATGCTGGAATCGCTAGATAAGCTAATTGGTCGGTCTAGTTTGGTGCGAGTCCGGAATCCACAATATGAGTAGTTCACACCCTTTCTTTTTCTAGTACTACGAATAAAAGAAAATTATGATATGTTATAACATTATCATCATATTAATATAATTTCAGTAACAACAACAAAATAAGTAATTGATAGTAGTTAGTAATTATGTCGTTATATCATTCTTTCTCTTTGTAAAATATTCCAAGAAATATTGGGAAATTGCCAAGAAAATTAACCAAAAACACAAAATTTTCCAATGTGGGTTACGAGTATTTTTTTCTCATCAAAAGAACTCGAAGTTCAGTTCTTAAAGATAACGAAGTTTTATCAATAATTGAACAATGTCGAAAAAAGTTTGAGTGCTTTAGTGCTTAAATCTGTCAAAAGTTTTAACTTTGGCTACCATTCTTCTAAAGCTTAAATATTCACTCCAAAAATTCTATTGAAATGAAATTTCACTCCTTTAAATGATCGAAGTTATAGAAGCATTTGCAGTGGTTGAAAGATTTGCAGCGAAGTTATAAAAGCATTCATCTACACACAACACCAGGACCAAAAAAAAACCAAGCATTTGCAGTGGGAAAATCGGATGCTGCAAATAACATAAACAAATAGTCAAAATCAAACCATACTAAAATAAAACATTTGCTAATCTTTTGAATAAAAATGTATAGATCCATTGAAAATACAAATTAACCACAAGCATTTGTAATCACTCTACAACAATACACACCAACCTATTCTTACAAAAACAAGTTGAAATACTAATGAATCGGCTAACACAATATCTTTAATAAAACGAGCATTCAAAATCACTACATATCAACTATCAAAGACACGAACTTAATTAAAGTAATGCGAGTATTTAAAATTACTAAAAATCAGCAATCACTTATTCAATTCAATAGTACAAAAATTGACTGAAACGGAGCATTCTAAATTACTATAAATCAATAATCAGACAAACATACTCACTTAATCAGCTCCTCGTACAATACAGCTAACCAAAATTAAGCATTTAGAGTCGCTACAAACTAACAATTTAACAGGGAATGAACTTGGGTTAAATGATTGGATAGTGTACTTCATTTGCTGTTGGACCGTATGTTATCAAATGGATTGGGCTGATGAGTATTAAATATTAATGGACTGAATAATTGGACAACAAAAGGTGTGATCTGAAATTAACTTTTTAGATACAACATGTTTAATAATTTGGTAAAAGAGTGGTATTTTGGTATACAAATTTTCACGGGGATACATATTTCACGGCTAAAGTTTGCAATGCATATCAACTGTGACTACGGGGATGATCATTTATTACCTATTTGAGTTTGAAGTGATGTTTTACGGCGCGTGCACTTATTTCATCTTCTTTCTTTCTTCCCTCCCGCGAAGATGACTTGTTTGGGCATATATTAATGGTGACGAATACTTGGATATCTAGTTACTTTTGTGATTCTTTCTCTCTATACCTACAAAGTAGCTGCTCAGTGTCTCACGCAGTTGAGGATATCTCAAGAGGGATTGTGCTTATTACACTTATGTTAGGGGTATAGGGTACACCGTTCTTAGTCACAGGATAGTACAAGCTTAAGTCACAAATCTGGGGGATTTTACTTCATTCTCAATTTCGTCATATTGGGTTATCTTCAATTGTGGGGTTAATCACTTATTCAGATGGCAAACAAACCGACTTAATCAACGAGCATTTAGAACTATAATAAAAACTAGTCTCAAAATACACAAACTTATTCATTTCAATGGTACAACAAATCAACTAAAATGGAGAAACAAACAGACTTAATTTGGTCACAAATGAACCTCAAATAATAACTCATAGACTAAAGCACGCGTAAAGTGAAACATAATCACTCAATAACAACAAACAAACACATAAACAGCAGTCACACTACTACATTAAATCATCAATTCAAAGACGCTCACATATCAGCTGACAAATGAACCACAAATATTCAAACAAAAAAAAAACACCATTAACTTTTGTTTTTTAAACATCATCCAACAGCCGTAACTTTATCTCCATTACGTAATCTAAATAACAGTTGCTATGAGTCAAACTTACAAAGCTCAAACACGCTCACTTATCAGCTCAATTAAACAAACAAATTGCCAAACACACTCACTTATAAGCTGCTCCATACACTACACAATGGGTACTAGGTTTTTTTTCCCCCTCTTATCGTTTCTTTAAGAAGGGAAAATAAGAAGAAGGCTTCTTGTGAAACACTAGGGGGGCTATCCACCGCCCCCCTTTGGTACAATACTACAATTTACAATATAATAGAAAAGTAGTCCACTAAGTTCCAAGGTCCATTTATTTAAAAATAAAATACAGCTGTATATATACTCCCTCCGTCCCAAAATTATTGTCCCATAACAAAAAGTACATTCTTTTAGAAAAACATCACTATCACTACTTTATCTCTCTTACTTTTTTGCCAAATGACAAGTTTACCCTTAACCAATTAATTAATACTTCATTAAAGTTTGTAATATTAATTTCAACCAAGGGTAATATAGTAAACTTTACCAAACTCCACTACCTATTCACTTTCCATTTTTGGTATGGGACAATAATTTTGGGACGTCCGGAATGGAAAAATGAGACTATAAAATTGGGACGGAGGGAGTACTATATACTTAAAAAAAAAAAAAAAAAAAAAAAAAAAATCTTTTTGTACCCGTATACTTTAAGAGTCGAGTTATTTTAGAAACCAAACATTCCTCACATACCAAGGGACTCATCCCCACCATCCATCTAAAAAGAAATCAATGGTTGAGATTAAAAGCATTTAATATTTCACCCATTTTTTATAATTTAAATATCTCTTAAACCGTTAATCGTTAAGCGAAAATAATTACACCATCGCGACAAGCATTTAATTATCTTTCTATAGACGGGCATTTTGATATACTTTCGACAAAAAAAAAAAAAAAAAATCATTTTTTTCACGTTTTTTTTCGTAGCCGAAAAAATCATATATGATATATCATATATGATATATATGATATATCATATATGATATATATGATATATCATATATGATATTACATATAATATCATATATGATATATCATATATGATATTACATATAATATCATATATGATATATCATATATATCATATATGATATGTAATATCATATATGATATATCATATATGATTTTTTCGGCCACGAAAAAAAACGTAAAAAAATGAAGAAAAAAAAATTGTCGAAAATATATCAAATTGCCTATCTATAGAAAGATAATTAAATGCTCGTCGTAACGGCATATTTTTTTTCGCTTAACGATTAACGGTTTGAAAGATATTAATATTTGAAAAAAAAGGATGAAAGTGGGTTTTTTAAATTGTTGGGATTAATCTCATCCATTAGATCAAATAAAGATGGAGGGTGGAGATTAGTCCCTTGGTATGTAAAAAAAGTTTGGTCCTCAAATGATCTTAAATCATACTTTAAATACAAAAAATATAAATAAAAAATAAATTACTACACATGTGAACTATTAAAAAATATCATTAAATATAAGAGCTAATTACACATAAATGTATTCGACTTGTCACTTTTTTTAGTTCAGTGTACGCTACACAAAACTACAAAAAGTGACCCTACACAAAACTATAAAAAGTGACAAGTTAAATACATTTACGTGTAATTAGCCATGAATATCTAAATGACTAAAATGGCTAATAATTGGCTAAAATGAATTACTATGCATTTTTGGAATTTGGCTAATAAGTGACTAAAATGGCTAATAATTGGATAAAATGAGAGATATCTAAGTGATTGAATTAGCCCAAAGCATATGTCAATGTTTATATTGGTGGTGATGAAGCTATTCCAACTGTTAAAAAAAAAAAAAAAAAAAAAAAAATGTTTATATTGGTGGTGAAAATTCTTTTTCAATGTCATATACATTATCAAATTTAGTGTGTAATTTCACGCATAACTTAATAATTTAAATATGTGATCATCAGATTCATGACCAAGGCATAACTACCCATCCACCCACCCCTTGCTGTTGTTTATGATGTAGATGTAGATATAGATAATGCAGTTGCAGGCTTTAATTTGCAGCAAGCAAACTCTTCTTTCATGTTAGTTCAATGCTTTTACTTGTTACTTACTTCTTTTTATTAAATTCTCCCATCTACTGCATTAACTTCTTCCGCCTACCATTCATCAACCAACACTCTTACCTTTTCTATAACTTTATTTCTATCTATCCACCCTAAAACACATACACACATATTATATTCTTCTTCTTCCACCACACTAAACACACACATACCCTTTCATTTTATAAACAAAATATCAAAACCCATTTCTTAAAACCAACAAAATTTCCATCTCATTTCTTCCCAGTTTCATCTAATTTTGTAGATGTAGGACCAATCTCCGATTTTGTTGCCCGAAATACTGATCATCTTGATTTTGTTGCCCGAAATTGGTGAAGGTGGATAAGGAAGAAGTGCGTAGAATAAGATGAGAAGATAAGGATATAGAATCAACCAATATCCGACACAAATCGTTTCATAAATCATTAAACCTGATCACGTGAACTTATTGTGCGTCCTCGATGTACACATTTATCTCCCCTGATGGTTACGATTTATCGGAATCATCATAATGATGTGTACGTGAAGCATTAATTGGAAGCGCTTTATCATAAATCATATCAGCCGTGCAAGAAGATTTCAATAAACCCAATCTACTAACAATACCATTTATAATGTCTAACTCTTTACCAACCCCCACGGCTATCTGTAGTATCTTTGTTCACCACCATGGATTCCCTAACCCCCCCGCCCTAAAAAAACATTAACTTTAAAAGAAAATTTACATCATTAGCCAACTGGACATTGTTGACTGTGGCAAGCATAAAGGATCGAGGGTTCACATCACCAAATAAAGAGGTCAAACAGGCTTGAGGGTTGAATCGTTGTCTCTCTGGATGCATACATCGATCAATATTAAGATCTTGAGGAAGTCTATTTTCTTCAGCAACAGCAAGAATCTGATCCACAATGCATCTGATAAAAAAAATCATTTAAGTAAAAGGTTTTTATACGATTTTAAGGTTAAATGTATGTAAAAAAAACAAGCAAGCTTACTTTATAGCATGAAACCGGGCAGGTCCAACGAGGGCATTAATTAGTGCTGCTGGATTTTTGTGGTTTCCTAGTGCTACTCGATTTTTGTGGTTTCCAGTGCTGCATGCCTACCCTAAGATCGTTGTTGACTCCTCCTTCTCTACTGCAGCACTAGGAAACCACAAAAATCCAGCAGCACCAATTAATGCCCTCGTTGGACCTGCCCGGTTTCATGCTACAATGTAAGCTTATTGTTTTTTTTACATATATTTAACCTTAAAATCGTATAAAAACCTTTTACTTAAATGATTTTTTTTATCAGATGCATTGTGGATCAGATTCTTGCTGTTGCAGGAGAAAATGGACTTCCTCCAGATCTCAAGGTTGATCGATGTATGAATCCAGAGAGACAACCATTCAACCCTCAGGCCTGTTTGACCTCTTTATTTGGTGATGTGAACCCTCGATCCTTTATGCTTGCCACAGTCAACAATGTCCAGTTGGCTAATGATGTAAGTTTTCTTTTAAAGTTAATGTTGTACCCCAAGATCTTTGTTGACTCCTCCTTCTCTGCTGCCCTGCAGCACCAATTAATGCCCTCGTTGGACCTGCCCGGTTTCATGCTACAAAGTAAGCTTGCATGTTTTTTTTTACATACATTTAACCTTAAAATCATATAAAATACCTTTTACTTAAATGATTTTTTTTATCAGATGCATTGTGAATCAGAATCTTGTTGTTGCTGGAGAAAATGGACTTCCTCCTGATCGATGTATGCATCCAGAGAGACAACCATTCAACCCTCAGGCCTGTCTGACCTCTTTATTTGGTGATGTGAACCCTCGATCCTTTATGCTTGCCACAGTCAACAATGTCCAGTTGGCTAATGATATAAGTTTTCTTTTAAAGTTAATGTTGTACCTCTCAGACTTTAATGTTTAAATAATTGCATAATATCAATTTATATTTGCATTTGCTTTTTTCCCCCTAGATTTATCATATTTCAAATCACTGATCAAGTTGGCCTTTTACTTTTTAACAATTTTTTGATAACTCCTGCATCAAAACATTTTCCAGATTCGAATATTGCATAAAAAACGTTCCATCAAAGAAGTCTCTGGATCGATTTGTGCAGTGAGATAATCATCATTGGCTATCATCATAAGTTTAGCGTGGAACATTTATAAATCGTCATCATATCAACTACAATCACGAGTTTAGCATCATTTCATTATAAAAATATAATCTGCATCTTCATCATCATTTACAATTTCAGTATCTTGATTTATCAAACATCGACCATCAGCAGCATGGACTTCATCATCATAATTATAACTTAACTACATTATGTGTAAACGAACAATGCCTGTGATGATAGTGGTTTCGAAGCTTGCCAATTTTTAGTGGGGGGCCGGGATCTAATATAACGAAATTTCATAATTAAAATGGGAGGTCGAAACCTAATATACCGAAATTTTTCTACACGAAAACTATATACCCCCTATATCGCAAAAAAAATTTCGGAGGGTCGGGCGCCCCCCCCCCCCCCCCCCCGGCCCCAATAAAGCTTCGCCCTTGCAAATGAACAATGCCTGTGATGATAGTTGTTTCTTATCTAGCTATAGTTTGAGTTTAGATTGGATACTGATTATTAACAATGTTTCTTATTCTCTCTATTCAGGTTCATGGTTTACCCGTGATAATCATGATTGATGAAGCTGCAATGTTCAGGTCACCTACCGCCAGTGAGGTAGCGTATTGCAGTTCAAACTGGTGATGCTGTGATTCGGGACAGGAAGAAAGAAGATCTCAAGAAAATGCAGAACTGTTTAACAGAGTTACGACGCCGCTCAAAGAGGAATGGTTCGCGTTGATACATGATATGGCTGCTAGGACGGGTTCTTCTAAAACCAGTGGTTTTGTTCCATGACTATGTGACTTTTGTAATGGATTAATCAGGTATCTAGTTTATTTATCAGGTTTTTTTTTTTTTTTTTTTTTTTTTTTTTTTGTCTATGACTGTTGTTTGTGGTTGCTTTTAGTCATCATTTTTGGAAAAAATGTTTGAACAAGTAGTAACAAATGTTTCTCGGTTAAGAAATTTTATGCAAACGGTAAAGATTAATTAAGTCTCTTTAATCTGCACTTAGACTACTTTTTGCTGTTTTGAAGTATGAGGTTATCTGACTAGTTGACATGTTAAAACAGTAATATATTTCAGCATATGAGTAAACATTAATGAAAAAAAGTACATAACCATTATAGAAGATTTAGCAAATGAAGTTGTGTGGTTGAACTCTGTATGTCACACTTCTGATATTTTTGTATGAATCTTCTTCCACAAGCTAGTTATGTGTTTTCCAAAGTTATCATCAGTAACAAAATTAACTTACTACCAAATTAAGCTGTAAAACGACACGTCCCTCAAATCCTTAGACGTGTAATCTTTACATCCATTATGCTGGTTTAACATAACAGTGAGTTAGAAAAAACATAAAAAGTTCAAGATTAGGAGGATACTTGTTATAGCTAATCATACCCATCTTCTTGTTGTTGTAGCTCTTGAACTATTGTTTCGAGCCGTTGAAGTGGCTCAATGACATAATCCGAGTTGTCATCGGAATCAGCCAAACCATCCTGCGCATATGACAATCAACTTAGTTCATGTTGCTTATTTATTGGCTCTGCTGGTTTCAAGAATCATGTTAAACATACATAATAATTAGCCGAAACTAAATCAAGCAAATGAGGAATTTTCTGCTCTTCAAAAAACTTTTCAATATATATATATATATATATATATTTATATATATATATATATATATATATATATATATATATATATATATATATATATATATATATATTTTGAAAATGCAATATGATGCTGATATGATATTATACTTTAACCATATATAGTAAAAGTTTTACACTGAAACGACAGGCAAGCGGGCAACAAGCTGCGCCGCTAGCCCTTTTTGAATAGCAAAACTTAGTCTTTTAAAAACTACATTCAAAGACCTTGGGGTCGTAACATTGCCATGCATAACCCGTTGGACTCTTTTGAGCAGCTCCACAGCCTCAGGTGCAAGGAAACCAAAAGTATCAAATGCAAAAGGTATAAACGCGTGTTGGTTATCAAGGCACGCTTTCTCGTGTTTGAACAGTTACTTTGCATGAAGCGGCTTTCAAAGCAGCCTGGCCTGCCGTAAAAGCATGATTCCCCAATCCCACAAGTGGAGAAACCCCCGTTAGATCTACACAAGCATGTTTCCCTCCTATCCATCCAAAGACCAAAATGTCAGCTGGTCTAAGTGTCGATCTTCCTTCCATCGGGTCAGTCAAGTAATTCACAGGTGCTTCTTTCAATAAACCGTTGAGGTCTTTCATCTTTTCAAACACTTCTTCTTCTTCGCCTTCTTCTCATCAAACTTTTCAGCATATGCTAGCTTTGACCAATCTGTATTGAAATGACCATCATCTTAAAACATTTGAGATGTTTAAAAAAATAAAATTAAGGTTTAAAGAGAAAATCCCAATCAACAACAGTTTATGATAAAAAAGCTTCAATGATAATCTCTAGATTCTCCTTAATTAGCTTTAACTAAAAAAAAAATTCAAAAATGAGAAATACGTACACTTAGCAAACAAGTCACTTTTTGCCTTTCGAAGCTCATCCAACCCGGAACCACCACGGGGTTCAATCCTCGAGTCGTTTGGTCAGCTTTTGTCAATGAAATTAGTGTTAGGCTCCGTGACTTGGGTCTGTTTGGTAGGGGCTTTTTGGGGGAGCTGTTAGCTTTTTGTTACAAAATAATCTCATCTAAACTGAGTAGCTCCGTTTGGATACATTAACTTCAAGCTTTTATTTCAAAACAAATAACTCCTAAATGAAAAGCTTATTCATAAAGCTTTTTAAATATCTTTGAGCTGTTAAAACTTTAAATTACTGATATACTCTTCAAACATTTCTTTACAATTATGGATATGTCCTTTTATGTCATTTTACATCTTATAATTATATTTAACAGCTAACTTAACAAACACTTATATTAAAAAAAATATACAGTTTGTAGCTCATGTTAACAGCTTTTCAGCTTACAGCTTACAGCCTACAGTTTACAGCATACAACTTACAGCTAGTTTTGCCAAACATACCATTTGACTAAAAAATGAGCTGTTCTAAAAATAAAATTAAGGTATGTAACCTTTGACTTTGATCACAACACAACATATGCACCCAAAAATATCCGATTTGAGTTTATGTGGCTCTAAAAGCTTATTTTTAGGCTTACGAGCCTACCTTTTTTCGCCTTATGTTTTATAAGCCTATTTTTTTAGCTTATTTTCCGGCTTATATAAGTTTATTTTGCCATAATAAAGCTTAAACACAAAGGCGATCGAGTTTATTTTGCATGTTGCTAAAAAACCGATTCATCTTAGCACTGTCATGAATTTATTACTTTTATCATTTTCAAAGAATGGGTGTTTTTTAAGAGCTAAGTACCAAAATTTCACTTTCATCTGACACAAAGACCCTTTGTGTGTTTGTTTAATTGAAAAGGAGATGAGTAAAAAGGTCATATTAGCTTTTAATATTAAACGAGCTGGGAAACCCGCGCGTTGCCACGGGAGTGCGGTGCTAAGTCTTTGATGCACTTATTATTTTAATTACTTTGTTAAGCCTAAGCATCAGTTTGTTATAGTGCTCTTACAGTTGAGCTACAGTGACATGAACAGTTGTCCACTTGAATAGGAATCACACAATGTTGTACTAATGACTGCCTAATGATTTTGTTAAACATGTTTTTGTACTATAGCGGTAAGTCTTGTTTCAAAGTTAGTTATTAAGGACTAAATTTTAAAAAGATCAATAAACCAAATGATTATTTTTGAAAATGGAGCCAGTTTGAAAAAGATACCAAAATACTATTTTTTAAAATTAATTCTGGAAATAGTATGGTTTTTTACGTAAAAAGTCCTTAAAGTTATATAAAAAATTTTGAAATTTTTTTAATATTATTTGTAGGATAAAAAAAATCATGTAAAAATTTTATAAGAAATAAAAAAAAAAAAAAAAAAAAAAAAAAAAAAAAAAAAAAAATCTTGTAAAAAAAAATCATGCCAAGAAATGTAAAAAAAAAAATTCCGTAAAAAAGTATTTAAAAAATTTTATAAAAACTCGGACAAAAAAAAAAAAAAAACGGACGAAAAATTGTTACAATTTTTTTTTTTTAATTCGAAAAAAAAAAAAAAAAAAAAAAAAAAAAAAAAAAAAAAAAAAAGTCCATAAGATTCGGACCAAAAATTTGATTTTTTTTTTATTTTTTATTATTATTTTTTTTTAATTCGAAGAAAAAAAAAATAGCGACTAAGTTTGTTATAATAGTTAAACCACAGGGACCATTTTTGAAAACTGATTCTGAAAATAAAATGTTTTTTTACGTAAAAAGTCCCTAAAGTTGTTGCCGCGTTGCATCGTTAGTCCTCCAAGGACCTACCTTGCAACGACATTTCCACCTTAGGGGCTAAACTGAAATTGCTACAGTAACATATGAACAGTAGCGCCACTCACAGATTTACTGTTCCAAGCACTGTAGCGGCACTGTAGCAAAAAATTGCCTTTTTAATATATAGTATAATGTATTTAAATATGATAAAAATATGCTTTAGGATATATTTGTGTATTTTTGAAGTTTCAGAAGGATATTGAATTAATTATAAAATTTACAAGGATATTGATATAATTTTAAAGTTTTGCAAGGATATGTATGTAAATGTCCCGTAATAATATGAACAATGAACAATCTGTGATTGCTGTACTCAATTAATTTTATAACCTTAATAGATGATATTCTTGTGTTTTGAGAACTTTCTGTATCCAAACGGTTCATACATTATATGATCATGAAAACAAGGGCATCGGAGAAATTGAGATAATGAAATTCTGTAGCTTTGAGGTCATAAACTAGTAATTGTTCACCGAATGTTTTGGGTTTGTTTTTGAGATCTCACCAATCTATTGTATCTTTTGCCTATTTTATTCTAGTTATTTTGTTTCCGGGGTATAGACGTGAACAGTGAAGCACCGAAACGCCATTTAGGCCGGCATTCCCGTTTGGAAACGTGGTGGGAACGGATACGCTCTCGAAACGCCACCGAAACGTTTCCAAGCCGTTTCCCGAATCTGCGAAACGTTTCGTATGAAGTATCCTTACCGTTTCTGGATTTCCAAGAAATTTCCAAGCCGTTTCTTGGGTTTTAATGGGCTTTTTTATTCCATTAAAATAAAAAATCTGTAATCAAGTTGATCGGTAAAGTTGAACAAAAGAGCTCCATGGTCAGATGGTACGGTGTTGCCGGAGATGGAGTTACCTTTTTTTTTTAAGAAGATGGAGTTGTAAAAAGGTGGATCAGATAATGTTATTTTGTACTTTTGTTGACTATTATTGTGTGTGGGTAGTGAAGAACCATGTGTATTTAGTTTTTTTCTTTTGTTAACTTGTAAGGTAAACCATGGGATTCTATTATTTTTTGTTAATTTGTAAGATATAATGTAGTGGTAGACTAGCAGTAGTATAGTAGGTAAAAAAAAAAAAAAAAAAAAAAAAAAAAAAAAAAAAAAACAACAGAGAACGAAAGTCTTTATGGCACTTTTATTTTTTCTGTGATTACTGGAGATGCTTTTGATTCAATGGAAGATGTAGGGTTTTTGAAGTTTGCCGATCTCTCACTAGATGAACCGGAATTTGAAAATGATTTGATTATTGATAATTAATTACCTTTGGAAGATGTAGTATTTTTGGAGTTTACAATTTACATCAACATATATCTATTTTGGATTTTCTTTAATATATTTTTAATTTTTTAATATTTTTTTATTGACGTATCTATGCCGTTCCCGTATCTTGAATTTTTGATTTTTTCCGTTTCCCGTTCCCGTATCGTCCCCGTATCCCTTTGCCGTTCCCGTTTCGCCGTTTCGGTGCTACACTGGACGTGAATCAAATCTGCGTGAATTCATGAGGTTTGATATTAAAGACTTTTCAAATTTAAGTTTTTAATTAATAAAGGTGTTTCTTCTTAAAAGTTTAATCCGTGAGCCCCAAATGAGTAACTTGACTTACTACACCTACTGCTCTAAGAGCTTCTACGCTCTTATGTCTGCAAACGCACATACAATAAAACAACACTCTGTTTGTTTTTATTAAAACAAAGAGAAAAGTCCAAAATACATCCCTGTGGTTTGTCAAAAAATCGATTTACATCCTTTATCTTTTTTTTGGAACAAAATCATCCCTCAGTTATTAAAGTTGGCACAAATACATCCCTCAGTTAGTTATATCAGTTAGTATGGACTAACGATGCAAATGATTTTCCGTTATCTCCTAACAGGAGTTAAAATAGTTGCATCGTTAGTCCTCCTTCAGTTAAAATTTTTGCATCGTTAGTCCTCATTGACTATAGAGTTAAAATATTTGCATCGTTAGTCCTCCTTAAGTTAAAATTTTTGCATCGTTAGTCCTCATTGACTATAGAGTTAAAATATTTGCATCGTTAGTCCTCATTGAGTTAAAATATTTGCATCGTTAGTCCTTTGTTACGTTTTCGTCCGATTTTTTACGTTTTCGTCTGTTTTTTTACGTTTTCGTCCGATTTTTTACGTTTTCATCTGTTTTTTTACGTTTTCGTCTGTTTTTTTATGTTTTCGTCCCATTTTTTACATTTTCATATGTTTTTTTACGTTTTCGTCTGTTTTTTTACGTTTTCGTCCGATTTTTTACGTTTTCGTCCGATTTTTTTACGTTTTCGTCTGTTTTTTTACGTTTTCGTCCGATTTTTTACGTTTTCATCTGTTTTTTTACTTTTTCGTCCGATTTTTTACGTTTTCATCTGTTTTTTTACGTTTTCGTCCGCCCTTTTACGTTTTCATCTGTTTTTTTTACGTTTTCGTATGTTTTTTTTACGATTTTTTACCCACCGCCACCACCACCACCAACCACCACCACCCACCACCACCAACCACCACCACCCACCACCGCCACCCACCTCCACCACCACCAACCACCACCACCACCCACCACCACTACCGTCGCCACCCACCTCCACCACCACCCACCACCACCAACCACCACCACCCACCACCGCCACCCACCTTCACCACCACCCACCTCCACCACCACCACCTCCACCCATCACCACCTACCACCGCCGCCACTACCCACCACCTTCACCCACCACCGCCACCAACATCCACCGCCACCACCACCACCACTACCGTCGCCACCACCACCACCACCACCACCACCGCCTCCATCGTTACCACCACCACCACCACCACCGCCGGTAGTGGCGGCGGCGGTGGCGACGGTAGTGGTGGTGGGTGGTGGTGGAGGTGGGTGGCGGTGGTGGTTGGTGGTGGTGGTGGTTGGTGGTGGTGGAGGTGGGTGGCGGTGGTGGGTGGTGGTGGTTGGTGGTGGTGGGTGGTGGTGGTTGGTGGTGGTGGAGGTGGGTGGCGGTGGTGGGTGGTGGTGGGTGGTGGTGGTTGGTGGTGGTGGAGGTGGGTGGCGGTGGTGGGTGGTGGTGGTTGGTGGTGGTTGGTGGTGGTGGAGGTGGGTGGCGGTGGTGGGTGGTGGTGGTTGGTGGTTGGTGGTGGTGGTGGAGGTGGGTGGCGGTGGTTGGTGGTGGTGGTGGCGGTGGGTAAAAAATCGTAAAAATAAAACAGACGAAAA
This sequence comes from Artemisia tridentata subsp. tridentata, assembly GCA_021014915.2. Taxonomy (NCBI): domain Eukaryota; kingdom Viridiplantae; phylum Streptophyta; class Magnoliopsida; order Asterales; family Asteraceae; genus Artemisia; species Artemisia tridentata. The sequence goes on along the minus strand of CP139506.1, from coordinate 442,815,492 downwards.
CGTAAAAAAGCAGATGAAAACGTAAAAAAGCGGACGAAAACGTAAAAAAACAGATGAAAACGTAAAAAATCAGACGAAAACGTAAAAAAACAGACGAAAACGTAAAAAATCGGACGAAAACGTAAAAAAACAGACGAAAACGTAAAAAATCGGACGAAAACGTAAAAAAACATATGAAAATGTAAAAAATCGGACGAAAACGTAAAAAAACAAAAGAAAACGTAAAAAAACAGACGAAAATGTAAAAAATCGGACGAAAACATAAAAAAACAGACGAAAACGTAAAAAAACAGATGAAAACGTAAAAAATCGGACGAAAACGTAAAAAAACAGACGAAAACGTAAAAAATCGGACGAAAACGTAACAAATGACTAACGATGCAAGTATTTTAACTCAATGAAGACTAACGATGCAAATATTTTAACTCTATAGTCAATGAGGACTAACGATGCAAAAATTTTAACTTAAGGAGGACTAACGATGCAAATATTTTAACTCTATAGTCAATGAGGACTAACGATGCAAAAATTTTAACTGAAGGAGGACTAACGATGCAACTATTTTAACTCCTGTTAGGAGATAACGGAAAATCATTTGCATCGTTAGTCCATACTAACTGATATAACTAACTGAGGGATGTATTTGTGCCAACTTTAATAACTGAGGGATGATTTTGTTCCAAAAAAAAAATAAATGATGTAAATCGATTTTTTGACAAACCACAGAGATGTATTTTGGACTTTTCTCTAAAACAAAAGTGGCAAAAATCACTTCTCTCCTCTTTTATTTCGAAGACATAAAATATGTCTTTTTACCTCTTCTTTTTATCTCTTGAAAACCCAACTACACTGTTCTGTAGTAGCATTTAGTGGTGGTCCAACGACGGTTGATGGAGGTGCAGGTGGTGGTGGTCTTGAGGGTTCTTAAATTACAGGTCTTGAAGATCTTTATTGTAGATATCAGATTTAAAAAACAAACAATTTTTCCTATATGAATATGAAGCACTTTTTACCAACTTTTTTAAAGAAGAGGTGTAGGAAGTGATAAGAGCATTTACATTTTAAAAAACAAACACTGCTTTAATCAACAATAGTACGTTGAAAAGAGGAAATGTTACAACTCAACTTCTTGATAGCAATTGAACGCGCTAAAACACTCATACATGAAAATACAACTAAAAACAAATGTTAGGAAGTGATGAAAGCTACTAATGACTATGGTCATCCTTTAACTACCTTAATATTTTAAATGTAACTAGCAAGGTACCCGCGCGTTGCGACGGCGGGTACCCTAAAATAATATTTTCTGGTGAATGATGTATTTTAGTTTATTATGTTATTTTTGATAATAAATTTACGGATATCAAGAATTTCATGTGACGTATTTCAACTCCTTAACTAAGGAATTTATGTCGTCTTTTTGGGTCTTTTTTAAAGTTATTCGTATAACATGAGCCCGTTTGACCAGTGCCCGTTTGGCCCGTGCCCATTCGGGCTCGAGCCCATTTGGCCCGTTGACCGTTCGTGCTTGAATATTTGTATAACGTGTTTTATTATTTGTATTAGTAATATTTAATGTAGGAATTATGTTTAAGTTGATTGTACAATATGCTTGATAATTTGTATTTCTTATGTAAGGGGTGTTTTAATAACTACATTAATTGTATTTATTGACCAGTTAATTAATTGACTACATTAAATATATTGACCAAAGTAATAGTGCTTTGTATTTTGTACACTAAGCTTTAACACTTGTAAGTCTTAAAATTAAGATTGATGAGAAAGTTCATTAATAGTGTTTTGTGTATTGTACAATAAGCATTATATCTTGTAAGTCTTAATTTTAAGACCAAGAGGAGAGAGATTCATCCATGCATTATATGTAGTATAATAATCATATGTTTTATACTTTTCTCTATAGTGTCATTTATTTCATCTTTGTCATATTCATGTTTTCTTTTTATCAAACGCTTCTTGTTGCATTTGTTATTAAGAAACAATGGTCGAGTACCAATTAACTTCATAATACTATGCATTTAAAAAAAATAAAAAATTATTATTATAAATATACCTCTTGATACATTTTAATTACAGGGTACCTGCCTAAAGGTGACAAAATAGGTGGGTCGGGTCAGGTTTGGGTCACTGAACTAGATGAGTGGGTCTATATATATGGGTCCGAGTTTGGTCCGGTCGACAGGATTTTTTTTCTTTTTTTTTTAGTAAAAGAGGAAAAAAGTGAAAAAGAAAAAAAAAAAAATAATCTACTAGACCCGCCGAGACCCGTTGGTTAATTATTACTATATAATTGCACTTTTATTTAATACTAATTATACTCATTTATAATATTTAGAGAGACCCAACTATACCCATCATTTACTAGATATTTAACCAACTAGACGCACGTTTAACCGATGGGTCTCAAATTGGCACCTCTACCGCCGCCACAACGCACATTTATGCTGCTAGTAGCTAGTAATACACGAAGCAAAGTTGATGCCAAAACTTCATGCATGCCGAATAATATGCAAAAAAGGAAATTGTTAATTACGTACATTCAAAAGGAAATTTATTATTTTACCAAAAGTACAACCGCTTTAGACCTTTAGTTAACAATCGTACGTCGTACATATTATATATACACATTGCGTCAACGACCCTAAAGCAGATTCGATTCGATGGCAGAGATGGCTGTGTTAGATGTGGTCGAGGCTATACTATCAAGATCGGCTGTAGAAGATCTGATCCAATGGAAGCGCGTTTGTAAGTCATGGTATTATTTAATATCAAGTCCTAGTTTTGTTAGATTACATCTAAAGATAACTGGCAGTAATAGACATGTAAGGATAATGATGCCATCATACTGGAAAGCTGTCGAAAAAATATCGAATGAGAGCTTGTATGAATACAATCAATGGAAGGTTGTTGGTTCTTCCAATGGCCTTGTATGCTTCTCTCGCACACAAAGAGATGCTCTAACTGTGATAAACAATCCTTGGACTAGAGAGGTTACAAAACTGCCAATGGCGCCCTTACTTCCCGAAAAGGTTAGAGGTTTGTTGACTTTGAGTTTTGGTTATGATTCATACACAGATGATTACAAGGTTGTTATGGCCATCGAAAAAAAAGGTTTAAACGAGTCACTCGTTCAAGTCTTGTCCTTGAAATCAAATACTTGGAAACTTATTGGACAATTCAAGTATTTGTTTTGTCGTCCCAAGCGTGGTATCTTGTGCAATGGGGCACTTCATTGGCTTGTGTTTGATTATCAAAATAATGGCGATGATCATTCAAATCAAGGATACAATAAAGTAATCCTCTCTTTTGATTTATCTCGGGAGGAATTTACAGTAATCCCTGAACCTAATGACTCAAGATAAGACTCAAATTTCACCGCACTGGGTATGTTGGAAGACCAACTATGCATAATTTCTCATAATTTTATCAATGAACTCCCCCGTGACATATGGGTAATGAGAAGCTACAATGTTCAGGAGTCCTGGGAACTATTGTCTAATGATTGCGAGATCAAGTACGAGGTTGTACACTATATGAATATGCTTGATTGCAATTCACCTAAGAAGACGACGATGAGTTTCTTTTGTAATTATAATATTAACTGCTTGTCAAGGGACTGGAAGTATATTAGTGCTCAGAAATTCGTGCCAAGCCTTGTATCTCCAGTATATGTTCATACCGGGAGACCAAGCCAACCAAAGAATAACAAGAGCATTGAAGTGTGGAGTAGTGAGGTTGGTTTTACTTCACAATCCTCTCTTTTGATAATGTTTTTTTTTTTTTTTTTTTTTTTTTTTTTTTTTTTAAAAAAAATACAGCAAAAAATAAAATAAAATAGTGATATGAACAAGAAGCTCATGCTAAGGATTTTAGGTTGAATATGATATAGTAAAAACTAATTTAAATTCGATATCAAATTAAGTAATATGGAATAACACCATGTTTGACATGATTCCGAACGGAGTTTTTTAGAGGTGAACTTGAAGTCGAAACTATAATCTCCAAGATGAGGGAAGGAAGGTTGAGGTGGTTTGGACATGTCACGCGAAGGCCACAATCAACGCCGGTAACAGAGAGTCGAAGCTCTAATAGTCGACGGCTTGAGGAGAAGGTGTAGGCCAAAACTTAGGCAGGGGTATAAAATTAAGCAGGACATTAAGGAGCTTCTTTTTGTATAATTAATGACATGACCTTAAATAGGAATGCCGAATGCGTGGAGAGATAAGATTAACATTTGCAGGTAGTTCAGGCTAGGTTGTTTGAGAGTTTGAGGTAGTTACTGCATTTAGGCTTTATAGGCGTCTCTTATTAATTAGCTTTCATTCCCACTTGCGTTTTTTAGATATAGAGTTCCATTGCTAATTCCCCTTAGGCTATAGGCATTAAGTAGCCTCTATTGTGCCTTTTGCTTTGCCCTAGGCTTAAGTCCCCATTACGTCGCGTCGCTTACATCTTTGTTGCTCCCTTAAATCTTGTTTTTTTTATCTGCCTTTAGCCCTGATTCTTTGCTAGCGTTTTTCTAGTTGCCCTTACCCTTTTGCGTTTATGCTTGTATGTTTATGCTCGTGCCTCCTTGTCTCAATAGCGCTTTATCTTGTGTTTATTATGTGTCCGGTTGCGGTGTATGCTTTTATATGTTTATCCCCTTTTTTTCTCCGAGTCCGTATGTTGGTATTTTTTTTTACTATTTGTTTTGTATGCTTGTATGTTTGCTTTTCGTCTTTTATCCCTTATTCTACTTTTCCTTGCTATCCTCGACATGCACATATTTTTTGAGTCCTTTCACCAACACATTTTTATTTGCCGGAGGTCTTTCTAGAAGCAGTCTCCCTACTTTCAGGTTTACCCTGAGGTAAGGGTTGTATTTGTCTATATTGTAACAACCCCATACCTACCCCAACGGGATTGAGTATGTAGTTGTTGTAGCATAGGGTGTTTCAATATCAAAACTGTGAAAACATAAAAAGTAAGCAATGCAAAACACCCGCCACATGTATGGAATGGGGAATTGAAACTTTTGATTTTTTTTACTTTTTTTATTTATTTATTTATTTATTTATTTATTTTTTCAAATTTAGATTTATAATTGGCTAATGCCTTGATCTCAAGATTTTTTTTTTCTTTCTTTTTTTTTTTTTTTTAAATTTAGATTTATGATTGGCTAATGCCTTGATCTCTTTATAGAGATAGTTATTCTTCACATCGCTCTATTTTTTTAGATATGTAAATTGAACATTGCTCGTAGTTGAGCCTTATATATATATACTTTTCTAAGGTTGCTGAAGGAGAGTGCCCACACTTGCCGAGAAAGTTAAGGAATTTTATTAAGATCACTTCCAAACGGGTAAAAATACGTACTTTGTTGTCTTTTATTCTACAACTTGTACCTAGTTTATAATTGGTTCTCCTTTCTAAACTTTCGAAAACAGTTGCAGGGAAAGAGACACATTGAGAAAGTCTATAGGCGGGAAGAGGGAAAGAGACAGATTGAGAAAGTCTATAGGTGGGAAGTTGGAGAGACTGAGAATTTGCATCTGCATGAAGATGGCGAGACGTAAGTTCTTTTTATTCTACGTAAAATTCTTACCTGGTTTGGACTTTGTTATAAATTTAGCCTTTTAAATTTGCTTGAAAATTCATGTGCAGCAAAGTAGAGATTGAAGATAGAGGGAGTCACACCATACCTCTTGGTGCAGAAAGAGGGTAATAATTAATGGGTTTCATTAAATAAGCATTTCAAATTTATGAAAATGACAATTAGTGAACTCATATATTCCATAATTATATATTTTTAATTATTATAAAAGAGGTAAGTGATATTAATTATGTAATGTTTAGAGTTCATTAAGTGTTCATCAAATGTTAATTTTATACTTATAGAAGGTTTATACACAACCTATAGGGTTGTGTTTAACATAACCCTTAATTAATTATCGAATAAGGAGATTGTCTTGTTTGATAACAGGGAGATTTACATCTATGTTTGCAAAATTTTAAAATTACGTCAACATCCTTATTAATATTTTAGTTTCTTTTATATCCTTTCAAAACTTCAAAATACACATAGGTATCCAAAACACATTTTCATCATATTTAAATAGATTTAAGGGTTATTTGTTTAAGCTTATTTTTAGGCTTACGAGCCTACCTTTTTTCGCCTTATGTTTCATAAGCCTATTTTTTGTAGCTTATTTTCCGGCTTATATAAGTTTATTTTACCATAATAAAGCTTAAACACAAAGGCAATCGAGTTTATTTTTTCATGTTGCTAAAAAAACGATTCATCTTAGCACTGTCATGAATTTATTACTTTTATCATTTTCAAAGAATGGGTGTTTTTTAATTTCAGTTTCATCTGACACAAAGACCCTTTTTGTGTTTGTTAAATTGAAAAAATGATGCGTAAAAAGGTAATATTAGCTTTTAATATTAAATGTATTCAAATATGATAAAAATATGCTTTAGGATATATTTGTGTATTTTTTAAGTTTAAGAAGGATATTGCATTAATTATAAAATTTACAATGATATTGATATAATTTTAAAGTTTTGCAAAAGTATGTATTTAAATGTCCCGTAATAATATGAGCAATGAACAATTTGTGATTGTTGTACTGAATTAATTTTATAACCTTAATAGATGATATTCTTGTGTTTTGAGAACTTTCTGTATCCAAACGGTTCATACATTATATGATCATGGAAACAGGGGCGGCTCTTGGTTGGGCCGGGGAGGCCAACGGGCTAGGGTCCGTTTTACGCGAGGGCACATTTTAAAAAAAAAAAAAAAAAATCCTATATATATATATATATATATATATATATAGGGGGGCTTTATTTTCAGAACCCTCTTAAGTGCGGGAACTGCGAGAACCCACTTTTTACAACTAATAATACACAATGTACATCATTTAATGCTCCATAGCATTTTTTATTTTTATTTAATTCAAAAGGGTATAATAGTAAAAGACATTTTCATATTATTTTTGTTTTTTTATAATTCCCCTTTTTTATAAATTTTAAAATTCGGATTTTTTTTTTTTTTTTTTTTTTTTTTTCAAATTTGCAAAGGTGCATACATATTTGTGCATACATGTTTTCAATTAGCTAAATTGCATACTTGTTTTTTCTCCAAATAGTCAAGGTACATACATGTTTTTTCTCCAAATAGTCAAGGTGCATACATGTTTTTTTTTAACACTTTTTTTTATGATCATTATTTTCTTTGAAAGTTTGAAACACATATTAAAGAACATAAATCATTATAAAAAGAAAAACAAGATTGATAGAATTAAATGTTAGATTTCACTTGATTACAAGTACAAAAATACATGCAATAATCATATATCTCCAAAAGTCGCAAATTATCTTCATGTATATTCGTGTTCATACACTTCCCGGTCTTAAATGATATCATCATCTTCATCAATCAATCTGAAACAAACATGCACAAAAACAATTAAACCACAAATAAATAAGAAACGAAAATTAATCACAACTAGCATAACACATATGCACAATCTTATGTATATTTAACTAATGATGTAAACATGTTTTTTTAATAATAAACACAAAACATATATGTTTTATAATCCAAAACAGAAAACATATATGTTTTATACGTAAACATATATGTATCTTTGCAAAACATATATGTTTTATAATCTAAACACAGAACATATATGTTTTTTACAAATGTTAACGAGATCTTTACAAATGTTAACGAGCAGGATATACGTCTTCAAACACAATCTGTCAAAACCAACCTTATTTTAATTCCTCAAAAGTATTTACCATTTATATTAGACTTTAGTAGAGTCATAATAAACTATTCTGACTACAATGTTTTAAGAATCCAAGGACTTATGATCCCACTAGATTACACAAGCACTCGAATATGAATATAAAATTGAGACTACATTTGTGTGGTTCAAGAGTGCTTGTCACTACGCCAAAATGTGGATTTAGTCACACATGCTGTTTTTCGAACAGCCACACAGTCGCTTTTTTATGTGACTAAATGTACCAGAATAAAATAAACAGCCACACTTGATCCGACTTGTGTGACCATTTCGGAATTACATCCGAGGCTACAGCCACACATTTGAATATTTTCGTGACTATACGTATCTGGTAATTTTTTTTTTGATTTTTTAGTCACTTATAATTTGGGACGTGTGACGGATACAAATAAGGTTGAAACATTAGTCACACTATATATATACATATGTGACAAATATATGTCACGCAATTGAAAAGTGTGACCAAAATCCATATATGGTCACACGAAGTAATTGTGTATGTGGCTAAATCATATGCTCAAGTTTGTCACACATTATTTAAGCGTGACTGCTAGTTTTTGTTGAAAATTTAGCCACATATGAATTTGAAATGTGTGACAACTGAAAAGCAAGTTTGAAGCATAGTCACGATATGCATTTAAAAGTGACAAATATATGTCACACACTTGAGATGTGTGACCAAATGTCATATATGGTCACACTAAACCATAGGCATACATGATTAAGTGTGACCAAAATTCGATACAAATAGTCACGTAAGTTAATATATGTGTCTAAAGTTAAGTGTGTGTTTGCCTGCCAATTCCTAATGTGTATGGTCACACTTAATTGTAGCACAATCATGTGACTATAGGCTATACAATAGTAACACCATACCACAAATGTGCATCTAAATTATGTTTATATATGGCCACATTATAAGGGTATTATATGTGACCAATACATTGAAAATAGTCACACTGTGAAATATTCATGTGACTAATATGTATAGCAAAATGTGAACTCAGTTATCATTAACCTTGATATTAGTCACATTGAGTGTTTGTGTGACTAAATTCAAGATGTTACATATGGTCACATGAAGTATTTATTTAAGTGTCTAAATCATAGAGTCATATTTTGAGTTCAGACTGTTAGTCATGACTCTTCATTTAATTTGCCCCATTACAATGCTGGGATTTTATAGTCTATCTAGTTTAATGCAGTAGTATGTAAGTATGTTACTTGCCCCTAGCTGGAACCAGATTACTTGACTTTCTAAAGTCAATTTTCAACTTTATAATGAAGTAACATGTTACTAAAGTGCCTGCAAGTGCATATACATGATAAATGGAAACTGCAAATACAATAAAGCTTGACTGCAAGTGGACATATAACAGTGAAAACCGCAAAATTTTTCATTGCCATTGAAAAGCTTGACTTTTTTGAGTCAAAATCCATTACAACAGGCTAAATTACAGGAACAACTATTTAATACTAAAACAGCTATTCATCTAACATTACTAACTTTACAATACCAGCAGTAACCTTGCACTTAGCCTTGAGCAGCAGTCTTAACTTCAACCAGCAGGGTTAACTATTACACTAGCAGTCTTAATGCAGCATGACATGCTTCACTTGGATTTTCGTATAACAATACCTTCAATGTCGGTTCGATAGTAGTCACTTTGTGATTCCTTGCCCAAGTCTTCTTTATATACACGTGGCAATATTTTTTCATTTTGCTCGTGAATGACTGTACTAAACTCCTCATCGACTTCGTCATATGTATCTTTGTAATTCTTGGTAGGTGTTTTAAAGACAATGGACAAATTTTTCTGTACCTGGTCTTTCACATAAAACACTTGTGTTGCTTGTGACGCTAATATGAACGGATCATCCTTGTGGCCGAAAGTATTCAGGTCTACCAACGTATAACCAAGAGGATCATGTTTGACCCCATGAGTTTTGCGATTAGCCCAATCACATTTGAAAAGAGGAATTTGCCTGAAACGGTAATCTAGTACCCATATCTCTTGTAAAACCCCATAATAAGATGTTTTTTTTATGGTTGCAACTTCTTTTTTGGATATGTGCACATCTACTGACTCAACACTAACCCCACTGTTCTGGTAAACTATGCCATCATTACTTTTCGTACGAAATGTATACCCATTGATGTTATACGCCTCGTATTTCACTACGCTGGCGCGTGGTCCAAATGATATCCACCTCACAGTTTCTGATACACTGTCATTGGATATCGCTAACTCTCTCTCAACCTGAATTTCATTACAAGTATATATATTACCTTTAAATTGCAGGAACAACAAACAAACAATTAAAGAATAGGAGTGTTTGGGATAATGAAATGGTGTGCTGGTCGACCTCTATCTAATGTCATATACAGGAGGGACAATTATGATGATAGCAACAAACAAACAATTATAAACAACATACAAGTAATTACCTCTTCGAGTAACCACTTAGCAAAAGATTTACTGTGCTCATTCTCCAGCAATGCAAGTTTTTTACCCGGGTTTTTTCCTTTCAAAACTTCCTTGTGTCGCCTGAAACAAATAAATGTCTTTGATTATTATATTTGATAGAACATTTTAAGCAACGAAATCGACATGTGTTAGTAATATATACTTACTCGATATACGGTTGAATTTCATCTGTATTTTGTATTACATACAAATGTGCTTTCTGAAAGGATTCTACGGAAACTTCACTTGGTATGCCGGCCGACAATGGCTTTCCGTCCTCAACTTCATTGGTTACATGTTTATCAGCTGGGATACCAATAGTTTTCATGGTTTTATGATATTCGCTAAAAAACTCTATTGTTTCTTCCGCGATAGTCTCCTCGGCAATGCATCCCTCTGGTCTATTTCTGTTTCGCACATGTCCTTTAATAACCTTCATACATCTTTCGAAGGGATACATCCACCGAAAGCATATGGGACCACATAATTTTACCTCCCTAGTTAGGTGCACAGTCAAGTGTATCATAATATCAAAAAATGACGGAGGAAAGAACTTCTCGAGTAGGCACAGTGTAACAACAAGTTCTTCTTGCATCTTATCTAGTTCTTGCAAGCTGATTTCTTTCCTACATATAGATTTAAAGAAAAAGCAAAACCTGATTATAGCATATCGTGTGGGCGGGTGCATGACTGAACGTATAGCAATGGGTAAAAACTCTTGCATTAGCATGTGATAGTCATGCGATTTAAGGCCAATGAGCTTCCTATCATTTAGGCTGACCAAACTAGAGAAATTTGAACAATAGCCTTGTGGTACCCTGATGTTGCTTAACGTTTCACAAAAGATGTCTTTTTCAGCATTCGTTAATGTGTAACCTGCTGGAGGTAGTGTTGTTTTGTCTGCTTCTTGCCTAGCAAACAACTCTTCTTTTATCCCCAACTCTTCCAGATCCAGTCGAGCATTCATTCCATCTTTTGTCTTTCCAGGAACATTCAGCAAAGTTCCGAGTAGACTCTCACCAACATTCTTTTCTACATGCATGAAGTCAATACAATGCGGAACAGAATGATGCCTCCAATACCTTAGCTTTCGATACCAAATGTTGAATTTCTTCCAATATGCTTCATTTGCTTGGCTTGAACTACCCTCTTCTTCTGTTGTTTTCCTTTTCTGCTTTTTAATCTTCCCACCTCTGCCTCTGGTATCTTGATCTTGGTTTTTCGAGGTTTTTCCTTTTCCCCACTTATTTTCAATATGTTGTACCTCGTTGTATATTTGTTCCCCGGTCAATGGATTTGGAGCATGACGTGGTTCTTCTTGTCCATTAAACGCCTTCCTTTGCGTTCTGAACGGATGGTTGTATGGTAGATATCGTCTGTGTCCAGCATAACTTTGCTTGGATGAGGCGGAAAGTCTAACACAGTGTGTATCTTTCCCACATACTACACAACCTTTGAATCCACTGTATGGGCAGCCACATAATGTACCAAGTGCAGGGTAATCATTTATCGTCCATAACACAACGGCGCGCAGATTAAAGTTTTCTTTTTTAGAAGCATCGTATGTATCAACCCCTTCCTCGAATAAGGTTTGCAGATCATCAACCAACGGTTCTAAAAATACATCGATATCATTTCCCGGGTATCCCGATATCAATACCGAAAGCATGATAAACTTTCTTTTCATACACAACCATGGAGGAAGGTTGTATATGACAGATAAAACTGGCCATACACTGTGATGCCTATTTCCTGAGTTGACGTCAACCCCATCAGCCGATATTCCTAGCCGTAGATTTCTCGGATCTTCAGCAATTTCGGGGAATTTTTCATCTATGGTACGCCATGCCTGTGAATCTGCGGGTGACGTAAAACACCATCTGTTATCCTCCTTGTTGCGTGCCATGTTAGATCTTCTGAAATACTTTCTAACTTAAAGAGGCGTTGCAGTCTTGGTATAATTGGAAAGTACCACATTACCTTTGCCGGAATGTTTTCGTACACTTTATGTGTCTTACTATCCACCTTCCATCTTGATGTCCCACAAGTTGGACAAACAGTCAACTCCTTGTTAACCTTCCAGTAAAGAATGCAGTTGTTGCTACATACATGTATCTTTTTGTATCCTGATCCCATCATTCTCACTAGTTTTTTTGCCTCATAAGTTTTTTCAACCATTTCGTTACCAGCAGGTAGCATCTTTTTCAACAATCCTAGTAATTCAGTAAAGAACTTATCAGAAGCTCCATACTTACCCTTCAAGTTGAGTAGTTTAACTATTGCGGACAACTTTGTGAAGTCAGGACATCCTTCGTAAAGTGGCTTCTCCGCGTCTAATAATAGTTGTTGAAACTTGGCAAGGTTATCCTCATCAAAACATTCTTTTGCACCATTAACCATGTTCACTGTTGCTGGGCCATCTGTTGGAATTTCTGGAACAAAATCCATGTCGAAATCCGTGTCGTCAACAAACTCCTCTGTTGTAGCATTAACAGGTATTTGGGCAGTTGTTGCTTGCTCATCATTTTCTCCATGTTTATCCCATTTTGTGTAGCTTTGATTAATCCCGTGGCAGAATAAATGGAACTGCACATCCTCCACTTTATGCTCTATGCGGTTTAAACATGAGATACACGGACATGGCATCTTAAGCTGTTGTTTATTACCTCGTGGGTCGATGTTCATCATCTTCTGCAAGTTGTGTTCTGCATACTTAATAAACGCGTGTACTCCAGCAATATATTGTTTCTTGGTCCTACTAGTTTTCATCCAAGACTTGTCCATGCTATTGTTGAGGTCAAATGGTAACGTATGTATCCTACAAGTCACAAATTAAACCAATATAAGCATCAAATCATTTGTGCATAAGTAAACCAAGTATTTACCACTACTAGTACAAAAGGTACTGCTGCTAGTGAAATTTAGTACGGCTAGTATAAATTTAGTACTGCTAGTACCCGTCACAAATTAAACCAATATAAAATTGTAAATGTTTGATACGTTTGGGCCTAAGTCTAATGTGGGATAAAATGTTTATTTTGAAAATATCACAACCATACATTAGTAAAATCTAGTATTAATGGTTTTTGTTGCAAAGTGAAAATTAAAATAATACTACTCTGTTAGTATAGTATTAATGGTTTTTGTTGCAACTTGCAACTTGCAACTTGCAAGTAATTATGGGGAAGGCTATTTCATCATTACACACTATTCACATTGCTAGGCTCGATACATCTTCCTTCCTCTAGGTGTTTCTTGATTGTTGTTGTATATAAAGCAACATACCTCTCATAATTTTCATCTCTTCTTAACAAACCAAAATAAAATTTAAAAATTACAAAAAATCTCAAAATTTTTTGTTATCAAAATCATATATGGAAACTAAACTAGTGATTTGTTCTGAATTGGCAACAGTTGCAAACTCAAAGCTTGTGAAAGACATGATGCTAGTTTACTATGAGCGACAGGTTGAAGCTACTTCCAAGGAAGTTCATGATTTGAGGCACAAGGTTTCTGAGAAAAGAATGCTGATAAACAATAGGGATAAGATGATCAAGGAGTTAGAGCTTTTATATGGTTTTGATTCTGCTCTTGAAAGCATTGCTGATTTAAGGAGGATGCAAGAGGAGGACATGATGGCATCTGATAGGTTGCTTGTTGATATTGCCCAAAAGCATAAGCGTCTAGGTGATTTGGGCAACTTTATCACGAAGCTTGGATCAATGAACTACTGATGTGGTTGATATGTTAGTTGACTATGTTTATGTCTTTTGTGTTTTGTGGTGTCATGGTTGATGTTGTTGGTAGTCTTTCTGATGTTGTTGTGTTTTGTGCTGTCATCGAATGGTAACGATAGATGTATGGTATGATGTTAAATATTAATGCAGCTATGTTAATGTGAATATTATTTTCTAACAGCCTTTTGATTTGTAAAGTTACAATGTCAAGTGTTTAGCACTGCCTAGTTCCAAAAATGCATATACTTAAGAAAGTCAAACTTTGTTTATTACACCTAAATGCAGGAAGTTACCTACACATACCAACCAAGCCTTTAATGGCATTTACTTATACATTGAACTATGTGATCCTCTTTACTTTAAATGGCCATTACATAAACACAACATTACACACAACATTACACCATCAAAAACCTGTCAAACACTAAACCTCATCCACAATGACTTCCAAGCCAAATGTTATTGAAATATCCTCTGATTCATCAGGACTAATGTCTCCTAAACCTGATTGGAATTTCCCCTACCCTCCTACAGGTAGCTTTCATAAGAGAATACCACCTAAGGGAAAGGTTGTTGACTCGAGCTCTGACGATTTTAGCTCCTTTAACAGTAGCTTTTTTAATGATAGCTTGGTTTCTAGCTATCATTCAACATCTGAAGATGAAGCTGTCTCAAAAAAAGCCACAATGTCCAAAAACCCTCCAGTTCACACTCTGTCAATCCCAGGAAAAAGGGAACAAGTTCTATGCCTACCAAATCAGGCAACTAGGGAAGAAATCCAAGCAAAGAAGAGAAAGGGAAAAGGCCCAATTGAACTCACTAAGGGTAAAGGGAAAAGGACAATTAGCTGAGCTTTACTAGTCTTGATGTTATGATGCTACTGTAATAAGTACTATGTTTTCTCCTTGTATGTAATCAACTATGCAATCAACAATGCATCTATGTATGCAGAATTTTGTTATGTAATAACAGTTGGTTTTTCAAGTTGAAGATGCTATTTTTCATTCATGTTAAACCCAAAATACAACTTTAAAAAACTATATATCATACAAGTCACAAATTAAACCAATATAAGCATCAAATCATTTGTGTATAATTACAATGGATAGTGGGCAGAATTTGCTATCTTTATAATTGTAAAAAACAATTTCGAGAATAATATAATTTCACCATTATTGCATAAAAAAAATGATTTCCTAATTAAAAAAATTACCTAATTTAGATCTAAATGAACCTCCCTCCGTTGTTGATGGCCGGACCGGCGAGTGGTGGCTGTGATTGGTTACTGGTGAATGGTGGATGGTGAGTGGTGGCTGTGATTGGTGAGAAATGTGCGAAATTTGAAATTTGCTGAAAAAAATATGGGGGTCTTTAATTTTGAAATTTGCTGAAAAAAATATATATGGGTGGGTTTTTAAAAAATATATATGGGTGGGTTTTTTAAAAAAATATGGGGGGCTTTAATTTTGAAATTTGGTGAAAAAAAATGGGGGCTTTTTTAAATTTTTGGGGAGGGAAATACCAAAAAGGAAGCAACAGGTATCGAACCTGTGACCTCCCCTTCACAACACCAACAACTCAACCATCTCCGCCCTTGGGTCTTTTTCGATTATACCTTCTTTTGTATTCCTCTTATAGACTATCTACTTTATTAAAGAAAATTGTTACAAAATCCAAATATCTTCTATACAAAGTTAAACCTGTTAGTACAACGTTAAACCTAGCAACACTAATAGAGACACAAGCAGTAATAACATTATTTCCTTTTTGCTTGTCTGAAGATCTTTCTCAGTAACTCTCTTGCCATTACTGAGTCTTCATCAGTAACTGTCAGCTTAGCATCTAACATAACAAATAAGCTAGCTGCCCTTAATGGATAATCTTTTTCTATCAGCATGTAGACATCCACTCCATTCTTTGTAGATACATGGTGAACACCACATGTATCATACAGTCTCCATTTTGTACTCAACTCATGAGCTCGAAAATTCCATAAGTTATCTTTTGGATCAGGTTCATACAACCTCTTCAATTCCACCCATAGCTCCTTCTCTTTGTCTTGTATACGATATGTAGATCTGAACATTTCTTTAACCAGACTCCATAGATTGTCCAAGTCTTCTCTATAAAAAATCTTCAGCATATCTTCAAAATACTTATAAATTTCTGAGTGTCCTCCTAGCCTGATTATCTTCCAAGCTTTCCCAAATGTATCTTTGTGTATCTCCAAATCAATAATTGGACGTTTAGCTTGAATAGGATGATGAACATCCAATGCTTCTGGGATTATAACAATCATATGCTGCTTGAGTCTTTCGTCAGTTAATTCCTCTGCTGTTTCTTCTTCATCTGCTGTAGGTACTTCTTCACCAATCTTCTGTTTCTTTGAAGATTCAGACTCCAATATTATACCATGTCTTCTTGTAGTTCTACATGGTTTTTCTGTTCCCATGGGAGTAAATGTGTTCACTCTTGTGTAAACCCTTTCAAACTCACTCTTGATCTCCTCAAAACTTCTACCTTGGAACTGCTTCCTTTTGTATCCAGCCATGTTCATCATGTAAACACACATGGTGTGTCTTTGCTGAGCTTTACTAGGTGGTTTACTCCTCTTTTCTTTGGCTTTTTGTTCTGCAGCAGACTTTCTTCTGGAATTTATTAGTTCAACAAGTTGTCTTGACTTCTCATCAATGGACAACACTTCATCTCCTCTGAGTTTACCTAACTTTTCCTTTAAAACTTCATCAGCATCAATCATATACTGAACTTCTTGAGCGTGATCAAACATTGCTTCAGTTGCTTGATTTGCAAGTCTTGTTTGATCAAGGAAATATGCAATATCAACAATTTCTGATGTTTCATCTTCCTGTGCTTTATTAGGTACCTCTGCATCAAAACTAATCTGAGCAAGAACACTCTTCTTGTCCTTCTTTGGTGGCTCTTCTTCAATCATAATGCCCTTTGCTTTATCTGCCCTTTGCCTTCTATCATACACATCCATATCTTGTTGATGAGAAGTACCAATATTTTCAGCATCCAAATCTTCTTCACCCATATCTTGCCTCCCCTGAAACTCAACATTCTGTTCAACCAAAGAAATATTGGGGTCTTGATCAATATCAGCTGTCTTCCTCCCCCGTTTGGAAGAAACATCCATGTCATCATCATCTGAGCTTGTAGACTCCACAATATTTGCCTTTCTCTTTGCTTCAAGTGACTTGACTTTAGACTGCAATTTCTTCACTTTTTCAATGACCTTCTTGTAAGCAGTACTATACAACTGCTTTGTCTCCTTGAGTGCTTGCTTTGTCTCCTTGAGTTCTTGCTCTGTCTCCTTGAATTCTTGCTTTGTCTCCTTGAGTTCTTTCTCTAACCCAGTCACCCTTTGAGTCAATTTGGTACAAATATCCATCAATTCCATTAGTGACACTCTGCCCTCATCACTTCCAGGTGTGTTACCTCCCGATCGAGGTGAATCGTGGGGCATTTCCCCCATATTTGGTTGTGAGGCTGATTGAGAACCAGATGAACCTGTGGGTGTGTGATTGGACTCAACTGGGCTTGTTGATCCTTCACCCTGAATGTTTTGATTTTGAACCAACATTGTTTCAAAAAGTGGAACTACTATCCCATTAAACCCCCTAGAAGCCATGCTCATGTTACTGAACAGTTTTTGAGTAAGGCGAGGAGTTGGATAAACAATTTTATGAGATAGAAGCAAACTTTTCCGTATATTCAAAACCGTTTGTATAAACCTTGGATACATTAAAAACTTGTATTTGTTATCCACATTTTTCACCATACCATCAAAAATTAATTTTGAAAAGTTAAAAGTCCTGTTTGTTGCTAAACAAATGAGAGCAGTTGCAATATTGCTGCTGAATTGCTCCCATGCGGTTTTCTTTGGACTTAAACAATGAAGGATGGTATGTATGAAGAATCTCCATTGGGGGTCAAAACATCCTTTTTGAAAAGTCAGAATTTGAGAAGATGTGTCATACCCCATTCTGGAAAGGTTATGAAAAATTTCAGTATTAGGCAAAGAACTAATACCATTTTCATCTGCTAAATGGAGATGCCTCCTAACAGATGCCTCAGTAATAGTTATTTTTCTGCCATCAACTGTTGCAATTAACTCTTTGTCTCCATTCTCAAATGTATTGGTAGTAACAGACCGCCAAAACTGTTTGATTTGAGAGACATAGATAGTAGGATCGACTGTAAGAGCGTACCTGATGTGGGTATTGTTTAGAAAATCTATTATCTGGTGGAAGCGTTGACTCCCTTCTGGTTTCTCCAAGAATGCAACCTGGTTATGCGTATCACAAAACTCTAAATTTGCCATGAAAATTGAGTAAATGCTTGATTAGAGTGCTGGGTTATGACTGGACCTACTTCAATTAATTGTTTCTCAAGTTTGAAGAAATGGTATAAATTGTATAAAGAAAGAGAGTTATCCAATTTATGAAACCCTACTCTGTTATAGAGTTTTTTTTTTAAGAGGTAAGTAAAGTAAAGTAATGTAATGTAATGTAAAGAAATAGGGAAGAGCGGAAGTAAAGTTTATAGATTTGTGCATGTTTGTAAAGTAAATGAAAGTAGGTGGCCTCATTTTATACTTTTTATATTTGTGGAATTACTATTATAATCCATAATAAATACACACTAAAGACAAAGGTTCTTTTCGACATTAACTCATTTGATTTTTGTCTTTATTCACTTTACTTCACTATGAAAGTTGGGACAAAGAAAACCAAGAACACACATAAAGTTTCACTCCATTTCATTCCCTTCATCTAAAAAAACTTGAGAACATAGTGTAAATAAAGCGAAGTAATTGACAATAGTTACCCCAACGGTTAGAAATAAACCACGGTTAAAACCCATAAACGGCTACCCATTACCCAGCAGTACAACGTTTTACTCTAGCAGAACAAAAGTTTGCCTAGCAGTAATAACTTTGTGCATCCACTCCATTCTCAGACAATTAATTAAACATCAAATATTTCATTGATATTTTTTAAGGCTACAAGTATATACATCTAATTATCCATCCTAAATACTAAACATACTAAAAAAAAAAAAAAAAAAAAAAAAAAAAAAAAAAAAACATCATCCTAAACTGCTTCACTCCATTTCACCCCAACTTGTTAGAACCAGAGCTCTCTTCCCTGCTTCCCATCGATTTCTGGCTTTCCTTGAGTCGTTTAAACACAATTTCAAGATCGCTAACCCTCTTTTCTAGATTATAAGGGTCCTGAAACCCATCTTGTTGCTCCCCCTGGTTTTGCAGCACAAACCCATTTTGCTGCTCCACCACAATTTGCTGCTGATCCTCTTCTTTTTGTTGCACCACCTCCTCCTCTTCACCTCCCCTCCTCCTCTTCCTCTTCATCTTCTTCCTCCTCCTCCCCGTAGTCACACAATCCCCAAACCTCATCCCAGTAAAAGTCTTGCGCATGCAGCCAGTTCAAAATTTGACCCCTCATCCACGTATCTACCTTCCTATACGACCCATATTCTGCAATGGGTTCATCCCCGAAAGCAATTAACACTGCGTCAAACAGCAAATTGTTGTTTAACACCCACTCGTACTCTTCAGCATCATTTTGAAAGGTAACACTATTTGCTGCCATTGTTGAAGTTTTCTTTGAATTGAAAGGGATATATGTGTTTGTGTGTGTTTTTTTGGTATATATATAGGTATAAATAGGCTGGAGAGGTAGATGCCAAGACTTTAGGCGGGAAAATGGATCGACGGCGCCCGCCAAAAGTAAAGTGTCAATTGAAGTTTTACGATTTCCTTTTACCAAGTATTGACTTTCCATGTACAATGAGTTGATGCAACAACAAGTTGTATATCATGCTTTGTGAATAATAAACTTCCAAACTCAATATTTCCAACTATTGATCAAGTGGGTGGTTTGGTTTAATTAAGAGTGGCAAGATGTGTAGAAAAAAAAAAGAATAGTAGTTAAAAAAAAAAAAAAAAAAAAAAAAAAAAAAAAAAAAAAATCTAATGGTGTTGACGTGGCGGTGAAAACCAACTATAGCCGATGGTTCGGGTTCGTGGCGGGTTTTAGTGTACCCGTACCCGAACCCGTTTATAATATACCCGTACCCGCCCCATATCCCACCGGATACCCGTTATCCATCGGTTTTTCGGGTTTCCCCGCGGGTATCGAGGTTATCCGTAATATAATTAAAAGTTAAAGAAAATGAATATCGTATCAAACGATTTAACGCAACATATCGCAACGCAACGTACTCGGCACGATATTCACCAAAAAAATCAAATGCGCAAGAGGTTTCAAAAGTTAATCATTCTCATTTCAAAAGATAATCTCGTTTTAGCCTTTTAAAAGGGTTTGGTATCCTCATTCGTGTGACGGTAGAGAACACGGACTCACGAGTACTCACTCCAAAAAAATGAATAACCGAATTAATAGTCGAGAAGAGTATTGACAATAACTCGAGTCGAGACGAGATGACGAAAACAAGTCGAAGAGATAACTAACAACAAACATATCAAATAAGATGAGTCGATTGGTAATCGTCTGTATTTTCCCATAATCCCGTTTATTAGTACAAGGTATACTCGTTTTATGATTTAAAACAAGTTTGGACTTACGACAAAATTAATCTTTGGAAATAACAAAATTTCGCCAAGACCCTTTCATTTATCGAACGTTTCCAATTCAAAAGACTTTATTGAAAATCAATTTCCCGAGTAATTTATAATATAACGAGTATTTATATAAACCCTAAACCCTAAAACCTAAACCCTAAACCCTAAACTCTAAACCCTAAACCCTAAACCAATGCGTAACTCAAACAATAACCAAACGAATAGTCCAATAAATCCAAATATGTTAGTGTACGGGTAGCATGTCTCGAATAGTCAAATATCCCTCGTGTGTTCCGTTTTTATCCCAAATGTCACACGAAAGGTTTTCAAAATCGAGATCCTACTTAAGATCCTATGGTAAAGATCCCGATCTTTACCATAGGATCTCGATTTTGAAAACCTTTCGTGTGACATTTGGGATAAAAACGGAACACACGAGGGATATTGGACTATTCGAGACATGCTACCCGTACACTAACATATTTGGATTTATTGGATTATTCATTTGGTTATTGTTTGAGTTACGGATTGGTTTAGCGTTTAGGGTTTAGAGTTTAGGGTTTAGGTTTTAGGGTTTAGGGTTTATATAAATACTCGTTATATTATAAATTACTCGGGAAATTGATTTTCAATAAAGTCTTTTGAATTGGAAACGTTCGATAAATGAAAGGGTCTTGGCGAAATTTTGTTATTTCCAAAGATTAATTTTGTCGTAAGTCCAAACTTGTTTTAAATCATAAAACGAGTATACCTTGTACTAATAAACGGGATTATGGGAAAATACAGACGATTACCAATCGACTCATCTTATTTGATATGTTTGTTGTTAGTTATCTCTTCGACTTGTTTTCGTCATCTCGTCTCGACTCGAGTTATTGTCAATACTCTTCTCGACTATTAATTCGGTTATTCGTTTTTTTGGAGTGAGTACTCGTGAGTCCGTGTTCTCTACCGTCACACGAATGAGGATACCAAACCCTTTTAAAAGGCTAAAACGAGATTATCTTTTGAAATGAGAATGATTAACTTTTGAAACCTCTTGCGCATTTGATTTTTTTGGTGAATATCGTGCCGAGTACGTTGCGTTGCGATATGTTGCGTTAAATCGTTTGATACGATATTCATTTTCTTTAACTTTTAATTATATTACGGATAACCTCGATACCCGCAGGGAAACCCGAAAAACCGATGGATAACGGGTATCCGGTGGGATATGGGGCGGGTAAGGGTATATTATAAACGGGTTCGGGTACGGGTACACTAAAACCCGCCACGAACCCGAACCATCGGCTATAGTTGGTTTTCACCGCCACGTCAACACCATTAGATTTTTTTTTTTTTTTTTTTAATTTATTTATTTATTTATTATTATTATTTTTTAACTATTATTATTTTTTTCTTTCTACACAACTTGCCACTCACCAAACCACCACTTGATCAATAGTAAAGGGGCAATTAATCCCTTTACCGATCAATTGTAAACAGACAAAAAAGTGAGTAAACCCTAATCAAAACACACATTCTTCTTACTCCCACGGCGGATTCCCACGGGTAACAGTAGGATCCTGGGGCAATTAAACCAAACCACCACTACTTGATCAATAGTAAAGGGCCAATTAATCCCTTTACCGATCAATTGTAAACCGACACAAAAATCAATAAACCCTAATCAAAACACACATTCTTGATTCTTCTTATTCCCACGGCGGATTCCCACGGGTAACAGTAGGATCCTGGGCCACCTTTCATTTCATCTTTGTCTTTTAATTTAGCTAATGGTAATAGTTTGAAAAACAGACGTGGCAAACAAAAACACGCAAACAATGAATCCAAATGACAACAAAGGTATGTTTTTTAATGTTTTCACATATCAGTTGATGATTCATTGTACAATAATTAGTAACAGGCTTTTGATCTATAAATGGTGATGTTTGGGGTTGTTGTTACCGATTCTAATGTAAAGCTGTGTGAATTTATTGTTGAATGTAAAGCTGTGTGAAGTTTTAATTTATTCAAGTTTATGCTTTAACAGGTTCAAAGACAAAAATCCCTTCCAACAAGGTATATACTAAAGTTGTTATGTGTTTGTGGCTAAAGTTGTATACCTTAATTATACCATTAATTAAATTTTTTGAAACAAATGGTATGTTGAACTATTAGGAGGTATGGGAAAACACAGATTGGAAGAGAAAGAGCCCTTTCTATTTCTCTAGCGATGAAGAAGATGGTGATGCTGACATAAAAGGTGTGAATTTATTGTTGAATGTAATTGTAAAGCTGCTGTGTGAATTTTTAATTTATTCAAGTTTATGCTTTAACAGGTTCAAAGGCAAAAATCCAAACAACAACAAACCCAATCCCGCCGGGGCAGGGTATGGGGGAGGTAGGCTGTAGACAGACCCTACCCCTACCCCAAGGTAAACCCGGGAGTAGAGAGGCTGCTTCCAAAGAGACCTCCGGCACTAGGTCCAAATTCAAAATCATTTCCAACAAGGTATACTAAAGTTGTTATGTGTTTGTGGCTAAAGTTGTATACCTTAATTATACCATTAATTAAATTTTTTGAAACACATATGGTATGTTGAACTATTAGGAGGTATGGGAAAACACAGATTGGAAGAGACAGAGCCCTTTCTATTTCTCTAGCGATGAAGAATCTGCTGATGCTGACACAAAAGGGGTAATAATGGTCCATTTAATAAGTGTTGTTTCGCTACCTTTATCACATTCTCAAGACTTAATCCATTATATATACTCGTTCAACTTGTAGGTAAATGACAAAGATGAATCCTCTTAAGCTACTCCCAAACTTGGGACTACCGTATAATTAAGAAGATGTACCAACCGATGGCCGTGAAGAAGACTTCTCGTACATTAAATGTGTTGAGAATTATGTAAAGGTGGTGATCATCTCGACTATTATGAACTAGAGGATAATTAGTTTAATATGGTACGTAGTAGCAGTTATGAGTAAGAAGATGTACGTTGTATCAACCGATGGCCGTGAAGAAGACTTCTCGTACATTAAATGTTGGGCCGTGAAGAAGACTTCTCGTACATTAAATGTTGTGTTGAGAATTATGTAGAGGTGGTGATCATCTCGACTATTATGAACTAGAGGATAATTAGTTTAATATGGTACGTACGTAGCAGTTACGAGTAAGAAGATGTTGTATCAACCGATGGCCGTGAAGAAGACTTCTCGTACATTAAATTGTTGAGAATTATGTAAAGGTGGTGATCATCTCGACTATTATGAACTAGAGGATAATTACTTTAATATGGTACGTAGTAGCAGTTCTGATATTTAATTTGGATAAATGTAATTATTAATGGTGCAGTAACTGGTAACTAGTGTAGTTTAACTCTGTATCTATTTTATAACTGTAATGATAGTATTTTGGTTTGTTAAATGGTAGCAATTTGTGTTCTTGATGTGATGATTGCACAGTTAGATTTTATGGTAGCAGTTTCTGTTGTTGATTTGATGATTGCACATATTTATTTAATGGTAGCAGTTTGTGTTCTTCATTTTTCATGTTGGTTTATGATTTAATGGTAGCAGTTTGTGTTAAATGGTGTCAAGTTGTGTTCATGATTTTGGTGTAATTGTGTAAATTTGAGTTCTTGATTTGATATGCAGTTTGTGTTCATGATCTTTGTTCTAGATCTTGGTTCATGATTTGCGATTAAGATAATGAAACTATAACATTTGGAGCCAAAATTTTGATAATGGTAGCAGTTTGTGTTCTTCATTTTTCATGTTGGTTTATGATTTAATGGTAGCAGTTTGTGTTAAATGGTGTCAAGTTGTGTTCATGATTTTGGTGTAATTGTGTAAATTTGAGTTCTTGATTTGATATGCAGTTTGTGTTCATGATCATTGTTCTAGATCTTGGTTCATGATTTGCGATTAAGATAATGATATATAACATTTGGAGCCAAAATTTTGATTTTTTCAAGTTTATGCTTTACTAAACAGGTTCAAATTTAAGGCAAATTTTTAAAATAATTCAATTGTTATTTTGAAATTAGAATTTGGAGCCAAAATTTTGATCCAAAATTTTGAAATTGCCTAATTAATTAGAAGCGGGTACCAAGAATAAGGTACGATTCATCTTCTTCCTATACCCTCTTTTCTCTCCTAAAAAAAAAAAAAAAAAAAAATACTGCCAAGAAAACACAATAATCAATTCTTATATCACCATTACTCTCAAAGCCAGAATCATTTTCTTGTACCCATTGTTACTCAAGAGTCATGGGAATTCAACCCATTGTTGATAATCATCTTTTGCTTCCTGCTGATAATGAACATGATGATAACAACATAGACTATGAATCCGAAAAGTATTCTGATGAGGAAGATCTAGATGCGCCTGGAACCAACCAATCAGATCGGATACTAGCTAAGAGAGGCATGACCAGGCTATTTAAGTTTCGCATGAAATATGGCAACCCTGGTGGAATAAAGCTCAAGGTAACCTTCGATGCATTGAATAGGGTATCAGGGTTACACAGAGCACTGTTTACGAGTTTTTTAGGAGATCTGGTTCGTGAGCATATAGGTTTGAAGAATCTTTCCTGGAGGAATGTGAATAAAGAAGAAAGAGATAAACTATGGACTGACATCACTGTACATATATACTACTGTATTTTTTAACCCAGTACTACATAATTTTATCTATGCAGTTACATTATGTGCAACTAATTAACAACATTGTGTTAATCTTTGCAGCGATATTTTGATGTTGACGTGACATTCAGAAAATTGGTAATGACTCGTCTTGGTAAACTGCTAAGGACTTTCAGAACGAAGCTCAGAGAAGAATACATTTTGCCCCACCTAAATACACCTTCCAAACTGAATGAAGTCCCGGCCAAGTATAGTCGATTTGTGAAATCAGAAGACTGGGTCGAGTTTGTAAACAACACGACCACCGATGAATACAAGGTTTTAATTAGTCATCTTTATTTAAGTCTATATGTCATTTCATAATTTTCAGTTTGCAGCATTACCACATGTAAACGCCTTATCATTTTGTGTTTTTAGAAGATAGCTGATAAAGCTAAAATGTCGCGTTCCAAAAATATTTATCAGCATAAAATGGGACGAGGTGGATATGTTTATTTGAAAGAGAAAATGGTAAGATCACATGTGTATGCACCTTCATATTTTCGTTTATCTTGTTTTAATTAACTTTACATGTGTATGCATTTGATGTTTATTAGATCAAAAATAAAGAGATTGAAGCAGATGAAGAACCCCCGCGTGGTATAATGTGGTTGAAAGGAAGGGTAAACAACGATGGCGAATTTCCAGATGATGAGATCACATCAGTGGGAGATACACTTGTAAGTTTGACTGCAAATTCTATTATTATGCTTATATACCAGCAGGATTAAATGTGTACTAGCAGTAGTAAATTGTGTACTAGCAGTGGTAAACACTAGCCATATTTGTAATTGAAGTTCATGAGCATCAGTAACTCCATCTGAGCAGCATTGACACAAATAAGAGCATCAGTTACTCTAACAGCATCCAGAAGACTTTTAATCCCAACATTTCCTATATTTTTTTTTGCAGAAAGAATCTGATGACCAGATCAAGAAATTGTCCAATGAGATTACAGAAACAAAAAGAATACTTACTCAACTGATGGCACAGTTGAGTCAACAAGGGGTGCAGTTAAATTTGTCATCTCAATTGCCAGTAGCCTCAAATGCAAGCCAACAAGGGTCTACAGATTCCCAATCGCAAGGAAATGTGTCTCCAACAAAAGGAGTACCAACAGTATGTATTTCAACATGTTTCTTGTTATTCTTTTGTTTATATAATGTAACGTGTTTTATATATACATATAGGAACCTGCTAAAACTGTCGGACCTGAGAAAAAGCCTAAGTCACGACAAAACGGGCCTCCAGATTCCCAATCAGAACAAAATGTGTCTCCAACACAAGCACTGCCAACAGTATGTATTTCAACATGTTTCTTGTTATTCTTTTGTTTAAATAATTTCTGATATATGTACATGCAAAAATTCTTTTTTTAAGCCATTTAACTGCAAACTGTGGCACTTAAAGAAATCAAATATCGTTGCTTTGGGTACATACATGTTTTTTTCAACTTACATATATATAATTCTTGATATATAATTCAATGTTTGATACAAGCGTCTTTTGTTACTACAGGTTACACTGCCAACTACAATGCAAAAGAAAAGTGACAACAACTGTGGACCAACAGCACCATCAAAGCGCAAAAGTAATGTCTCTATTGAAGCCCTAAAGCAAGCTATGCCGGCGAAGAGTCAAAAGTCTTTAAATTATGGTACTTGAGAATTTGATTATGTACGACATTACAATTGTATATTCTGTTCAGTTATATACATTCGAGTTTTATTCAATTTCAAATTTCTTTTTGTTTATGATTCTGTTTTATATATATATAATAATATACTCATTCCAGCAGCACTAGCATAGTACTAGCAGTAGCAACTCTGCTCCAACAGTACTAACTTAAAAATACCAGTACTATGGTCACGCTTATCAACATTATTGGTCACTCTTTGTTTAATTCGATGTGTGACTAAATATTACAAAAGGCCACACAAACATAAAATTCAAGTGGCCATTGGATGATCAATAGTCACACAAAATACAAATTTCTTCACTTTAAACAGCATATGGTCACACTTATTAACACTTTTGGCCACTTTATGCTTAAGTGTATGTGACTAAATACCCAAAACAAACATGCTTTGTGTGACTGAATATTACAAAAGGCCACACAAACTAAAAATTCATGTGACCATTGGATGATCAATAGTCACACAAAATACACATTTTTTCACTTAAAACAGCATATGGTCACACTTATCAACACTTTTGGCCACTTTATGCTTAATTGTATGTGACTAAATACCCAAAACAAAGATGCTTTGTGTGACTAAATATTACAAAAGGCCACACAAACTAAATATTCATGTGACCATTGGATGATCAATAGTCACACAAAATACACATTTCTTCACTAAAAACAGCATATGGTCACACTTATTAACACTTTTGGCCACTTTATGCTTAATTGTATGTGACTATATACCGAAAACAAGCATGCTTTGTGTGACTAAATATTACAAAAGGCCACACAAACTAAGAATTCATGTGACCATTGGATGATCAATAGTCACACAAAATACACATTTCTTCACTTAAAACAGCATATGGTCACACTTATTAACACTTTTGGCCACTTTATGCTTAATTGTATGTGACTATATACCGAAAACAAACATGCTTTGTGTGACTAAATATTACAAAAGGCCACACAAACTAAGAATTCATGTGACCATTGGATGATCAATAGTCACACAAAATACACATTTCTTCACTTAAAACAGCATATGGTCACACTTATCAACACTTTTGGCCACTTTATGCTTAATTGTATGTGACTAAATAACCAAAACAAAGATGCTTTGTGTGACTAAATATTACAAAAGGCCACACAAACATAAAATTCATGTGGCCATTGGATGATCAATAGTCACACAAAATACACATTTTTTCACTTAAAACAGCATATGGTCACACTTATCAACACTTTTGGCCACTTTATGCTTAATTGTATGTGACTAAATAACCAAAACAAAGATGCTTTGTGTGACTAAATATTACAAAAGGCCACACAAACATAAAATTCATGTGGCCATTGGATGATCAATAGTCACACAAAATACACATTTCTTCACTAAAAACAGCATATGGTCACACTTATTAACACTTTTGGCCACTTTATGCTTAATTGTATGTGACTATATACCGAAAACAAACATGCTTTGTGTGACTAAATATTACAAAAGGCCACACAAACTAAGAATTCATGTGACCATTGGATGATCAATAGTCACACAAAATACACATTTCTTCACTTAAAACAGCATATGGTCACACTTATTAACACTTTTGGCCACTTTATGCTTAATTGTATGTGACTATATACCGAAAACAAACATGCTTTGTGTGACTAAATATTACAAAAGGCCACACAAACTAAGAATTCATGTGACCATTGGATGATCAATAGTCACACAAAATACACATTTCTTCACTTAAAACAGCATATGGTCACACTTATTAACACTTTTGGCCACTTTATGCTTAATTGTATGTGACTAAATACCCAAAGCAAACATGCTTTGTGTGACTAAATATTACAAAAGGCCACACAAACTAAGAATTCATGTGACCATTGGATGATCAATAGTACACATTTCTTCACTTTAAATAGCATATGGTCACACTTATTAACACTTTTGGCCACTGTTTTTTAAATTGTATGTGACTAACTTGAAAAAAACAACACACGATGTGTGACTAAATCATCACAAACGTCACATTTATTATATTTTCGTGTGGCCATAGGATGGGAAATAGTCACACATACTGATGAATCCAACAAAACTTGTGCCTAATTAGTCACACATATTCGGGTTTTGGTCACTCTTTTTCGATGAAAACAGCCACAAACTAAACAATGTGACTATATGATACCTACGGTGGCGCGACTTTTTGTCACACACACCCAAAAAAACGTGTGTGACTATATGCATATAGTCACGCATTTCCAGTGTGACGATAGGCAGAATCTGTACCAGTGTGTGCTTATGCTTATCTACACTCTTAAACAGCTTATCTAACAATTAACGGGGTGTTTGGGCTAGCTTATTGAAACCTCATATCTGCTTTACTCTAAGACTTCACGTATCTGCTTGTTTTAGGTAAAATAATCAGTATGCATTTTGATATTCAATAATTTCAAACTGATCATTTGTGGAACATGGTGGACTAAATATTACAGAGTACAAGTTAACGTTTCAATAGGCTCGTTATCTGCTTAGCAATCCAAACACCCCCTAAGCACATCAATTCGCAACTACAAAACCAAATATAAGCAAACTCGCATATCACTTAAACTTTATATCTAATTACTGTCTTTCAAAATAAGCTATTCGAAATAAGCAAATACAAACTACGCATTCATAAAAGCTTATCCCACCCTCAAGTAAACATATAACTACTAATTCTTATATCAAAAACACATAACTAATCCCAAACAACAATAAAAAATAAAAGATCAAGTATGAAAATACTCAAAACCCATAAAACAAAACCATCAAGAATCAAGAATCAAGAAACAAGAAACAGACACAAATGATGTAAAAAGATTACCTTTTTGGTTCTTAGCTTTACTGGGTCACTGAAATTCAGCATTTTTAACTCAAATAAGCAAGACTGTATCAACAACAAGAGTACGTCATGAATTTAAAAGCTTTAACAAAAATAAATCGATTTCCACACAAATGAAAACGAATCAAAGCTTAGAAAACTCACCGAATTTGTACACATCGGATGGAGACGAAAACGAAATAACTAAAATTGCAACAATCAACAAACAAATTATGAACATTCAATTACTTTATTCATGTGTTTGGTTGCTAGATTTGAGATTGAGATCGTGGTAGGGCCGGCTAGTTTTTTTTTCAGAGATGGAAGAGAAAGCGGTTGTAGGCACGTCACGAACAAAGAACCGATTACAAATCAGTTAACGTCAGATCTGTCATGGTATAGGTTAATACTTCAGGCGACTTTTAAGGTGTGACAAAGCAACGTGGATAGTGGTTTGAAGGTGAAAGGATGGCGGCCTGAGATTGTATGGATTTTGTTTCGATCATGGTGACTGGTTATATGTGATAAAACATGAAAGTGGTGGCTAGGGTTTTCTTTTAAGGAGAGAATAAAAACTGAGATCGTGATATTAGTGAGAGTAAATGTAGGACAATTGTTGATTAAATGTAAACTTCCGATAATACCCTTTCATCTTTACAAATTATGACCTAATCTTTAGTTTAATTACATTAATTGCACAATTCATCATAGCCATTGATCAAAAGATCTAACGGTTCAAAGAGAGTTCTCGCAGTTCCTGCACTTAAGAGGGTTCTGAAAATAAAGTTACACTATATATATATATATATATATATATATATATATATATATATATATATATGTATTTTTTTAAATAGGTATTAAACATTTAAACTTGGGCCCAATTAAATTCCAATCTTATAACTAAACCTATAACCCATAATAAATTTATAAGCCCAATACCCAAATCAATACCCTCTTAAGGGGCATATTTTTTAACGGCTCGGATAGGGCACGTAAATCCTCAGAGACGCCTCTGATTATTTGATCATGGAAACAAGGGCATCGGAGAAATTGAGATAATGAAATTCTGTAGCTTTGAGGTCATAAACTTGTAATTGTTCACCGAATGTTTTGGGTTTGTTTTTGAGATCTCACCGAATGTTCCGGGGTATAGCCGTGAATCAAATCTGTGTGAATTCATGGGGTTTGATATTAAAGACTTGTCAAATTTAAGTTTTCTAATAATAAAGGTGTTTATTCTTAAAAGTTTAATGTGTTCTACATTGTTATAGAAAGGATTTTTTTTTTTTTTTTTTTTTTTTTTACCTTGCCAAAAAAACATTTGAGAGTGTCTGGGATGGTGTAATCCATCTACTTATTCATACGATAAAACTTTCTATTTGCTAAGTTAAGCTCAAAACAACATATAAAAATGGAGCAATCTTAACTTTTGGGCCACCCGTTATCTTCTTGGGGAGACATAATGGATATTAGAATGCCATTAACAAAGGGGCTAGTGTTATCGTGAACTTGAAGTATGTTAACATGTATCTGCTACTATATAATAAAAATAAGGAACAGATTTAACATGTCAAAAGTAGTAAAACACAAAAAATACGGAGAAGAAAACCGTAAAAGATTGTCTTCGTCCTGTTAATAAAGTGAATAAAATCGCCGAAAGAAAGTGTAGAACATAAAATATAAAGTTTGACAAGTCAAAAATAGTAAAAGACACTGGGAAAAAAAAAAAAAAAAAAAAACACCCATAAAGAAAGAAGGGTGATAGATTCATATCCCCTTGCCATCTAGCCTTAGCATACCCATTGCTCTTAGTTGATTAAGCCACTATGTATCACGAGCCACAAGTCACATGAACCAAACCCACAAAGCAAATGAAGTGTGACCATCAATAAAATTAATCACAAGAGACACACCCTATAGTAGTTGTCTTCAACCCCTTCACATGTTTGCTACACAGGCATCACACTTCACAAGTCACACTGGTGTCGAAAAGGTACCGATGGGTTTGGTCATTTTTCACTAGATAACCGGTGCTAGATTGTGTATGAAAGATTAACTGTCAACTTTTTTTAAGTACACATCTTTGCTATAACAATGCAACAATTCTTTTATGGGTCAAGACGATTCTATATAGGTGCTTATTCCACACATTGTAGGTTTGCATTTGGTACTTAGGTAATGCGATGTGAGAGTGCATTGTGTGTGTCTACGAGCACAAATGAACGTGTGTATGCAATGTGTGCAATGAGGCGTCTAAATGCACAGAACCCGTGAGCACAAAGACATTAAATTACAGTTTCACTCTACCAAAATTCCTTGAATTATCTCTTTCCTTCCGAGCATATTATGAAACGAAAATACCCCGGAATGGTAATTCACTCCAGATTACTGATTGCATTTTTTTGTAACAAAAAGGATACAAGTAAATCAAATGGAATTGAAGTAGTAGGAAGAATACCCTAATACAACTTAAAGAGATTATAAATCCTAATTAATGCCTAAACTAATTAAGCAACAAAAAGAACCTACAACTAACCAGCCTGCATCTTCTTTCTCATTTCCATGATCTTCCTGTGGGAATTTGAATGCAATGCCACTGAAAAACTGGGACTGTTAGCCGGCCTATACTCTGCCACCAACCTCCCCGACTTATACCTCACGCCACACGCATTACACAAAGTCTTCGGGCCCATTGGCCCCCCTCGCCATTGTGGTGTTTTGTCAGCTAAGCAATGCTGGCACCTCCTACCAATAGAGGCACCCACACCACCCGCTGGTGTTGCCTTTGGAAACGAGGATGGGATCTGCATTACTTGATTCCACCACAAGCATTGTTTACCTCTACGCCTACGAGTAGACCGCTTCCGAACAGGACAATTTAAAGGAACACGTAGACTGCCACAACAACTTGTGATACTACTATGGCTAATGCTGTTGCTATTGCCGCTGCTACTAGTGTTGTTGTTGTCAAGAAGTGATACGAGAATGGTTTGGTTTGGGGTTGATAGGATGTCGTCAAGTGCTGGAAATGCATCTTTGTTTGATAACCATTCCAATTCTTCCTCTGCAAATTCCTGAATAACAACGTGAATCTTACATTATTACTCTTTCTTCAACTCAAGATTCATAAAGGTTCCATCTTTTTACAGATTCCTCCCAAATAAAAAGTATTTTTAGCAAAATTTGCAGAAAACTAGACACGTGCTACTATCGTTTTTCGTTTTTGAAGTACATAGTCACAAACCAGTAATCTTTCTTCAACTCAAGACTCAAAAAGCTTCAATCTTTTACCATATTCCCCCAAACTAAATCGCTATTAGCAAACAAGTACACAAAAAATGACATGGGCTAGTATCTTTTTCTCACACCAACAAACACATTTCGACACTTTCTTCAACTCAAGAATCATTAAGCTTCAATCTTATACCAAATACACCCCTCATTCTATTTTTAGGTGGTGTTTGTTTAAGCTTATATATGCCCTCATAAGCTTATTTGACTCGGCTTATATTCCATATGACCTTTTTTTCTCTTATTTTTAAGGTCATAAGCCATCAAATAAGCCATAAAAATATGAACTTATGAAATATAAGTCGAAAACCAAATTAGCTCATAAGCACAAAAGTAGACATGGGTTACTATCACTTTTTAAACCTAGTACTCACAAACAAACCACACACATTAACAAGTACATATACTTTCATTAAACATAGGGGGTTTTTGTTTTAAGCTTATTTGTGGGCTTATGAGCTTCTCTGTTTTCAGTTTATATTTCATAAGCTCAACTTTTTCGGCTTATTTTAAATTTGTGGGCTTATTTAAGTTTTTTATGACATAATAAACTCATATAAGCAAAAAATAAAGCCCATAAATAAGCTTAAACAAACACCCCTATAGTACTTATATCAAGAACAAACTGAGCTGAGGGTCTGAGTTAAAAAAAAGTCAACGAGTGGGTCAACGACAAGGGTTTAAGGATATACTTACAGGAAATGAAGGGTGAGAAGAAGGGGTTTTGTTGTTGTTGTCATCATCTTCTAAAGAAAAGTTGAGAAGGTCATCATCATCAATCAAACATGAGTTTGGGTCAGAAGCCATGTTTGTTTCAAACAAAAGTGTTTGGTTTTTAAGGAAGTTAAATTATCAACTACAACAACAACAACAAACAATGTTAATGTTGTTGTTTGTTGTGACTTGTGACTGCAAGCATAAAAAGTGAGTGAGGGATATACAGATGAATGGCAAGGAAAGGATGTCTTGTTTTTTGGACATTACTCTCTTCATTTCATTTTCACCCCTTGAAAATGTTTAACTCATCTATATGTTGCCAACACTTCAAAATACCTACTCGGTTAGGCTAGCTTGCATACACAGTCGATGACCCAAGTGATCTGGGTCGGCTGCCACGTCAGCTTTCTCCCTCCGGCGACCAGACATGACCAAAGTTGTTGATTTTTTATTTTTTATTTTTTTTATTTTTTATTTTTTTTTATTGCAATGGTTGGAAGGTTGGAAGGATTTTAAAATCGGTCGAATTTTAGACCGATGTTTGCTTTGGTGTTTGATCGACCGATATTGCTCGACCCATCCACAACCCACTCGACCGATCTCCAAATCGGTCGCTTGGAGTGACCAACCGATAT
The DNA here is from genome assembly GCA_021014915.2 of Artemisia tridentata subsp. tridentata. NCBI lineage: Eukaryota > Viridiplantae > Streptophyta > Magnoliopsida > Asterales > Asteraceae > Artemisia > Artemisia tridentata. The sequence goes on along the minus strand of CP139506.1, from coordinate 442,780,964 downwards.
TTAACGGCCGACTGTTTCTAGCCTTAGTCTCGCTTGCATACTTATATGTAAATCGTTGACAACTGACTATGTTGATCGGCAACTATGCTCTAGAGATTATACGTAGGCGATATTGTTGAGCTTCTTTTTTCTAGACTTACTAAACTGCTCACATTATGCTATTGTGACGAAACAAACAGTTTGAAAATATCTAACACTTTATGAAATGCACCTGATAACCTATAATCCTGAGTCCGCCACTGTTGATAACTGACTATGTTGATCGGCACTATGTTCTAGAGATTATAAGTAGGCGAGATATTGTTGATTGCAAAACTGCTCAAAAGATTGGCTGCTCATATTACGCTATTGTGACGAAACAAACAGTTTGAGAACTTGTAAGACTTTATGAACAATAGATACGATAATTACAACATTAGTCTAAAACTAATTTGGTTCCGAATTCTAAGTCGCGTAATCATTGTGTGCCATTAAGGGTTAAATGATGTGAACATGATTTCAAGCAAATGATTCAACGCTCTTTTTTATTATGTGTTTGAGAGATTTAAATGCTAACGAGAGTATACTTGATAAGGATTATGTTTTGATATTAGGAGTCATATTTGTATAATAGATGATTAAACGTTCTCATCTCTTTTATGTTATGAAATTTGTATATCTATTATATTCTTGACACAAACACCACCTTATCACAGTCAGTGGAGATTACCATACGGTTTTCCCTTTTCCCACATCATTTTATGACTCTAAATGTGTCGTGCGTGTTTTGCTTGTTCGCGCATGTCATTGTTTAGTGTGTTCGACTGTTCGTGTCATAACTTAGTGTTAGCGGTTAATGAGTGAATGTTAACTTTTCGATTCTCGTTGGTAAAAAGTTATATGGTAAAAGATGTATAAAGAAGATAATAAAGAGGATGTAAATGCAAATATCAAAGAAATGAAACTAGCTTTAAGGTTTATGTGTTTGGGCCGCCTAAACCCCAAACCGTGTTTGTGACCATGATACTACTTGTTTACCAGTTAGCCAATCGGAGGTTGACACGTGTACACTTGTTCAAAATCAAAAGTACAAAACCTTTTGACCCCCGGTGCATGCGCTAATTTTCACTACTGATTTGACTTTTGTTTTCAATCACACCATTTTGTCAAAAAACAACTTTAACATGTTTTAAATCATATCAAATCAAATCATTTAAATATGCCAATGATGATCAGCCCAGCTAGTTAGAGGCACTTCCGGTTTTACCCAAGGTTTTGAGTTCGATCATTAGGGATGGCAAGCCTTGGGGTTTTTCCCTCCGAATACTTGTAACGGCCCATGGTCAACATCTCGTTGTCTAAGGTACATGCAAGGCTTCACTATTATTCAGTGAGGCTTCCCAAATGTCGTATCCCGACTGAATGTTCGAAAAAAAATCATTTAAATATACTGTAGGAGACAATGAAAATTCATATCCTTTTATCATATCATATTGTAAAGTATTTTGTTAAAAGGAAAGACAAAAAATATGAACCAAATTTTTTATTCTAAAAAGTTTAATGATCTATCAATACAAAAGTTAAATGATTTTGAGACCTAAAGTTAAGGTTAAGGGATTGTGTGTTTAAGCTTATATAGCGGGCTTATATCTTATTTGGATCTCGATTTATGTTTTATAGCTAACTTTTTGTAGTTTTTTTCGTCTTATATAAGCTTATCATGAAACATAAGCCGAAAACCAAATAAGTAATAAACCTCCGCTACATAAGCTTAAACAAACACCTCTTAAATATATGTTTAAATTTATTCGAAAGCCTTTTAATGGTTGTAGACTTGTAGCAAATGAACCTATCTTTTCCCAACCAACAAAATACTCTCACACACAAGTTTAAGTATTAAAGTAATAAAATTACCTTAAGTTTTATGTTGAGAGATTAAATCATATTTTAATATCAAAACCATGATATAATAAGGATTTTAAAGCTATATACGAAGAGTGTGTTTCCATTATAAGCACATAAAGTTTAGCCATAAACAAAAGTATTAGTATGTGGGTATTTAAGTTTCTTGTTAAAAAATATTTTTTCATCTTAAAATGCGTGCTTATATATTTATTTTTAGGTTATCAAAAAATATAAGTTACCATAACATATGTTTACATCATATTTCAACGAATCAAAACAGATTTTAGTTGATAAATAACCTACTTTATTGGTTAAATTGTGAAAATTGTAGTTAACGGACATTTCTAAAATTTTATGTATTTTTAAAGTGAACACTTATCAGTTCGGACGAAGAATAAAGAGAAAAAGCAATTTAAATTCAAGTTTGTCATGTTTTTTTGGGCTCTAGCCAATTGGAGAATATGCTGCAGCAGTATCACTTTTAATGATTTAATGATAAAATAGGGGGAAAATATGCTAAACAATGGTCACAAAAAATGGTGAGCAGAACACCTATAAAGTTGATTAATACCAATATACAATAAATTTCCCAAGTGTAAATCTATAAAAACCTACACCTGACTAAAATGGGCATAAGACTTAATATCGTATCATTCAAAAATGCACTGATGGGAGATAAAAGTCTCGTTTGAGAGTAACTCAACCATACGTTGCTCTAACCTTTTGGCTCCTGAACCCGGCTTCAAAACATCAGCATCACCCCAAACGCTGCAAGCTTCATCATTAGACTCACCACCTAAGCACCAACCACCTGCAACCGGTTTACCTTGACCACGGTTTAATAGTTCTTTGTCGATTCGGTCAAGAATTGGATCATCAGGAAGAAATGGAGAAGCGAAAGCTGAACCACTGTTGATTAGGTCACTGAAATCATCTGAGTGGAGTAACCTTGGTTCGTGTTTTGTCTCGTATGCAGAATATTGCAAATTGTGGTTTACAACTGTTCTGTTTAATTGAGGTGAATTACATAGAACGGTTGGGAAGTATACAGAGTCAGATGAAAGACTGTTGGATAAATACATAAGTAGGGTCCGGGGCAAGTTTTCTGTTCCTAAGATGCAATACTCAACAAACTTGCGGCTCAATATAGATGTAGGTGAGCCTGCAGAACATAAATATAACATTTGTCAACAATTAGACTACGTTTGGCGATTTTCATGCAATTATGAAAACCCCAAGGTATTCAGGGAAATTCATCAAAAGAGCCACGTTACATGTAGTCAATTAGTAAAAGTATAAAACTGACGACTTTCCTGTGAACAGACGGTAAGCATCTGGCAATGGTCGTCTTTGAGTGCCATAAAAGATCTCACTCTGCTCAGCAAGAAACAGCCCGGGGTCAACGACCACAGGTTTCAAAATACGTGACCTGTAAACAATGCAAATACATAATTATATCTATATCATAAAACTCGATAATAAAGTAAAGGTAGGATGGAATACTCTTTCCAGCCGATGTAGCTTGTGTGATTCACAAAGTTGAGATCTTTAGGCATGTATGATAGAATGTGAAGAAGATCTGGAAAACAAACACAAAGGCAAGGTATATAAAGATCAGTACTTTATGAAGAACTTTTAAGCCAACAAATACTCACAAATTGCAAATATAAGATTGCGACTAAATACCACAGAACCCGCAAATGAAAAATACTGCAAGAATGATCTCAAGGGGTGTTTGGCATGGTTTTGTGAACGTGATAATGTGATATGGAATAATCATGAGATGATTACACATGGCAAAATGAAGAGATAGCTAGTGTATTTCAAATGTCAAAGTTTTGTAGTTAGGAGGATGAATTAGGCGCAAGTTTTAGGACAATGTAGCAATGATCAATAGATAGTCATATGTAACAAAACATCAGTTTGTAGAAGTTAGTATTTGGACGTGCTTTTGGTGATTAAAGTCGTGATGATCATATAATCAGTTCTTGGAGTGTTCGTTAACTTCTCATTATTTAAATATTTAGGGATGTTTGGGATTGTCTTAAAGTGATTAAAGTTTTGAAAGAACACGGTTTGCATAATCTACTCTCGAATTGATTATTTCCCTATGTATAATCAGGTTCATCCAAAAACTCAAAATTGATTCTCTGTTTCGAGAACAAAATAATCAGATTAAGCAAGTCTGCAAACACTATTCCATATATCATAATAATCATAACCAATTTGTTGCTACAACTCCTAAACTGGAAGATAATGAAAAACAGTTCAACTATACCCAATCACTTAAAAACTACTACCTACGACATGAAACGAGAGTAACCATATAATCATTCCCAATACACAATGCCAAACACCGTCTCACTACAATAGCAACAACCACCACAACAAGAAGCCTTTTTAATCCACACTACTTACAAAAATGCAACCTTTTTCTGGCAGCAACACTCATTTTAGGCTCTATCAACTAACAAAAGTAAGAGCGTGTTTTGGATCGCTTACTTAAGTGCTTATCTACTTAAGTGCGTATTCTACTCAAAAATAAGCACTTTAGACTAAGCAATCCTAAGCACCCCCTAAATCGAAATTCTAAACAGTAAGAAGCCTTTAATCTACTGACAAAACCGGAACCTTTTTTTAACGGGGTCCAAAATGAAATTCATTTTCGCCTCTATCAACAACACCAATACCAAATCCAGCCAGAGTAGGGTATGGGGGAGGTAAGATGCAGACGGTCACACCCCTACCCGTTGGTAAAGGGAACTGCTTATTTACATCTAACAAAACTAATAGGGTGTTTAGAATTGCTCATGTACGTGCTAATCTACTTACTTTTAAGCATATAAGCAGTTTGGCGTGTTTAGCCAAAAAGAACTGCTTATTTACTTATGTTACACCAAAATGAGCACTTTAGAATAAGCAATCCTAATTTGTATGCTAATGATTACACAGCTAGCGCTTACTCCTACTATCCTAAACACGCCATAAATCAAAATTCTAAACATCAAAACATAGAAACAGTTACCAAACTAGTTAAAAAAAGTTACCATCTTGAGTAACAAGTGGATAATCATTCGCATTCAAATTAACAAACCAATCCCAGTCCTCACACAGCTTCAACAAAATCGCCGCACCATGTAAAACAGCCGAGACAGCACTCGACCCTTTACTCGACACCATATCCGATTTCCCAACCACATTCACATTCTGTGCAGCCCAAAAGACCTTAACACCCTGCACATACAACGCCAACTTATCGCGCTCCTTTTGACTAGCAGACTGATCCAAATGCAACAAGTACTGGTTCCTAGGATGGTAAACTGCTAACAGCAGTCTTATTATTCGACCCGAGTCGTTTTTCGAGCCCGAAATCAGGTATGAGATGATGGGTGGTGATGGGTCAGTTTTGTTATTGAATAAGAGCTGGTGGTTGTGGTATTGGATTTTGTGAGGGAAGAGATGTGGGTCTGAGAATGATGGTGGTGGTGGTGGTGGTTGTGTGGTGGTTAGGAAGATGGTGATGAGGAGGATGAGTGTTGTGATGGTTATGATGATGGTTGTGGTGGTTGTTGGTGATGGGGTTTGCATTCTAATCATGGGTTAGTGCTAAAGTTTGAATCTTGATTTGGGTTTTAAAAATCTTGATTTGCGGTGGTTGTTTATGGTGGTTATTGGTGGTTGGTTATGGTGATGATGGTGGTTGAGATGGGTTTTGTTTTTTATTGTTGGGTTAGTGATAAAGTTTGAATCTTGATGTGTATAAAGACTGGTTTTTGAAATCTTGAATTGTGGTGGTTGTTTATGGTGGTGATGGTGGTGGTTGGGTATTTGTTATGGGTTTTGTGTTGGTCTTTGATGGTTAATAGAAAAGAGGGTATATCAGGTTTGAGTCCGTGTGACGAAATCAGTGTTTTTAAGTCCCGTAAATTAGTCGGTTAAAAGAAAATGACGGTAAATATTAAATCTTGGTGATGGTGGTTGTGTTCTATTGGTGGGTTAGTCGTAAAGATTGAATCTTGATGTGGGTTTTAAAAATCTTGGATTGTGGTAGTCTGTCAAGTAGATTAGTCAGTTAAAATGTCGAAAATTATTTTATTAAAAAAGTAGTGATAAAGATTTGAAATCTTGAATTGTGGTGGTTGTTTATGATGGGTGATAAAAGATTTAATACCCGGTTCGAGTCTGTGTAACTGCGTGCTTTAATTTAACGGGCTAAAATGTTGAAACTCTGATACTAAAACGAAGAATAAATAACAATAAAGATTGTATCTTGATGTGTATAAAAATTAGGGTGTTGACTGTTGAGTGTGGTGGTTAATGGTGGTTGTTTATGGAGAGGGTACTTATAAATATGTTGTGAATTTGTCCGTCCACATTTTGTTTTGGTTAAATTCAACTTTGGTACATCATTTTCAAGATTTTGAGGCATAGTGTCAATTTAATAATAGTTGGTGTGTGAGTGGGTGTGCTTGGATTAAAAAACTAATGACTTAATTCAAACGTTAGCTTATTCTTCTACATCAATTTAAGCATAGATTCTCATTTCCTTTTAGTTTACTTTCAAAAGTATGTTTAGTGTAAAGAAAATATTGAAAGGTTAAGTTTAATTTAGAAAACTAAAATATAAACTTTGTTTAGTTGTCAAATTTTTTGCTTTAAAGAAAACAAGCTTTTACACACTCTTGAAATAGCCAATTCATTATTTAAGAGATGATCCATTTTGATAAAGATCTGCTTCAAATTTTAACTTTATCTTTAGTAGTAGCTAAAATATATATATATATATATATATATATATATATATATATATAGTGAGACTTTCTTGTGAGAACCATCTTATCTGCGAGAACTGACAGAACCATCAAAAACATGCATGCACGCCTTCAATATTTGTATTTTTGCACATATGTTCTAAAAACAACATATATATTTTTTTTTAAAACATGGTTGTTCTAAAGAATTTGATAAGAAATTGGAAATACAAAATTTTTCTTTGAAGGTGTGCATGTATGTTCTTATAAGGCGTGCAATGGCAATATTGCGGCCGGTGTGTAAGGTTTTTGTGAAAAAAGAGGATGAGTTCATGATGATATTGAAGAACATAGGTAGATACTTACGGTTATTGATGATTTACATGTATTTTTATTTTATTTTAAAATGCGTGCATGTATGTTTTTGGTGGTTCTGTCAGTTCTCGCAGATAAGATGGTTCTCGCAAGAAAGTCTCCCTATATATATATATATATATATATATATATATATATATATATATATATATATATATATATATATATATTTAAAATTAAAAATAAAAAATAAAAAAAATAAAAAAATGCGCATGTTAGCAAAGTAGCATTTGGTGCACATTAGCCATCCATCACATCCAAATCTTATATGCTAAAATATTTAGTTGTCTTATAAATACAAAGTGCTCATGATTAATGTGGGAGGCTTCATGTGTAAGTACATTAGTTTAATGTTCATGCTTAAGGGTAAGTACATAGGAGCTAAAATTAGTGATTCGAGTAATTGAATGTGTGTATTAGGAGTCTTTATTATAGTGTAATAATGCAGCTGAAGATGAAGTGTTTGGTGTTTATGTGGTAAGTACATATGACCTACATTTAGTGCTTCGAATGGGGAATGTGAAGTGTTGTTGCATTGAAACTCACACGATTAATTGCAGGTATACAAACAATCTCTATTCATGCTCATGCAACTATAAAAAGGCACAACAATGAAGCTTTTGGTGCTCCCATTGTTTGTGATTGGTTTTGCTCTCATTGTAGTTGGATTAAATGTCATTGTTTGATTTTGAGTTACATGTTTTGGAAATTTTATATGACGTTTTGCGCCTAAACATCATAGCCTAACAACCGAACATTAAACGAATCTTAATCTTATTTTGTTGCCATGTTACAACTACAGCGAAAGAAGAGGAGACAGGAGGTGGGGACGAAGGAAAAGGAGAGGGAAAGAAGGAAGTTGTAGAGAGAATGGATGTTATGGACACGCAAAAATGATGTATCATCATCAGTTTCCACCATTGTATGTCATGGAAAGAATTCCACCACCTCTCTCTGATGAGAATCCAAATGTAAGCAGAAGCCAAGGCCTCATCTACTTAACAATTAAGGATATTTGAATATGATACCTCGACTTTAAGTTCATAATCATTGGTATTAAATCAACAACTTTTATTTGAGTGATTGCTTCCCTCGAATATGTTGTCTCAAACGAGTTCGTCCCGTCTCAGCAGACAAGCAAAGATGGATCAAATATGGAAGTAATTTATTTGCATCTTTTGTTATTATGTGTTTTATACATTATTATTGTGGGTGGGTTGGAAGGTTAGATTGAGTTGTTTCAAATTGAGGTGATCAGAAAGAAATAGAAATTGTCCTAGAAATTTGTACCTTCAATGTTGTACCTTCATTGGTATTAAATCAGCAACTTTTATTTGAGTGATTGCTTCCCTCGAATATGTTGTCTCAAACGAGTTCGTCCCGTCTCAGCAGACAAGCAAAGATGGATCAAATATGGAAGTAATTTATTTGCATCTTTGGTTTTTATACATTATTATTGTGGGTGTGTTGGAAGGTTAGATTGAGTTGTTTCAAATTGAGTTGATCAGAAAGAAATAGAAATTGTCCTAGAAATTTGTACCTTCAGTGTTGTTTCAAATATGATACAAATGTTAATATTGATTCAGTAATGATCAATTGTGTGAGCAAATTAGATCAGGGGATTTATGCATTACGAAGACAACTTTAGGTTCTTTTACATGTGTCTGACGCAGTTTAAGCCTCTTGGTAATTTTAATTGAGTATTGATTTTACCTGATCTAGATAAAACATGACGAATGTATATTTAGATGACCATTTTAGCTGAGTTTGAGCGTCTCTTGACCCATTCATAAGTAAATGAGTTGAAAATTCCCCTCTAATGATTGTATATTTAGATCATGAGATTAAGGATTCTGATCTTGATTCTTGCAGATTATGGTGCAACAACAGAGAAAAGATCTTCACATGAACATCCCTGCTGCAGTTTAATGCATGATAAAGGAACACACGGAAGAAGATATTAACAAGAAATACTAGAATGAGATTTAATGAGCAAGTTTTGTTTTTCATGATATGGGTATTGTTTTACTTATGTTTTTGAGTAATTTATTGATGTTATAATGGGTATGTTTCAGTTGTAAATTACCTGTATTTGGTAACTAAGTTACAAACACCACACCTGGATCAAATATAGCAAATGGATGCGATGTGCATTTAATTACAGGTAATCTTCTTTGGATATTCATAATGTAACTTTGCAAATCTTTGTAGATAAGTTGTTTGGGTAGTCGATTAGTTTCAGATTTCTAACTTATGTAGTGAATCATTGATAAGAAAAAGTTTAATACCATTCCCATCTATGATAGAGGTAACACAGGTTCAGGACGATCGCTCGATTGGGAAACCAGATTAAGAGTTCTTGGAACAGTGCAAGGGATTGCTCATATTCATTCTGGAAATGATGGAAACATCAGTTCCTCCAATGTCCTTCTCAACCAAGACAATGATCGCTGAGTAACTAATTTTGGGTTAACTCCACTTATGGGCATTCCTACACTCCCTCTTCGAGCATCAGGTTATGAAAGCACTAGAGGTAATTGATACCAAAAAAGGTTCTCAACAATCGGAAGTCTAGAGATTTGGTGTTCTATTACTTGAAATGCTGGCAGGGAAAGCACCAGTTCAATCAGCAGCAGGGCAAGATGAGGTGGTAGATATTCCGAGGTGGGTCCAATCTATGGTTCGAGAAGAGTGGACCGCTGAGGTATTTGATGCGGAGCTTATAAAGTACCAGGATATTGTAGAAAAAGAAATGGTGCAAATGCCAAACACCACTTATCAAGCGACATATTTTCTGCTTATTAGAATAGATGTATCTATGTACATAATTGAATATATAGTGATAGCTTCAAATTTAACATTTTGCGGTTATGACTGTTGTTTGTTGTTGGCATTGGCATATGTCTTTGTTAATACAAATATCGTACTAAAAACGTTATTTATATTTTACGATCTTTACTTAGTTTTGTTAATGACAATTACAAAGTATATCTTTAACAAATTATAAATACTAGCTAAAGTCACTTTAAAACACATTTTACATTTCACAAGATTACTTAGAATTACATTTTACACATCTACTAGTTTATTTCCTTAAAAGGAAACTTTATTTTTAAAATGATACAATGATATCATGGCATGCATCATACATAGATTATGTGATATCTTAGTTAGATCTTCAAGCAAGATAGTTGACTTTGGAAGATCTTGATATGAAAACACAAAGATATGGAAAGATTGTGGAAGATTTGGAGAGATTTGAAAAATCTCTTAGCTGTCATTTTGGCGGAACCAAACGACATCAAAGACGGATCCCTTTTATGGGATCCGCCGAATCCGCCGGCTGTTCACCAGCTTGCCTATAAATAGCAAGCTGATCATTTGGACACACCATCACTCATATAGCCTAATATTCATACTCATTCATTTACATATTATCTAACCCTCATCATTCATTCATTTCATTTGATCTTTCTTTTGTAGCAAAGGAGATTAAGCATCAAGGTTCAACACAGACGTGTAAAACCTTTAGCATAGTTACTGTGTGATATAGTTGTAGTTCACACATCATTATTTGTATCATTTATCTCAGTGAGTGTGGTTAGTGTTTTAGTCCTCAAAACACAAAGAGTGTAGGGAGTGGTTGTACCCTTGTGAAAGAACCAAACGGGAGTGGTTGAACCCTTGTAAAGAACTCGACATCTAGCTTAGTGTCGGTAATTGTATAGGCGACGTTAGGTTGGTTCTGCCTTGAATTAGAACTCGGTGTTTAGCTTAATACCGGAAAAGGAAGTAAGCAACGTGTAAAGGTTTTCTCCACCTAGAAGAGAGTTTTTTCTTAGTGAAGAATAACTCTCGAGTTAGAGGCTCGAGGAGTGGAGTAGGGCAAGGAAGAGAGTCCTTGTAGCCGAACCACTATAAACATACGTGTTGTGTGGTTTGATCTTTCCTCTCTTTACTTTTCATATATATTGTGTGAATATTTGTTTGTGCTTGTTTCCTTTGAATTAACATAGAGTAACAAAGCGAATTAATTTTAAACGGTAAAACTATTCAACCCCCCCCCCTTCTAGTTTTCCACAATTGGCATCAAGAGCTACGTTACTTAAGATTTTTAAAATATATTGTATTTTAAAACTTAAAACGATCCATTGATTTTGAAAACTTTAAAGAAGGGCAATCTATGCAAAGACCACCTTTATTTGAACCAATTTGTTTTATTTATTGGAAAAATCGCTTTGAGACTTATGTGAAGTCAAAGGATATAGATCTATGGTATATAATTGTTGAGGGTGATTACAAGGCCATAAGTAATGATATTTCGAGTGGTCGGGATGTAGGAACTTCTCTTACTCGTCACAGTGATGAGCAAAAGAAGTTGATTGCCAAAAATAATGAAGCCAAAATGATGCTTTACAATGCTTTACCTAAGAAAGAATATGAAAGAGTTTTTATGTGTAAAACGGCTAAAGATATTTGGCAATCTCTAATTATCACTCATCAAGGGAACTCACAAGTCAAAGATAACAAAATTGATCTTCTTGTTCAACAATATGAACAATTTGTTATCTCTGAAAATGAGACCATTGATAGTGCGTTCGCTAGATTTAATACTATTATTACATCACTTAAAGCACTTGACGAATCTTTTTCCAGTAAGAATTTTGTCAGAAAATTTCTAAGAGCACTCCATCCGAAGTGGAGAGCAAAAGTGACAGCTATTGAAGAATCCAAGGATCTTTCAAGCATGACACTGGATGAGCTTATAGGAAATCTCAAAGTTCAGGAAATGGTGATGGAAAAAGATTCAGAAATAGTTAAAGGCAAAAAGGAGAAGATGAAGTCCATTGCCCTAAAAGCTAAAGTTGAGTCAAGTGATGATGAAGAGTCTTGTTCTAATAGCGAAGACGAAGAGTATGCCATGGCCGTAAGAGATTTCAAGAAATTCTTTAGGAGACGAGGAAAGTTCGTAAGACCACCTCGTGAAGAAAAGAAATCCTTCCGAAAAGACCGTGATGATAGAAAAGGCAAGTTAGATAGGAAGTGCTACAGGTGTGGAGATTCTGGTCACTTTATAGGTGAATGTCCAAAGCCTCCAAAGAACAAGTCTCAAAAAGCATTTGTTAGTGTAGCTTGGAGTGATAGTGAAGGAGATGATGATGAGCCTAAGAACAACGAAGTTGCCCTTATGGCTCATGACACAGAAGAGGTACATTCTGACTCATACTCCTCTATAGATGATGAAACCTTAGAAGTAGAATATAACAAACTATGTGATATAACATTAAAAATCATCAACAAAAACAAATTCTTGAAAACTAAAACAACACTTTTAGAAAATGAAGTGTATTGGCTTAAAGAAAAAGAGATACGAATGGAAAAAGGCAAAAATAGTAAAGATACATGTGTCTCTTGTCAAGAACTAAAATTAGAATTAGATGCACTAAAAACCACACAGGAAGTTCTCATTAAGCAAAACTCTAAGTTTAAAAGGTTTGATAAAAACATAAGTTGTGCAGATGAGATAATGAAGATGCAAAAACTTCCTCATGATAAAACCGGACTAGGTTTTATGAAACTAGAAACCTTAGGTGACTTTAAGAAACAAACTGTGAATGAAAAAGAAACTGTTTCAACCAAGTCAGAAACCCACGGATCTGACGGATCCAAAGTCTTGGATCCGCCAGTTGTACCCAAGGGATCCGCGGGTACATAAGTTGAACAGAAGGATCTTAAAACGAACCGTACTGAATTTGTCAAGGTCACTAGAAAACCTAGTACTAGTATAAATAATAACAAGCTAAAACCAGCTGTTTCTATAGGAAGAGGTCAAGCTAGGAATGAGTATAGAGTTAAAACAACTCAACAGAGACCTCAAACTAGTTTTCCCAAACACCCCTTTCCTAAGAGTAATGTTAACTCACAACATCATTATCAAAATAATTGGAACCAAAATATGCCTAGAAACTTCCAAGGTCCCAATTACATGCCATGGAACAATTGTCCTCCATTTGCTTACATGAACCATGATAATGTTATGTTTAACCCAAACGGACCCATGAGATATTGGGGACCAAACGCTTGAGTCTTTCTTGAACTTAGGTATGCTTAAAAGTTGAACTAGAACTTGATGAGTGGATCAAAGATAGTGGGTGTTCAAGACATATGACGGGAAACAAAAGCCTTTTCTCAACCTACCAAGTGTACGACGGAGGTAATGTCACATTTGGTAGGAAGCTTAAAAGTAAAATCATCAGAAAAGGTACGATCTCTCATGACTCTCTCTCTATTGATGATGTTGCTCATGTTGATAATTTAGGTTTTAACTTGCTTAGTATAAGTCAATTGTGCCGCAAAAAGTATAACGTCCTTTTCAGTGAAAATGGAAGTAAAATACTTAAAGACGGCATAATAGTAGGAAAAGGTGTTTTGAAAAATAACGTATATGTTATGAAATTAGATAAAACACCTAAAGACAAGCTTTGTCTTACCTCTTTGGACGAAAACTCAACTCTATGGCATCGACGTTTAGGTCATGCCAATATGAGGCTAATTCAATCCTTATCATCTAAGGAACTTGTTAAGAACCTACCCAAGTTGAAATATGACCAACACTTTTGTGATGCTTGCAAAATTAGGAAACAAGCTCATAATAGCCATAAGGCTAAAAATATGGTGTCTACATCTAGGTGTCTAGAATTATTGCATATGGATTTGTTTGGTCCATCCGCTATACAAAGTTATGGGGGTAACTTTTATACTTTGGTTATAGTGGATGATTACTCTAGGTATACATGGACTAAATTTTTGAAAACCAAAAATGATGCCTTTGATAAATTTGAAATTCTAAGCAAGAAAATTCAAAATCAAATAGGAAGTAACATAGTATCTATTAGAACCGACCATGGTCGAGAATTTGACAACGAAATCCAATTCGGAACATTTTGTGATAATAATGGAATAACACATAATTTCTCGGCTCCTCGAACTCCACAATCTAATGGTGTAGTAGAACGGAAAAATAGGACAATTCAAGAAATGAGTAGAACTATGTTAAATGAACAAAACATACCTCAAAAGTTTTGGTGTCACGCAGTAGATACTTCCACATATATCCTAAATAGAGTTTTAATTAGATCATTTTTAAATAAAACTCCTTATGAACTTTATCGAGGCAAAAAGCTTGCTTTAGGATATTTTAGAGTTTTTGGAAGCAAGTGCTTCATTTTAAACACAAAAGATTATCTCACCAAGTTCGACCCAAAGTCGTATGAAGGTGTATTTCTTGGGTACTCACAAAACAGTAAAGCATATATAGTCTTGAACAAAGAAACCTTAAGAGTCGAGGAATCGTTGAACGTAACATTTGACGAAAGTCCACCTCCCTCTAAGACATCACCTTTGGTAGATGATGACTTGGTTGAAAGCCAAATGGTTGAAAACATAGAAAATGTTGAAAATGATAATGAAGATGAACCAGTAAAAAGAGATATAGTAAATATCAAATAAACAAAAAGTCATCCATTAGAAAACGTCATAGGAAAACTTAATGAAAGAACATTAAGATCTAAAGCTCAAAATGAAAGTAATTACTTTTGTTTTATTTCAACAATTGAGCCTAAAAATATAAATGAAGCTATAAAAGATGAATCTTGGGTAATTGCTATGCAAGAGGAATTAAATCAATTTGTTAGGAATGACGTTTGGACTTTAGTTCCACAACCTAAAAATCAAACCATTATCGGTACCAAATGGGTTTTTAGAAATAAAATGGATGAAAATGGCGTAGTATCTAGAAACAAGGCTAGGCTAGTAGCACAAGGCTACAATCAACAAGAAGGTATAGATTACGATGAAACATTTGCACCCGTAGCTAGACTTGAGTCTATTAGAATACTACTTGCATATGCATGTGCACATGATTTTAAATTATTTCAAATGGATGTCAAAAGTGCATTCTTAAACGGACTTATAACTGAAGAAGTATATGTTGCACAACCTCCCGACTTTGCCGATTTTGAAAAACCTAATCATGTTTACAAACTAAAGAAAGCTTTATACGGACTTAAGCAAGCACCAAAAGCTTGGTATGATCGACTTAAGACCTTCTTAGTTGACCATAAGTACACCATGGGCCTAGTAGACAACACTCTCTTTACCAAGAAAAAGGGATCACATATCATCATCGTCCAGATATATGTGGATGACATTATATTCGGCTCAACTTGTCAAGAGTTATGCGACGATTTCTCAAAAATCATGCATGACGAGTTTGAAATGAGTATGATGGGGGAGCTAAACTTTTTCTTAGGTCTCCAAATTAAACAATTAGAAGATGGGATATTCTTCAACTAATCAAAATATATCAAAGATATGCTTAAGAAGTTTGGTCTTGAAGACTCAAAACCAATGAAAACACCCATGTCCTCCGAAACCAAACTCACAAAGGATGAAGAAAATGAATCCGTAGATAGCACTAAATATAGGGGAATGATTGGTAGTTTACTCTATCTTACGGCTAGTAGGCCGGACATTATGTTTAGTGTTTGTCTATGTGCACGTTTTCAAGAAGATCCCAAAATATCCCATCTTGAAGCCGTTAAACGGATATTTAGATACATTAAAGGTACTACACATTTAGGATTATGGTATCCCAAAGGAACGGGTATAGAAACCATAGTGTATGCCGATTCAAATCATGTTGGTGACTATGTTGATAGGAAAAGTACTAGCGGTATTTGTACTTTTGTAGGACATTGTCTCACCTCATGGTTCGCTAAGAAACAAACGGCCCTTGCAATTTCAACAACCGAGGCAGAGTATGTGTCTGCAGGAAAGGCGTTTCAACAAGTACTGTAGATGAAACAAGCTCTCGTAGACTATGGAATTGAACTCAAAGACATCCCCATTCTTTGTGACAACAAAGGAGCTATCGACCTCAGCAAAAATACGGTCCAACACGCTAGAACCAAACACATTGAAATACGTCATCATTTCCTACGCGACAATGTTCAGAAGGGAAACATCTCAATTGAGAAAGTTTTCTCAGAGGACAACATTGCCGACATCCTCTCAAAACCTCTCCAAAGAGAACCTTTCAACTACCTTAGACTTGGATTAGGATTAATGGAACCTAGTGATTAGATAAAACAGTAGCGTAAATCTTAGTTTAACCAAACTCGACACTAAACCAAAAATTGTGTTCTGATCCCGCAGATCCAAACGATAACAAAGGCGGATCCTTTGTTTTGGATCCGCCGGATCCGTCACATGCACAGGTTGTTTTATTATATAATAAACAACACCAAGTACTATTCATCACTCTCCTAAAACTTATCACCTACTGAATTCGTTTCATACTTCACCACAATCATAATTTAGGTTATTTTCTTCCACAAATTTGTGCTCCAAACATCACTGTAAGTATCCTTATCATGTTTATACTCCTGATCTGCGTCTAGGATTTCTATTTCATGCACAAAATCAAAACTTGGGGAATATGCATAATTCTTGTAAAATCATTGATCACTACGAAAAGAACCATCACTTTCACTGTCGAAAATATCCTCAGACTCACTTGGGATTGGGATAAGGTTCTCAGCACTAGACTTTATGAATTCGTCCGATTCCTTTTCAGGAATAGTGCTAATATGCTCATCCCCCATAATAAGAGAGTCCTCGGAGTCCACAGACTGTAAGATGGGTGTGATTGCTATAGACTGAGGGAGTTGAGAAATGATATCACTCAAAGGAATAATACTCTCCTCGTCGTCCTCCTCATCAATATTGCTAGCAAAAATGGATTTTATACGTTCCATTTGCTCTTCTGCTAGCAATTCTGCAATACTCTTGTCTTCCTGCCTTTTCTGGACAGGTGTGATTGCAGCTGACAAATTCTTGCAAACTCCCCACATAGAATCTTCATCATCGTCATCGCAAATGAAAGTTTGACGATATTTGGAACTTATTCTAGCTGTTTGTTCTTCAGCTAGAAGTCCTCCATAAGTTTTCTGATGGGGATCTTCTTGGGGAAGTTTAATCACCAAAGCCTTAAAATCTTTTATTGAATCAAGAAGATCATGGAGAACTTCTTGTGGAATTGGCTGAGGTGGTGTTTGATTTATTTGATACTGTGGAGGTTGGTCATGACAAGAATAGTCATAATTGTCACAAGGGCCATGCTCATAGACAAGCGGGTTCCTCGTTTGACAATCAGAACTATAGTGAGGACCTCCACAATACTCACAAAGATCATTTGGCATATTTTGAAATGATGTATCATTGAAGTTTTGATAACACGGCTCTTGCCAAAATGAATCCTGAGAAGGGGTACTGAAATCGTTGTGAAAATCTGGATAATCAAGTGTATTTTGGATTTCAGAAGTGCAACATATGCAAAGTCCATGAGTAAACCCACATCCTTTGCAAAAACATCGTTCACACTGTGAATCATCCCCCAACGGATCTCCACATATAAAACAATTATGCTGAGTGAGTGAAGATGGCTGGGGTTGTGGAGGGTGTTCGGGAAGACTTTGAGTATTATCGATGGAATTAAGCTTTTCTTCGAGGGCTACTTTACACCAATAACAAGATCCTTTTGGTGCATGATTTCCACACCGCTCACACTTACACTTGGAACAACGAAGATTATCACCCATTGGACCTTTACAATCAAAACAGTGATAGCCCAGTGACGACATGAAAATTAAATATTAAGGAGGGTTAAGAAGATAGAATCAAACGGTTTAAGAGGATGAGGAAAAATATTTTTGGGTTTTTTTTTTTTTTTTTTTTTTTTTTTTTTTGGATTTTTTGAAAAAAACTTAAACCTTAAATCAAACAAGCGTACGGTAGCTCTCTGAAAGAAAAACGCACAGAGTGGCGGAGGAGCAAAGGTGGGCAATAAATGCTCCTTAAAAACCCGCTCCTTTCGGTTTGTCAATTTAATGGCAAACCTCCTGAAACCTCCGTTAGAGTTTGTTTATCAATCAAAGGTGAGCCGAATTCGCAAGCGACACAAAGGCAAGTTTTAATCTGATGTTTGGGAACTTATTATGATAATACTCCAAGTTGAGGAATATTATTTTGATTTTGCTTTTATCTTTTATTTAACAATAAAACGGAAAATGTTTTTGGGTTTTTTATTTTTATATGATATTATATATATAAAAGAAAAGAAAAATATTTTTGTATTTTATATGTTTATGAAAGTGGAAACTTCTGAAAGAAGGATCTCAAGTCACTAATCGTTAAAAATCTCAACGATATTGTCGCAACACTACCTCCCCGGCAGCGGCGCCAAAATTTGATCCGTGCTAAAGTGTATATAAATAATATCAGACGGATACACGTGAATAAAGACAAATTACCCCTTTAGGAAAAAGGCTAACTTGCAAAAACTCACGTTTGTGATATGTGTGATACCAGGTAAGTGATTACCCGGGTCTTGTCCAAACGAGGTGTGAATGGGCAATTGTTTAAGGTTTAGAATTAGAGTGACTGATGTTTGGAATATGGAATTTTGATTTTTTTTTTTAATTCTAATTAACAAATGAGAAACAAATTCTCACAAGAAAATTAAGATTAACACAATTTATATAAAAAACGCGAAACAGGAATTCTAAAAACGGGATTAAAAAGTAAAATCTAAAATTATAAATCTTACAAGTACCAAATTATTTTTCTTAAGTTATAAATAACAAAAGAAAATTTTAGAAAAAAGATTTATATTTTTCTGACTTTTATATTTTTTATTATGAATTAAAAACTATTAGAAACTAATTAAAAGGTTTAAAAATAGTAAATGACTTTAGAAAAATATGAAAAATTGCAGGTAAATCTAAAATATTATTCTTAATCTAGGAAAAATAAAATCAGAAGTTATCTAAACCCTAATAAGCAAATGGGCTAATAAGCAGTTTGGAAATAAGCACTAAAATAAGCACTTAAGCACTAAAAAATACCACAAGCTCAGAAATAGTTCAAACAACTTATTTAAGCATAAAACAACTGATTAAGTCCAGATTATCACTTGGAATAAGCAGATAAGCAGTTGAGCAGTATCACAATTTATGCATAAATGACAGTTAAAACCCCTACTTGCAGATCAAAATAAGCACTTCAAATAAGCTGATAAGTGGAAACTTATGGGGGCAAAAGCTTCTTAGTACTATAGGCTACACTAAAAACCAAAAATGCCCAAATTCCCAGATCAATAGCTTATTCAAATTTGCCCTAGATCAGATGGTCTGGAAACCAAAAACTGATGCAGGTATGTGCAGTTCCAAGAGGGCTTATTGCAGACAAATTATAAGCTAGTGAATAAGCTATGAATCAGAATCCAAACTCAGAAACTAAAAGCTAGTACTACAGGCAATAAGCAAACCAAAAACCAGGCAGTGAGCACAAGGGAATAAGCACTTTGTGAAGCAAGGAAAAAGCTGAGATCAGCAACTTTTCTGCACAAGCAGCAGGAATAGAGTGTTGCACTTAAATCCTACAATCCTTAATGAAATGGTGCCAAACTTTGGACATCCACTTGAACCTATGAAATGCACTTAAAAATTCACCAAGAAGCTTGTCTCAATAAGCTCAGCTTATTGGGGCTTAAGAAGGCAGTTATGAAGCTAAATTTTGCACTAATTCACTCAAATCCTCAAAGGTGCTCAAAACAACTTAAATTCTAACAACTAAAGCTTATCTGACCTAGATTAAGATAAATCAAACTTATACTAAATGCAAATGAACAGTAGACTGGTTTTAACCCTATCAAATAAGCTTAAACCAAACACCCCTTTAAAAAGGGCTATATTGGATTTTCAAAGAAAATAGGAATTCTAAGTTGAGCTATGGAAAGACAGATTAACAACTAGCTATGATGAGCACTAAAAAGCAATTTTCTAACAGAATTAAGCTATATAATAAGCAGTACTTATATTAAGCTTCTTTTTTTTTTTGGTTTTTATGAGATTTTAAAGCAAAATTAAGTAAAGGTTATTGAAATTTGATAAAACAGATAAAAGGCAATTCTTAAACTACAAATAAGCATAGAATCACTATAATAAGCTAAAATAAGCTATGTAACAGTAACTTAGAAAAATAGTGCAAATTATTAGAAAATGCTTACAACTGTTTGAGGCTATGGAGCAAAGGAAACTGATCAGAACTAAACTTGGTTTGTCAATACCAAGTTAAACACCACTCAGCTTATCCTCTCCAGCTTAACTCCACCAAATTGCTTATTTGACTTAAACTTTGACTTTGTTGACTTTTCTAGTTTTTTCTTGGAATAGAACTCATTTGAACTAGAATAGGCTCACACTAAGCTGTATTAAGCTTATATGAGCTTGTAGAAACAGAAAATAGGCTTTTTTAATTAATACTTAACTTAATTCGAACTTAACAGTACACTTGAAAACTTGGAATTTCATTAACTTGGAAAATCAGTACAATACAGAAGTAACTAAGGACAAATGACTTGAAACAAACTTGAATTGACAATCCAAACTTAAATTGAGACTGGAAATAAGCAATAAGTAAAATCTACACTACGAATGGTCTAAAGCAGTGACAACTATCTCTATGTGTCTTCATTTCTTTAAATAGATATCCAAAAAGCTTCTTCTCTTTCTTCTGATCAAATCCCACCATTCCTTTTGGCTAAAAGTAATCTGGTTCGTTCAATTGCATTTTGGCGGGAAAACTAGATAGTGGGTAAAACTGCACTTGGTCCTGATTAGTGATGGGAACAAGCATTAAATGCATTTGGATTGTTAGGAGAAGTATGGAGGAAGCTTGGAGGGGGGGTAGATGTGTCAGGGATAAGGGTGGTTTGGCAGAGAAAAGTTGTGGGTGAGGGTGGTATGGTTTGGCGGGTCAAGTGGGAAGAAGAAAGGTGTGACTTGGGTCAAACTTGGTTTTGGTTAACTCAGGGATAAAAAGGCCGGGTCATGTGTTTTTGGATTGGGCTTGGGTTTATGTCTTGTGTGGGATGGTGATGTTTGTGTGTGTTGGACTGGGTTTAATATTGGATTGGGGTTGGGTTTATTAAATAGGGAGTGGGCTTGGGTTGTAGCTGGGTTTATTAGATAAGGGTTAGGATTATTTAGGATTTAGAAATGGAATTGGTTTTAAAGTTTAGGGACCTATTTTGCCAAATCTGAAAATCCAGGGACCATTGATGTATTTTCTGAAAATCATCTCCAAGGGCTATTTGTGACATTTCAATATTCTTGGAAGATGACTTTGATAATTTTAGCACTATCCCGGTCCAAACTTGTAAATTTCTTCCCCGTCCTCGGCTTTTCACGATTTTCCAATCTTGTGCTCGGTTTTGTCTGTTTTTGCCCTGTTTTCGATCCTTTTGTACCTGAAACACATAAAAACACAAACCACGAATATTTGCAATATATTTGATCTATTTGGGTGTTTTTAGTATTTTTATGGTCTAAAATGGGTATAAAATGATGAGTATTTACACACTCATCAATCATGAAACATAGTTACTGAATTGCACTTCAAATCATGTTTTTCTTAGTTAGGAATTGCATCTTGTAGTACATTATCATTATTCATCAAAAACCCCATGAGAAATTTTTGTTAAAATCTTCTCACGACTAGGAAAAATGGTTTTTGAACATTGTTCATACAAATATAAAAACGTTAGTTTTTAAACATCACTTGCATAATGTCTCTTGAATGCTAAAGGGAATACATAACTAATATGTATTTTCGGGTACATTTAAATGTAGCTACATTGAAGTAGGAGCGTTTGGGTTATCTCTCGTTTTATCATAAAACTTGCATAAACAAAATTTTCATGCATCTAAATGAGTCGAGATAACCGTACCTCCACATAGTCCCCATGTAGGCACACACTAGACCTATACACGTATTTTCGATAATTTCGACTAAAACTATTTAATTTTTTGTGTTTAGGAAAATCATGCCTCCCGCGACCAACTATGATCACAAACACACCGTCAATTACCTACCTAAACACCATAAAACCAAAGGACTTAGTGATCAACAAGTTGAAATTTTCAAAGCTCTAGAAAAACACTACGTACATGAGGGTAGGTTTGTAGACCCCTCATTCTATGAAGGAACCAATCTTAGGGAACAACTAGCGGCTATTCACTTTGATTCCCTCCTAGATATCGATGAACCATTAATTCCACGATTCATTTTAGAATTCTATGCTAGTGTCAATCTAGAGTCAAACGATCAAGGTTACATGAACATTCGCTTCAGCGTCAATGGACATCAATTCAATATCCCATTAGATCAATTTGGAGAAGTCCTAGGAGTTCCAAGTCAAGGAACGAGTGTCTTTTCTGATAAATGGTCATTGACCATTCTTGAGTCAAATCTTGAACGAACGGCACCATATGCCACTCCCTTAACTTCAAAAGAAATCATTCGTGAGCATCTTTTCATACCTAGGAACAACCCAACTAGGTTGTATCGAGGGAAATATGTAGCTAGAGATCCATTTGCTATGGAGCTCAATGAACTTAAGCCCGAATTTAGGAAAATGGAAGAAGTCTTAAGGGCCAATGTCATGTGCACGGTAGGAAACCGCGATCACATCAATGCTTGTCTTTGCCACATGATGTACAATGTGTCAACCCATCAACCTTTCAACCTTGCTTACTATATCGCCAAGAGAATGACCGATATTCCAATTCAAGAAAAAATGGAATTGCCTTATGGAATGCTTTTGACCCGTCTCTTTAGAGCTTTTGCACCCATTCCTAGAAATGCCTTAGGATTTGTTCCCGAATATGATGAGATCCAACGCACCTTTGTTCCCTTAAGCGACTATAGGGTAGTGGTTGACAAGGGCAAACGTCCTCGTGCTCAAATATCATCATCATCATCATCCATGAGTGACGATGATGGGTTGCCAAACTCTAGGATTCCTCCTCCGGAGTACTTGAGCCAACTTCCACCAATCCCAAATGAATCAGCCGAGTATCGCAACATCAAAGGGATGGTGAAGAATTTAGGACGTTGGATGATGAAGCTTCATAAGGGCATGAAGAAATTAAAGAAGAAGTTGAGTTGAAGGAGTGTTTGGATCTAAATGTTACTAGACAATGTTATGTTGAATGTTTATGTTATTAACTTGTTATGATGCTACTTGAATTGTATGTGAACTAACTAAGATTTGCAGGTCGATAACACTTAGTGTTATCAATTTTCCGAGTTTAAGCCCCTGTTTGGCTTAACTCCACTTAAGGTAAGTTATTATGAACGAATTAATCTATGTGTATACGTGTGTTAGAATCATCATATTTAGTTGTTTTGCATTACATATTAGATAATAGATATGTTCCAAGATAATTTTTGGGTTTTCGTCGAAAAACGAAAAATATGCACATCTCTCTGTTTAGTTTTAGTACTTTTGATCCACGGATCTGGCGGATCCCTCATTTTGGATCCGCCATGTGTTATTGTTGGTTCCGCCAACCTTTCACCTACGGATTCTGCGGATCCCATAATTTGGATCCGCATGTGTTATCCATTGGATCCGCAGGTATAGCAGTAAATTTCTTAAAACTTTTCGACTCATCCCGATTCTTAGATTTTAGTTTCTAGTCCTCTTTAGAGTATATTCACTGATGCTTAAACATCTTAGATTCATTTAGGAACTCTTAGAAACTTAGGAACAAAATTTCCCACCAAAATTTGAATTTTCAAATTTTATGTGTGAGTTACCTTTCTGATACAAACAAGGAACCCTTTTTAGGGATCCTTCAAATCCGTGGGAACATCACATCAGAGGATTTTCCACTATCTCCTTGCATTTACTGCATATCTTCATCATATTACTCAACATAAGTTCTATGGATTGACTTATGTGATGTGATTTGCACAAATTTTTGTTCCAAATCATTAGGAACCAACATTCTCTATTGGATTTACATCAAATCCAAACACTAGTTTCTATAAACTTATCTGCCTATAAATTAAGATCATAACTTAGAGCAAAACTCACTCATCCATCTTCTTCTACACACATAACCTGTACATCCTAGTTGTCTTAGCTCACCATGACCAAATCAAACAACTCTTCAACCTCTAGACCTCCAAAACGAACCGCACGCATAAGTGTTAAGCCCTGTTGCTTCATAAATCTTGCAAATTCATCATCAGAGGAATCATCTCCTCTTAATATCTCATCTCCTATAGCAAGTGAAAATTTCCTTACTCTATCCACACCTACACCATCCAATGTTGTCATACAAACTCCACCTCCAACCATAACTCCAATAGCAACCACACCACCACCCGCTCCATCACAGCCTGTTAAATCAACATCACCCCCAAAATCACCCAAGTTGCAACCTATGGAGCTATTTAGGACTCCACCTACATCACCACATCCATACCTTGATGACTTGGAGGATCTCCCACCAAGATCAACCAATCCTCCACCCATGACCTTTGAAGGTCAAGAGCCTATGCTTTTTCATCCGATTTTCCCGGATATCCATGGTCCTTTATACCATGATGCACCATCATCTCAACCTCAAATACCACCTCTCTCACCCACATCAACTCTCATTGCCATAGACGAGGCAATGTGGATCAATTTGCCTCAAACCAGAGGAGATTAGTGAAGAGCTCAACCGTCTCTACACTCTCTCGGGTATGGTAGATCACCGCCTCAATGAAGCCATGGACCTCCAAAACATCCTCATGAACTCCATCCAAACACCACCACTAACCAATGAACAAGCACAACCACCACCATCCAACAACCAATCACCACCACCACCACCACAACCAAATGAGTCTACTCTTCCGCCCGGTTTTCCTCGCCATGATTGCAACATGTGTGAAAGAACCGCTCACATAGCTCAAAGGACAAACATTTTGGTGCACGAGCTCCAAAATGAAATGAGGTTCATATTGAACCACATTCTTGAGCGTCTAAACGCCATCTCTCATCCTCCTCAATAGGAGTGTTCTAGTCTCATTATATAGAACCTTTAAGGATGTTGTCTTAGGATTTTTAGGATGTATTTTTAATTTTCTTGTAACTTCATATTTTTGTGACTTTGGTCACATATTTTCAATATATATGAATGTTATATGTTATGCTTGTGAGTGATCAACATTAAGCATATTATCATTATTTAGGTGACTAACATCATTATATAGCTATTTGGAATCTACATTATAGTTTGATCACTTGTACTTTAGGTACAAAATTTTGATCAGACACTACATTTTGACTTTTTCAAGTCAACTAGATTAACATTCTTATTTGGATGACCATTTCATATGCATTATGCTTCTCCATTGAAGCTATTCACAACTAACATTTCTTTTGTAGCATCTCATACCCTTCAAATGTATACGTTGGGACTCTTGTAATGGGGAGTATACATCGAGGGGGAGCATATCATATTCTAACCATTTGTTTTGTAGGATCATGCATCATTACCTTGTTACTCCATTTAGGGGGAGTATAAAACAAGGGAGAGCTCTTAAAGTTCTCAAAATCGCATTCCGCTACGCAACTCTTCTTTTTGTTTCGACAAAAAGGGGGAGAAAGGATTAAGTTTGCATAACCGTGAATCATCACAGTACATACACTTTTGCATAAAAATAGTTTTTAAACTCAAATAAAACAAACTTAATCTATATTTTAAAGAACTCATGCTATATTTATTCCTTTTCTCAAAAATATACTTTATGTTTTGTCATCAACAAAAAGGGGGAGATTGTTAATACAAATATCGTACTAAAAACGTTATTTATATTTTACGATCTTTACTTAGTTTTGTTAATGACAATTACAAAGTATATCTTTTAGCAAATTATAAATACTAGCTAAAGTCACTTTAAAACACATTTTACATTTCACAAGATTACTTAGAATTACATTTTACACATCTACTAGTTTATTTCCTTAAAAGGAAACTTTAATTTTAAAATGATACAATGACATCATGGCATGCATCATACATAGATTATGTGATATCTTAGTTAGATCTTCAAGCAAGATAGTTGACTTTGGAAGATCTTGATATGACAACACAAAGATATGGAAAGATTGTGGAAGATTTGGAGAGATTTGAAAAATCTCTTAGCTGTCATTTTGGCGGAACCAAACGACATCAAAGACGGATCCTTTTTATGGGATCCGTCGGATTCGCCGGCTGTTCACCAGCTTGCCTATAAATAGCAAGCTGATCATTTGGACACACCATCACTCATATAGCCTAATATTCTTACTCATTCATTTACATATTATCTAACTCTCATCATTCATTCATTTCATTTGATCTTTCTTTTGTAGTAAAGGAGATTAAGCATCAAGGTTCAACACAGACGTGTAAAACCTTTAGCATAGTTACTGTGTGATATAGTTGTAGTTCACACATCATTATTTGTATCATTTATCTCAGTGAGTGTAGTTAATGTTTTAGTCCTCAAAACACAAAGAGTGTAGGGAGTGGTTGTACCCTTGTGAAAGAAACAAACGGGAGTGGTTGAACCCTTGTAAAGAACTCGACATCTAGCTTAGTGTCGGTAATTGTATAGGCGACGTTAGGTTGGTTCTGCCTTGAAGTAGAACTCGGTGTTTAGCTTAGTACCGGAAAAGGAAGTAAGCAACGTGTAAAGGTTTTCTCCACCTAGAACAGAGTTTGTTTCTTAGTGAAGAATAACTCTCGAGTTAGAGGCTCGAGGAGTGTTGTAGGGCAAGGAAGAGAGTCCTTGTAGCCGAACCCCTATAAACATCCGTGTTGTGTGGTTTGATCTTTCCACTTTTTACTTTTCATATATATTGTGTGAATATTTGTTTGTGCTTGTTTCCTTTGAATTAACATAGAGTAACAAAGTGAATTAATTTTAAACGGTAAAACTATTCAACCCCCCCTTCTAGTTTTCCACAGTCTTCTTAAATGACTAATGAGAAAAATTAAATGTTTGCCTACATGTTTTAGCACATTGCTTTTTTGATCTTGGATGTTGCTAATAAATGAAAATTATTTGTTACCCTTTATTTCATTACAGTATTTTTTTTCTAAAAGGATCAAAAATAACTTTTCCATACAATATCATGCTTTTAACGAAGTTGACATATTTTGTATATATTGTTTCGTGTTCCTATATTAATAAAAAAAAAAGAATCATAAATTTATAAGTACAATTTTTGTATAGATTATAAAAAGCTAATTCATTTGATTTCATGCATAAGATTTATTGTATTAATTATGTCATTTCAATTGAGTTTCAATATGGATGGTTAACTTTGATTCTAATGTATTTTCCAACTTTTATTCATAAGCATAAACATTGAGATTTAATTTCATGTATGAAATCCTCATACAGTAGTGATGATGGATTTATTTGGAACCTATATATAAGGATTCATGCATGTTGGACTGTATTGAATAATTAGTTCCAATGTGAAGTTTAGACTTTAGAAGTATGTGTCGATGTTGCAGTCCCCTTAATATCTTTTTAGCTACGTCCACCGTCTTTAAAACATACTTTATGAGTTGTTATCTTCAAGTAATGGGCTTCACTTGGTGTGGTCTGGTACTATTGTTTAAGTGAATGTGAACTTTGACACGTCCATCTTTAACATGTTATGGTCTACTACTATCTTGAACAATGAAATTTTTTATAAGGTGTTTGGTTTGAATGCATGTGATAGTGACTTAAGGTTAAGGATTTTAGCAACCACTTGCGATTCAATTGGTCCATAAAAGATATCAAGTCAATTCGAAGAAGATACTTGCATGATATCATCCATTAATTGTACCATCCTAAAACATCATAATAATAAGTAAATAAATATATTAAAACATAAATTAACCTCACATGCATCTAAAAATTGGGATAACCATTTATGTCACAAATAAATCGTGTGTTTACCATCATTTTGAGTTTTTGACTCAACCTCAATTCAAAGTGACGAAATAAAGGCATCAACAATTTTCATGCCATGCTAACTTAAGTTGTGGAAACAAAATCACAACTTAGGAACTTATTGACCAACAAAATCCGACCATCAAAAAAAAAAAAAAAAAGAGAGTTTCAAACATGACGAAAATTAGTGCTGAACATTACACAAGAAACAATTTGATCCAATCTCAAGCCTGTGTGCATCGCACGGGTCCTGAGGCAACCCAAGTTATATATGACGAAAATTAATGCCAGACATTACGCTATGAACACTTAGATACAGCCCGGGTGCATCGCACGGGTCTGGATATCATTTTGAGTTTTTTACTCGACCTCAATTAAAAGTGATGAAATAAATGCACTAACAATTTTCATGTCATGCTAACAAAAGTTGTGGTAATCACAACTTAGGAACTTATTGACCAACAAAATCCGACCATAACCAAAAAATGAGAGTTTCAAACATGACGAAAATTAGTCTGAACATTCCGCAAGAAACAATTTGATCAAAACCGGTGTGCATCGCACGGGTCTGAATGACTCGCTTTCACTAATAAATGATGTTACTGTGGAAATTGCTTTGAATGCAATGTATATTTTGAGTGTACTTTCACTTACTGTAAGTATTGAAGTCTCATTGTTATAGTTGTGTTGCAACAAAATAATCCTTAACTTCAATGTACACACAAAAGAAATTTCATTCAATACAAAATAAGTGTTGGGAGTATTAAAGATTGTTTATAGTACGTACAAGACATTTTAGTTAAAGCTTCTTCCATGGATTAGGCTATAAGAGTGTAGAAGATTGTATCATGTGTTATCTACTATTACTTGCCATGCTTAGATCATGACATCACGTATACCAAAAAGTGAGAGTTTCAAACATGACAAAAACTGAAAGTTTCAAACCTGACGAAAATTAGTGCTGAACATTTCGATATGAACACTTAGATAGAGCCCATGTGCAACACACGGGTCTGAATGACTATACATATTAAAAAATTACATGTGAAGAGACTTTTTTAAATGTAACATCTTGAAAAAAATATTTTCACATAACTCTTTTAATATCAATAAATGTGTGTCATGCTTAGAAAAGGTGTGATAACATCAGAACTTAAATATATAATGATTGAAAATAAGTGCCTAAAATTAGTATTAAAAAACCAAACATCATTCCCATGTCTTCATCTCTTCCCTTAACCTTGACTTATCTCCACCCACATCACAACCCACCAAAAAACACTTACTCATATCTCAAAACTAACCTCTTTAGTCCCTCCAAATTCACACCAAAACCACACATTTGCTTCACATTTAGCAAAAACAGCTCAGATTACGAAAGGGAGGAGCAACGCTGGTTGCGCGAAGAGCAACGCTGGTTACGCGAGGAGCAAAGGTGGTTACGCGAGCAAAAAAGATGGGAAGATGAAATTGAGAGTTTGAGAAGTGGTGGTGTAGGAAATGGGAATGTTGAGAATGTGGTGAAGCTGTTGAATGTTTTGAAGAAGGAGGTGAGTCAGATTGCGGAAAATGGGTCGAGTGGTATCCCGTTTGTTGTCGAGGCTAATGCGGAGGATGCGGAGGTGGTTAAGGAAGTTGTTGAGGAGGTTGAAAAGGTTGTTAAGGAGGTGAAGGAGGTTAAGGAAGTTCAAATGTTGCAGGTATGATTCACTTAGTCGCGTTTCCGTTTAACTTGCTAGGATAAATTTGAGTCCTTTGGTAATTTTATCTCCAAATCAATCTGATGGGGTAGAATGGACTTAAGTGGTGTTTTGGCATTGAGTTTTGAGACTGATTTGGTTGCGTATACTGACTTGTTGCTAGCATTTTGTCTTGTTAAACTGATTAGGATAATCGTGCTTTTTGGGTGAAATAGTGTTAATGTTTGTCATTTTAGGGGTCATTTTAGGTTGGCCTGCTTTTCTTGGTGCTTTGCTCTTCTGCTCTGATTATGTGTTTGCTTGTTCTTCCTGTTTTCTTTTGCCTGCTTGTTGCCTGTTATGCTAACTCGGTTGCACTCCTGCCTTTGCTCTCTCACGCGCACACATGCACTTGTCGGAGGTCTCTTTGGAAGTAGTCTCTCTGCTCCCGGGTTTTTCCTTGGGGTAGGGGTAGGATCTGTCTACATTCTACCTCCCCCATACCCTGCCCCGGCAGGAT
The DNA here is from genome assembly GCA_021014915.2 of Artemisia tridentata subsp. tridentata. Lineage (NCBI taxonomy): Eukaryota > Viridiplantae > Streptophyta > Magnoliopsida > Asterales > Asteraceae > Artemisia > Artemisia tridentata. The sequence goes on along the minus strand of CP139506.1, from coordinate 442,750,857 downwards.
TGGGTTTGTTGTTGTTGTTGTTGTTTGTCATTTTAGGGGTCATTTTATATGTGAATCCTTATTCATAATGTGCTAAACACGAGAGAGCTGATTATATTATTATGACAACGTCAAACTTAAGCACGTTTAAACACTATCCCCAACAAACCCATGTTGTTGGAACTGATAATATGATTATTGTTACTATTAGATAGTATATACTTACTTTCAAAACACAATGCCAAACACCCCATTAGGCACTTGAGCCCCGTTTGAAAGTGCTTACGGCAACTTTCAGGATTAAGTGATGGATGAATTTACATCTATCCAGATACTCGAAACAGATAATTGGGTTATTACTACTTCAAATTATCACCACTGATCCTGTCAGGATATGCGTATGATTATTCAAACAAATGATTCAGTTCACGTGTCTTTGATAGGAGGCATTACTAAAACTGGGATTTTATTGTGGCGAGGAAGATGAAGAATTTTCTAGCTTTGCAAGTGGCACAGAGAGAGCTGTAAAAACATGGCAGGTGAGTCCTTATGCAAAATGAAAAAAAAAAAAAAAAAAAAAAAAAAAACACAACACAACAACAACATTTATGGCGTTTCTCAATTCTGTAGATGATATATGGTCTCTTACACTTATGTTGTTGCTCGTTTATAATTGCATTAGTTTACTTATTGATTTGTGCTTCCCAGTCTTCCATAGGTGTGCCTGAAACTGGAGTGATGACGGTCGAGCTTCTTGAAAGATTATTTGTGGATTCTGGATTCAAGGTGAGAGAAACTCTTGAAACATGTTAGTACTAGGATTCAGGAATGCTAGTAGTGGCAAAATGGGTGGGTCAAGCGGGTTAAAGATCAAAGATAAACCAAACCGACCTATTGTATACAAATGGGTAATTTGCCACCTGTTGGGTTAATGACTTAATCTGATGTGTTTGATTTTGTTTAGGAGATTGCAAACGGGGCTGCTGCGACTTCTGTAACAGAAGTTCCAGAAATTCCCCAAGATCCAAAAGCTTATGTTTCTGATGATCGTGTCTTTCTTCTTGGAGAAAACAGATATGAAGATTCCTCAAGGCTGAAAAACCGAAACAGTCAAACTCAAACTAGTAGCAAAGGTGTTGTGACGACAAAGTGCATTACGTGTCGTGGGGAGGGCCGGTTATGGTGCTTAGGTGCGGTTTCTTATTTCATTTTTTTGATGTACTTCATCCAAACACACATCTTTTAGAAATATTAGGTAGTTTAAGCTTTGGATTAAGGTTGTGTCCATGTTTAAAGTGATTATTGCAACAAAATCAGATACTCAAAAATAAATATTTAAAAAATTCAGAATCATAACTACTTTTGCCAAAACAGTGAACAATGGTTACTGCAATGTTAGGTTGCTATAATCTCTTCTAAGAGGGTGTTTGGGATTGTTCCTTTGAGTGTGTATTTGATTATTTCCTTAGTTTTAAAGCATATAAACAGTTTTGAGTGTTTGGACTTTGGATGAAATGATTGATTATCTGCTATAGAGTACATAAATACTTTATTATAGTCATTGGCAGGTGCTTTTTTATAAGCAGATAAGCACTTTTAACTAAGCAAATCCAAACACCCTCATGACTTTATATCATTGCAGAATGCGATGGAAATGGTGAGCCAAACATAGAACCACAGGTTAGCATATTTTCAAAGCTTTGTACTTGTCTTTCTAATTCCCTCTTGAGGTGTGGTTTTCTGGATCTTTTTTGAGGAAACCTTTTGGTACGTTCTGAACCTTAAGTCTTCGGTTTTGGTGCAGTTTTTGGAATGGCTAGGTGAAGACACGAAGTGTCCATATTGTGAAGGTCATGGTCATATAAATTGTGATGCGTGCCAAGGAACAGGAGTCGGTGCTGCATAAGTCACACATTGATCACCATTGACGATTGATTTTTTGTTGTGTCATACATGTAAGTAGAAGCAACATAGTGAAACACTAATGTGTAGACGAGACTTAGCCGACCATCATCATATATGTATGGGATTAGTATTAAATGTACTCAGGAAATGCTGCATTTTTTCACAATAATGTTGTGCAATGCAAAAATATGTAATGATGTTGCCAATTCTTTACATAAATTTTAATCATGGGTTAGTGATAAAGATTGAATCTTGATGTGGGTTTTAGTGGTTGTTATGGTGGTTATTGGTGGTTGGTTATGGTGATGATGGTGGTTGAGATGGGTTTTGTTTTTTATTGTTGGGTTAGTGATAAAGTTTGAATCTTGATGTGTATAAAGATTGGTTTTTGAAATCTTGAGTTGTGGTGGTTGTTTATGGTGGTGGTGGTGGTTGGGTATTTGTTATGGGTTTTGTGTTTCTTTGATGGTTAATAGAAAAGAGGGTATATCCGGTTTGAGTCTGTGTGAAGGAATCAGTGTTTTTAAGTCCCGTAAATTAATCAGTTAAAAGATCAGAAATATAGTACCAAAAAGTAAATAACGGTAAATATTGAATCTTGGTGATGGTGGTTGTGTTTTATTGGTGGGTTAGTTGTAAAGATTGATTGATGTGGGTTTTAAAAATCTTGGATTGTGGTCGTTGGTCAAGTAGATTAGTCAGCTAAAATGTCGAAAATTATTTTATTAAAAAATTAGTGATAAAGATTTGAAAGCTTGAATTGTGGTGGTTGTTTATGATGGTTGTGATGGGCTAATGATAAAAGATTTAATACCCCGGTTCGAGTCTGTGTAACTGCGTGCTTTAATTTAACGGGTTAAAATGTTGAAACTGTGATACTAAAACGAAGAATAAATAACAATAAAGATTGTATCTTGATGTGTATAAAAATTAGGGTGTTGAATGTGGTGGTTAATGGTGGAGAGGGTACTTATAAATATGTTGTGAATTTGTCCGTCCACATTTTGTTTTGGTTAAATTCGACTTTGGTACATCATTTTCAAGATTTTGAGGCATAGCGTCAATTTAATAATAGTTGGTGTGTGAGTGGGTGTGCTTGGATTAAAAAGCTAATGACTTAATTCAAACGTTAGCTTATTCTTCTACATCAATTTAAGCATAGATTCTCATTTCCTTTTAGTTTAGTTTCAAAGTATATTTAGTGTAAAGAAAATATTGAAAGGTTAAGTTTAATTTAGAAAACTAAAATATAAACTTTGTTTAGTTGTCAAATTTTTTGCTTTAAAGAAAACAAGCTTTTACACACTCTTGAAATAGCCAATTCATTATTTAAGAGATGATCCATTTTGATAAAGATCTGCTTCAAATTTTAACTTTATCTTTAGTAGTGGCTAAAAAAAAGTAAAAAAAATAAAAAATAAAAAAACTTGTACTTTAATTTTGTAGCTATGCTTTTGCCTTCTACGAGTAATAAATCAATAATATTTGGTAGAAAGCCCTCATTTTAATGATATGGGGTTCACATTTTAGTGATTGTTGATACAAAAGTTGGGGGTTCCTTGATTCCGTATCAATCAGATTTTAATGCTTGAGACCTGCGCACTAAGAAAATAAAAAGACACCGTTAGGCTTACCGTGGGATTGTCTCCCACGATTATCCTCCGGCGTGAGAGTAAGTAATCGGTTTTTAGGGTTTTTAGAAGAGTTAGGGTTTGTAAGTCGTACCTTTGTGAGGGCTGAGGTGCCCTCTATATATGGACACGAAATCCTTGTTGGTTTCGTGTTCCCCAATCTTCGGTCTATCCCGCATAGGGCGGTTCATTGATATATATCCCATAAATAGAAGATATACTATCAAAACCATAAATAACGTTGGGTTTGGGCCATCGTGAGCCCAAACCATTATCGCAATAGCCCATATCGTGATGGGCTGGAGTCCATTCGTGATGGACTTAAGTATGGGTCGGGTTCGTGACCCGAATACGGACTATACGTCATCATGTCCCCCCAGTCTAGTGTGCGCAATGCGAAATTGCGGATGCTAGACTAACAATTGGAACTAAAAATATTCCTTGATGCGTAGCGGGGAAGTTTCAAGTATTTCCCGCCAAAATTAGCAAGTTAACCTAGTCCAAGTATCTTCTTCGAAAATCGTGAGGGTGGGTGAAAAAGTGCTTTACCTTTTGGGTTCCCAACCATCCGATTGGAGCAAGTGGGGTACACATGTCGTTCATCCACGAATATGTGTAACCCTTTATATACTTGAGCCGTCATTTCACTGTGGTTATCACAGTAAAAAATCATCATCTTCCGCCATTGTTAAACCTCCAAACAGCAATCAAAAAATCAACAAAAGACTAAGGTAATAGCGCGTGCGCTTATAATAGTTATTGAAGGTTAATCATGGTTCTTCAATTGTCTGATTTTACTTCCGAGTTATCTGAGGATGAACTTCGTCAGTTCACTTCAGATTACTACATCCCTCTCGCATTGCATCCGGTAGTTCCGGCCGCAAATGCGTCAATAGCGAATTTTCCGCAAGGGAAAGTAGGGGTATATACGCGTTTTTTCGAATTTGCTAACCAGCGTGCGCCCATCTCCCTCTTTTTGTGCGATATTCTCAATCACTATCGCCTTCATATTTCCCAGCTGCACTGTATAGGTGCAGCAAAGATAACCAACTTCGAAGTGAATTGTCGCTTGTTAGGGATAGAACCCACAATTCATCTATTCCGCGCGTTTTACAACACTTCGTGGTCAAACGGGTGGGTTTCCTTCTCCAAGCGCGCAGGTCCGCTGCAATGCTATACTGAGAAGTTAGATGCACTGAGGGATTGGAGAGAAAAATTCTTTTGGGTTGATAGTTCATTTTTCCCATCGATTTTTGAGTTCTATACTCGAGAATTATTACCAAGAGACGAGCGCCCCGACCCCGGGTTGTACAATGTAGCTGATGCAGATACGATAAACACCAATCGTATACCAATCAAAGCGTATCCCGAAGAGTTTTTGGTGCATATGGGTATTAGCCGCAATTACTTCGGTAGTCCAGAAGAAGTGCCAACATTTCTGGATGAAAATAGTCGGGGTGGGTGCTTGTCTCTTCCTTCCTCTTCGTTTAATAGCTGTAAGCGTTCTCCCTTTGTAGCTTATTAACACATTTTGTGTTTGTTTGTTGTTTGTTGCGCAGAGATGGATCTATTCCGCGTTGTGCATTTGGAGAAGCCGAAGCAGGTTATTGTGGGTGTGCGCCCTTTGAGAGATGGTGAGGAGCCCATTCTGCAGGCTACCGCAGGACGCACAATGGCGATCGCGCAGGGGGAGCCAGAGGGGACAGATGAGACTGTGGAGATCCCCGCAGGTGTTACTATGGCTACTCCTCTGTGTAGCTTTTCCCCTTCTGGGTCGCAAATCCCTGTGGAGTTATTGCATGTAGACTCGTCGGGGAGTGCTATGGATGAGTCTGAGGTGGAAGACCAAGGTTTAAAGCGCAAGAGGTCGTCTGGTGATGATGGCGCAGGGACATCAAGTAAGCGCCCTGCTATTTTTGTCGAGCGACTAACTGAAGAGGATGCGTCATCGCATAAAACTCCTCCCCCCAAGTAAGTACTTGTACCTTTAGATCTTTAGTCCTTAATCCGCTATTAGTACTATAGAGTAACGTTGTTATTTGCGTGTAGTGCTGAGACTGCTGTTGATGATGATGCGCATGTTGAGAATTGGCCACCTAAGACTGATTTTGGGCCTGAGAGTCCAGTGGATGAGGAAAAATCTGCTGGAGATGCGTCAAGAAATAGCCTTCTAGAGGAGTTGGCGTTGGCTGCTGCGCACCAGGCTTCATTGGTTGCGCGGCTACAGGCTGAGTATGGTGGTGAGGGCAGCCTAGTTGCGCAGAAGGATAAGGAGATTGACCTTCTAAAGGCGCAGTTGGCTGATGCGCAGGCTGAATTGAGGGCATCTGCTATGTATGACCAGAAAATTGCTGATGAGAAGATGTCGCTCATGGGCGAACTGAACAAAGAGCGCACTGGAGCAAAAAAGTACAAGGCCTCCTGCCTTTGGGCTTTGAGATATATGGAGCTGAACAAGGGGAAACTCATGTCTGACTTGGATGAATTTCGCAAGGCTGTGGAGAGTTTGCTGGAGAATCAGGAGAGCAAACTGCGCAAGCTCAGCATTGAGTATGATGAGGAGTTGTATCCTCATTTGGTGTCAACCATAGCTGAGCGCAGGTGGCTTATCAGCCATGGTTTGCGCCTTGCCGCTTTGGGTACTTTGGAGTCGCAGGAGGTGACGGGGGTATTTGGGGAAGTTGTTGAGTGCGCGTTGGCACGTGGCCAAGCGCAGGCTGTAGAAAAGCTTGCCGAGAGCAATTTGTTGACCGTGCCTATTACTCAGGTACCAGGTTATAATGCCAACTCCTATGATGAGCTTGTCGCTGCCATGGAGAAGATGAAGTTTTTCGAGCTTCCTCATATTGCTCGCCTGGAGCGTGACCAGGATTTTCCTATCAGTGTGATTATGGAGGGTTTGACCTTGGCTAGGCACTCATCCGAGGATGCTGAGGCGCAGCTTGACTATTTTTTGAAGCCGGATGTGTCGCAGCTACATGTGCCTATTTTCGCTCGCCCTCGTGACATCCTCAACCCTTTTGCCCTTGAGAAAGAGATTCCATTGAAGGCGTCCTTAGAAGCTCATGAGATGAGACTTGCCAAGAAGAAGGGCCAGAAGGGGAAAGCCATTCTGTGTGGTCTTGGTGCGGCTCACATTCCCAGATCTGATGGGGTACCGGTTAGCGTGCCAACGGTAGCACCCAAGGATGCTGAGCTATTACAGAGACTTAAAGATGCTGGTTGCGGCGCCAAAAACTTGATGCGTGGTTTTGCAACCTTACAACAGGTTTTACCTCTCGAGGGATCTCAAGAGGCTTACAACCCCACCAGGCAGTGTACCTGACCGATGTAGTATAGTGTAGTGGTAAGTACGGGGGATTGATCGTTCTCCACAGGGAATAGTGTTCGTTAGGTATGAAAAACTACTCTAATAGGTCTAAGGGTGAGAGAAGATTCTTTTTATGTTTTTATAATTTTATGAAAGCAAGTAAAATCTCGGGTTTGAAAGAGTGGGCGGAATTAGTTGCTAGTCAACTAACCCAAGTTACTACGAATGCAAATAAAATAAAATAACAGAAAATGAAAAGGTGGTAAAACTTATGTGGAGAGAAATGTGTTTACTTAGATTTCCTTACTCCCTAACTATCTTTTACCGGTTGATTAGTGTGTATTAATTGCGTGGATGACGGGTGTATTCCTTAATACCAATCGTGGGGTGGCGTACGTACTTCCCCAACTCTATGAACTCCTACTTCACTCCTATGTCGAGCCGGCTAGGAAGCTCCTAACATGGGATCACTAGAATTCGCTTGTGCATTAAATACAACCATAAAAACCTTTAGTACGCATTGGTTCATGTTTCTTAAGACGTTCAAGCAAGTTACCGAATAGGAAGTTAGCCAGTTTTCTTAAGCCTAACATAGATAAACAATCATCCAATACAACTAATAACACACTAATAACCAATAATCAATAGCTAGGTTTCATTAGATCTAAGCAAACACAAAGAAAACCTAGCCTAGCATGTTAAACAAAAGACAAGAACAAGATAGAATCAAACAACACATAGACATATTGAATGATTAATTGATAACTTATCTTCAATGTAACATGGAAGATCTCAAGGCAATAAGCCTTGAAAAAGCTGCTAAATTCGTCTTAGGGTTTTTCACACACAAGGTTCCACAATAAGTTCCACAATAATGACAAAAAATTGCAAAACTATATATAGACTTTCAGATCTGACGGCGTCACGCTATGGAGTGTGACGCCGTCACCTCGCCGCTTTTAGGGGTTCCCGGATGGCCTTCTTGACGCCGTCCCTCTTTAGCTCTCCAAAATCCGTTCTGCCTTATCAAGGCGTGACGCCGTCAGAATTAGGCGTGACGCCGTCCCGCTTTAACTTATACCGTGACGACCTTGATCACTCCAAAGGGTGACGCCGTCAGAATTCCCATGCAAATTTCTCTGGCTTATCATGAGTAATTTTCATATCCACAACTTTTGCCAAGCCATGACACCGTCAAGAACAAATCCTGACGCCGTCAAAGGTACTTTCCAGCACAATTTTGAGACTTTGCCGTTTTCTTCACTTTTATGCTCCAAAAACGTCCAAAATGCTTCCTTTTCCAGATTTCTTCTCAAAAGTACCTAAAATGACAAAAGGAACGATTTAGGGCAATATTTGATTAAATAAATACGATTTAGGGCTTAAATGACCCCCTAAAAGCGGTACACTTTTCGCTTCATCAAATACCCTTACACTTGAGATTTGCTTGTCCTCAAGCAAATGCGTTTTTATTCTAATCAAAATACAAGTTAGGGGTCATTTAATGCTAATATAAAGGTAATTACAACAAATATTCGTTCCACTTTAATCATAATAAGCACGGAGACTACAAACTAGCACCTCACAAGTAGTGTTTAGATACTCACATCTCTCAAGTGTCATCAAAATAAATCTCATAAATGAAAACGGATAATATCTCTCACCACCTGTCATAGCAAATAGATTACCATAGGCTTGGGAAAGGATCAAAAACCTCCTCCACTAGGCGTAAGCACCTAAGATAAACTATCAAAGAGGGCTTTTAAACTGGTTATAACGTTAGGTGTAGGGAAAAGGAAAACACGGTTTTGTTGGATAAAAGATATTTTACTGGTGGCGAGTTAAAGATCTTGATTAATTACATGTACTATACAATGTTGCTAAGCCAAGACTCGACTCAATCTTAAGCTAAAAATAAAATAACAAAAACATAAAACAAACATAAAATGAAACGGGATGGTAGTCCGTATGTTTTTTCTATTTTTCTTTTTCTCATTTTTTTTTGTATTTTTCTTGATTTTTTTTTTTTTTTTTTTTTTTTTTGCCCTACCATCCAAAATAATACATCATAGGGGCGTTGTATTCCCCTTACACTTGAACTTTTACATAACTTTACAAATAACTATTCTAATGACTCGAATTAAGATAATCAAAACACTTGGAGTACTTTTAAAATATTTAGCACATATGGGGGTAATAAATGATGTTCTTCCCCATTACTCCATTACACTAGTACTTTACCCATGAGTCCCAATCGTCCCAAAACAATATGTACAAGGATATGACTCGACTTAGCAACCATGTAATCAACTAGATAATTAACTTGGGTTTAAACAAATGTTGTAACAATAATGCACTAAAAATGAGTGCATACAAGGTAGGCTAAGGCGATTTGGGTGTACATTTTAGTGGGGTGTAAACAAATTCTTCCTTTAAGTAAAATGCTTAAAGGTCGAAACGAAAAGATAGGCTCTGAGGGGTGTACTAGGGGTATCGTGTACTAAAAATGAGTACAACGCAAAGGGTGTGGGAGAATTACTTGACCAATGTAGCCAAAGTAATTATAACAAAAACACAGGTGTAAAACAATGGGTTAATCCTAATGCCTCTTATCATGTAGTAAATCTAACTACACGAATGTAGTCTCACTTGTGGCCTTGGAATGGTCCTAACGCAAGTTCTAGAATCTATAAACTACCGGTACACTCATAAGCACCAACAATGAATGCTTTTTCCTAAAGATCTAAAGGCGAACCTCACATATTTGGGGGTGGAAAATTTTTTTAGTGGTACGGTTTTTGTGCTAGTCATATAACTCCTATCCGTGAGACGCTCATTAAGATCAAAGTTTCACTCCTAAATGTTGTAAAAAAATTTAAATTTGGCACTAAAATTGCCCTAACAGGTATTTATCTCAGTTTTATTACACATCTACCATTAAACAAACAAAAATCAAGTGCAATTGCATTCTCTAATCGTACTTTTACCCCCCCCCCCTTACACTTAAGATGAACATTGTCCCCAATGTTCAAATAACAAGATGTAAAAGCATAAAGTAAAAGAATGAAATCAAATACTCCCCTGATTCGCTCGGTGGATAATGAAGTAACATGGTTAAATCTTCTTCCAAGAGAATGTAAAAGCTCCAAGACTAATGCATCACCAAAAGCTTGATCCAACAAACATTTCCTTGTCCAAAATAACCTGTTAAACCTGAGAAAACAAACACGAAAACCTGCATAACATCGGCGGGATAAACTCTATATATAAGGATATAATGCTTGTGGAATGATAATTTTGCAGATTCCTGGAGATTATAAGTTATAGATTTAATAAAAACTTTTTATGAAAACAAAACTTTCAAAAATTTTCAGAAAATTAAACCTGACGCCGTCAGAAATGATCTGACAGAATTCTCATGTTAAGTTTCCGGAAAATTTTTGGAAAAACCTATACCTTACTTCCTGGAAATCCTGCAAAACATCATTATGACTCGATACAAGCATTTGACTCAAACAAATACTAATATGCATGCTTATATCTCATTGTTATCGTTCATGTTCAATCTTGTTCTTAAAAACAAATTTGGATTTCCCTTACACTTATCTTTTGCAAAATACCTTTATATGTAGTTAAGACGAAGTTAAAAACAAAATAAAGCATTTTCACAATTTATATTTGAGACATGAACAGTAAACAAAAAGAATAAGAAATGCATACGGAAACAAATAAAATTAAATAAACAAACAATCAAACAAATAAAGCAAATAAAGCTTGGGTTGCCTCCCAATAAGCGCTTGTTTTTGTTCGAGTCACGAGCCTGACTCTACCCTTATTTAACGGAAATAGGGGAGGTTTTCCCTACACTTAGGATTAAGTACGGGTGGAAGTAGCGATACACACCCTTAGGGTGGAAATATGCCACATGAGGTGAAGGAGGTGAGTGAATGGCTTCCTTCATCCTAAAACTACCCGGATAATATTGGTTTATGGGTGGGTCGGTTCCTCTTTTGTCTCCTAGATGTAAATCTAAGGATGAAAAGTTGTGTAAAGGTTGAGGTTCCGGCTCATCAACACTAGGAAATTTCCTAGAACTAAGAGTAAGGTCATCACTAAAAGTGTTCAAACCTATATCCTCTAGTTGTGCTTGGTCCAAGGGTTCTACCTCCATCGGGATTCCTAAAGTCTCTTCTACTTCTTCCGGGTAAGTCACGGGCGGTGTGGGTGCCTCAAATGATGGTTGAGTATTTTGTGGGCTTATGGTGTTTACCTCATCATTCCACGTGTCAAGATCACCTATATCCTCATCAATTGTTTTCTTAGGTAGTGATGATAACAAACCTAGCGCTTCATCCAACTTATGGTTTATTGCTTCGGCTCTATCCACAATTCCTTGGCAAACTAGGTCGCTTTTCCTATTGGCCTCACTAAGATGAGATCCTAAACATGGAGGTTGTTCATAAGAATCTACCCTAGGTGAAGGCTCATATGATTCATAGGTGTCTCTAAATGAGGTATTTTGAACTCCTTGGTGTTCTAGCCACTCAACCATATCTTGCAATCTTAGAAGTCTAAGTGAAAAGTCCATTTGAAGCAAATTACAAACAAAATCACAAAGAAAAGATAGACTACGAGAAAGCTACAAAATAAAAAGAAAAAATCTCACTTGATAGGAATCTTGTGAGTAGACCTAATAAAAATAAAATTTCAACCTAAGCAATAACTACTCCCCGGCAGCGGCGCCAAAAACTTGATGCGTGGTTTTGCAACCTTACAACAGGTTTTACCTCTCGAGGGATCTCAAGAGGCTTACAACCCCACCAGGCAGTGTACCTGACCGATGTAGTATAGTGTAGTGGTAAGTACGGGGGATTGATCGTTCTCCACAGGGAATAGTGTTCGTTAGGTATGAAAAACTACTCTAATAGGTCTAAGGGTGAGAGAAGATTCTTTTTATGTTTTTATAATTTTATGAAAGCAAGTAAAATCTCGGGTTTGAAAGAGTGGGCGGAATTAGTTGCTAGTCAACTAACCCAAGTTACTACGAATGCAAATAAAATAAAATAACAGAAAATGAAAAGGTGGTAAAACTTATGTGGAGAGAAATGTGTTTACTTAGATTTCCTTACTCCCTAACTATCTTTTACCGGTTGATTAGTGTGTATTAATTGCGTGGATGACGGGTGTATTCCTTAATACCAATCGTGGGGTGGCGTACGTACTTCCCCAACTCTACAAGCTCCTACTTCACTCCTATGTCGAGCCGGCTAGGAAGCTCCTAACATGGGATCACTAGAATTCGCTCGTGCATTAAATACAACCATAAAAACCTTTAGTACGCATTGGTTCATGTTTCTTAAGACGTTCAAGCAAGTTACCGAATAGGAAGTTAGCCAGTTTTCTTAAGCCTAACATAGATAAACAATCATCCAATACAACTAATAACACACTAATAACCAATAATCAATAGCTAGGTTTCATTAGATCTAAGCAAACACAAAGAAAACCTAGCCTAGCATGTTAAACAAAAGACAAGAACAAGATAGAATCAAACAACACATAGACATATTGAATGATTAATTGATAACTTATCTTCAATGTAACATGGAAGATCTCAAGGTAAAAAGCCTTGAAAAAGCTGCTAAATTCGTCTTAGGGTTTTTCACACACAAGGTTCCACAATAAGTTCCACAATAATGACAAAAAATTGCAAAACTATATATAGACTTTCAGATCTGACGGCGTCACGTTATGGAGTGTGACGCCGTCACCTCGCCGCTTTTAGGGTTCCCGGATGGCCTTCTTGACGCCGTCCCTCTTTAGCTCTCCAAAATCCAATCTGGCTTATCAAGGCGTGACGCCGTCAGAATTAGGCGTGACGCCGTCCCGCTTTAACTTATACCGTGACGACCTTGATCTCTCCAAAGGGTGACGCCGTCAGAATTCCCATGCAAATTTCTCTGGCTTATCATGAGTAATTTTCATATCCACCACTTTTGCCAAGCCATGACGCCGTCAAGAACAAATCCTGACGCCGTCAAAGGTACTTTCCAGCACAATTTTGAGACTTTGCCGTTTTCTTCACTTTTATGCTCCAAAAACGTCCAAAATGCTTCCTTTTCCAGATTTCTTCTCAAAAGTACCTAAAATGACAAAAGGAACGATTTAGGGCAATATTTGATCAAATAAATACGATTTAGGGCTTAAATGACCCCCTAAAAGCGGTACACTTTTCGCTTCATCAGTTGTGTGGCGCGCCAAGCGGGTAGCTCAGGGCTCAGGCGTACTCGTAGCATGTCTTGGTAGTTTTGATGTAGTGGTATTTTGTGGTATGTCCACTTTTTGTTGTACATATACTTGTTGGATGTGTACTTTTGATGAACTTTTTATCCATAATGAAGCGTTGATTTTGAAAAATACAATTGTATGCATATTATATCAAATTTGACTGTGGTTATAACGTTTGTACTTAGTTATTTTGTCTTTGCGTAAAAGATGTCTAAGAATCAAACCGTTTGTATAAACACATTTAGAAAAAGTTACAAGGATTTATAATCACTTATATCCTTATCGTGTATGAAATTTATGACATAGTCGTGTATGACATAATTGTATATAACATAATTGTGTATGAAATTTACAAGTTGTTGTGTATCCATCGTGGGGTGCACAAGTGTATGGATTGTAGCGTGCTACTAATACCATATTAAGGGGTTAATTGTCTTAACTCCTAATTTGTTAAACGCGCACAGTGTGCATTGATGTGTATCCGTCGTGGGGTACACATGGAACTTACTCCAACATCTTGAGAATAAGGTGTTTAACAAGGATGCGTGATCCGGAGTTGATGGGTTTGCAACCCTCTTACTCAACGAGTCATTTATTAGGTTTACTCATCCTTTTACCATCGTGGGTTTTTAATTAGTGCATGCACGCCATGTAGGCAAAAGATAATATAACAAACTATATTGAGACATAAATAATATGTAGACAATAAAGTAAAGTGTGTCGCGGAGTTAGCTAGAAACCGCAACATTTTATTAATACTTGCAAGTTTTTGTAAAAAGAAAAAAGAAACATTTGTCTAAATGAAACAAAAAATGTTAATACACGGATATTTATTGGGCACTTACTAAAGTGCGAAATTGTCCGTGTGTTGGGTCGTAACCTTTCCTAAAGATAGCATCTCTTGAGATTGCAGATATTCCATGTGCGTTGTAGCTCACGGCCTTTCATGTCACGCAGCTTGTACGCGCATTGTCCTAGTGCTTCAAGGACCTCATAGGGTCCTTCCCACTTTGGTCCAAGTTTACCTGTATCTTCTGCGTGGCTTGCATCATTAGCGCGGTACACAAAGTCGCCTGGTCTGAATGAGGTGCTTCGAACTTTAGCATCGTAGTATCCCTTCATCTTTGACTTGGTTTTTGCCTCACGTATAGCTGCGCGCTCACGCCTTTCTTCCAACAGGTCCAAGTCTATTCGTCGTTCGTCGTCATTGGTCGTGACATTAACTTCCGCGGTGCGGATAGTTGGCATCCCAATTTCGGCTGGTATAACAGCTTCTGTCCCGTAGACAAGGGAAAAAGGAGTGTCTCCATTGCTGACCTTGATTGTCGGGCGGTGCGCCCATAAGACATGTGTGACAACCCGTAAAAAAAAAATCCCTCGTAATAAATCTCAGTGATTTATGATAATCTCAACTTACGGTTTAATGAAACCCATTTTTATGGGAAAATTTAAACCTTTCTATCATCGCTATTGTTATCACGAAATGTTTTCGTGATATATATATATTAAATAGCAACCTCACTCGAAACACAAGTAAACTCACGAGATTTCATTCTCACTAAGTTCGAAACCTCACTAATCATAACAGTTAGTGATGATGAATCTCTACACACAAGTATATACCCATGTCCTAGTTATCTTTAAATATTTCAATTAGTAACACAAATTATTACTAAACTTTTCATTTAAAATCTCATTTCAAACTAAATGGGCTGTTCTACCTTCCCAGCCCATCATCACCAAATCTGCACGAACTAGCCCAACTTCTCGTTGTATTCATGTAAGTCAAACCAGCCCAATTCCACTTCAATATTTAACTTATGATTTATTGCAAGCTCGACTAGCCAAGTCACTTTCAAAACACCTTCGTATTTATCGATCCTCGAACGCAACTAGTATATATTATTTTTCCACTTAATTACTTTCCCAGCCGACGAATAGTATGTCAAATATTAACTCGAGAAATGAACGTTTGATACGTTTAATTTAGTCCAAATGATCGTCCCAATTTTTACCAAATCAACTACATTCATTTTCCATCTAATATAGACAAGATAGTAATGAATTTGTTTCTTTGAATCTTGCCTCTACTCATTCACACGTTTGGTTACTGACTTACTCAATCAAAAATATACAAATCAAATGGATACAAAAACTAGAGACAACACTCAGTCACATGGTTAGACATATTTCCACTCAACCTAAAATATCTAATGAATATAAGCTTATGTCAACCACTAAAAACCAACATATGCTTGAACTTGCCTACACTCTTTCACTCTTTCACTGCCATACATAACCTCAAATATCAATAGAATATGTGTACAATCCAAATACAAAAGACAAGACCTCATTCACACGTTTGGATACTTATATACTCAACTGAAAATATCTAACATAAACAAACAACTAGAAACCACAGAAACATGTGAGAAACTCAAATGATATTAATGTATGAATATATATTTCATATATACAGTCCAACAACAAGAATACAAAGCACCTCCTATCACATGTTCAATCTCATACTCAACCCAAAACAGCGAAATGGATGTTACCACTCATTGCTAGTCCACAGTAAACTCAAATGATGAATGCTTGGAGGGTAATCTTGTCAAAGACATGTGTAGCTAGCATCTATATAAGCCCACACGTCTTCACTGTCTAAGACACACACACATTTCATTCTTATCTATCTCCTTTAACTCACTCTCGCTAGGCAGTCTCACCTACACATTCTCACTACCAAATTTATACGCCTTCTGCTCTCCCCTAGCAGCTCGCATCACTCAATTCTCACTTACCTCACTCTCACTAAATATTCTAAAAACCCAACATCATTCCTTCTCTGTTAAAAATACCCAGCGAATAGGAGAAACGCATAAAAGTATTTAGCTCGCCAAGTGTATTGTTTCCTTCTTGTGAATCAGTCGATCTTCACTGTTTTTCCTTCACCACCTTAAATGGTGTAGTAAGTACTCATTCACTTTTCTCGTTTTCCATTTCTCGCACACACAAACCATCATATGCATCATAAAACTCCATGCATTCGAACAAATCATTTATTTTATATGAGTTTTTATTCGAGTAGATTTCATAAATGCCACTGAGAAACAAGTTAAACATCACACTAATACACAATAGTATATTCATACATGCACTATTTTTACTTGTTTCATTCAAACATGCTACTCGTCACATTTATATCGTCACCACAAAGCTAACCATGCATTTTCGTTAGAGCAACCCAACATGAGTCGAGCTCCACAGCGAAAGACTCAACAGCCCTCTCACGTTTACCATTTTCGAAATTAGTTGACATCCATGCAAACACATATTCGAACGTATCATTCATTCTTACAAATGTTGTATATGTTTCTTATTCGAGTAGAATGCATGCAAACCCACTTGTGCATAACCTTTAGTGATGACAGTTAAAAACCATATTGGCATTACATGCATGCACACTTCTTGTTTTATTTTCCACACGAACTAGAACACAGATATACTTTGAAAACCCACTTTTGAATTATGTCAGTCACCTTACAAACCACTCTCACATCTATCAACCATGCACGCACCATTTTCATTTAAACATGAACGAATAAAACTTTTATATTTGAAACGCATGATGACATATATTGAACCATGTCGAGCCCTCTTTAGGGGTCCCAACATGTCACCTCATTCCCACCATTCATATGTTCACAATCCATGCATTGTTCGAAACTATATCATTTTTTTTGCATATCACACGTACACTAACTATGCTAAGTATGTTGTACGCCCAGTCGCTTAGAGAACAAACCCACATTTCACAAACCAACTTAGTGATCAAATGTTATCTTTACATGACTCATTCAAAAACCCAACTAACTATATTTTTCGTATAAACCAATTACAAAAATAATCGTGTTTCGACCCTTTAAAACAGTACAAGTAAAGTGTATAAACCCTTTTGGAAAATATTTAGAAATCATAAACGGGCTTAGCGTTGTAGCTCGTTAAGGGCCCAATTTTGAGAAATAAGCTATTTATCGAATAAGCTAGTAAAGTAAGCTTCATTAGTCTTAAATAAGCCTTGTAAAAAGTCGCAAATTCTTTCTTTATCATTTTGCCATTTTTGGACTAAAAACGTAACGCATTTTAACTATAAGGACTAAAATTGCCAAACTGTGAAACTTGAGGGTTGAAACTGTGAAAACAGTTTATAAAAGATTTAAAATGACCTTTAAATTTATTTCAAGACTTATATGTACATTTAAACTATTTTGGAATATTATTAAACTTATATTTAACTAAGGACTAACGACGTAACGCAACTACAGTTAGGATAAAAAGTATAAAATCGGGAAAGGACAAGGACCAACTATTCTTCACTTAACATCCTCATTCTCATCACCACATCACTTCACATGCATTCATTTCATTCTAGTACATATATTTAACTTTCGTTAAATATTAAACGATTTCACTTGCATATCATTCCATCATAATTTGAGGAGATAATACCTCGAGTCAAGTGACATAAGAATTACGATAATATCATTGTATGATATTATATTTTCTTAACTTGAGGCATTTTAGGCATATCACGCTCACATCATCAAATCGTTATACGATTTCTCACGATCACACTCATCGTTAATTATAAGTCGAATACTTAGATATTCCTCACATTCAGGTCTTGTATCGAAGACGTTTCCGTGATCGTTTCCATAAGTCTTACTTGAACTTATAATTCTATCTTGCCAGCTACACTCCAGGTGAGTCGTGGTCCCCTACTTTTTATTAATTGTTTTAATAACTCTTTTGGGGGAGATACATGCTTCAACTGTTTTAAATTACTTTTATATTCTGAGAAACTCTTATGAATTATTCGAAACCATCAACTGTGTTTTACATGTCTTAAACCCCTCTTGGAAGGTATATGTGTTTGTATACTTGTCAATCACTTACCTAGCTAATCATTGTATTGAAACATAACATTTTCAAACTACGTGTTGTAACACGATACTGAAACTTATTATAGGCATTCGAATAACAACTGAGTGTACTATTAAACTTTGCTATGATATTTCTACATTTCAATTAGAAATAATAGCCAAAACTAAAGTACATATATGCTATGAACCCCTGAACTCTATATTGTCTAAGTTTACCTAAGTTGCCATAAAGTCCCTCTATCATGAGCCATTAATCACTACGGTGAGCGCGAATATAGTGGACAGCTTCGAAACCTGTAGAGGCTGACGACCTATCCCACTAAGTATGGACGGAATGCCTTAGGGCTAGTCGTATTTAGTCGCGATAAACTATATTTGAATAAATAGTAGGATGAGGCAATCACCTATTACCTGGGGGCAACCCATCATAACCTGATGTGGCCTTACCGTTTTACGGAACCTTTGTTAATGCTTTGCGCGTCATGAGGCTTAGGACAATATAACTTTATGAATATATATGTCTTCCTATATATATTTGGATACAGCTGTAGACCACCACTCCTTACTGATAGATATCAGACCTTATACTATTATTTTCACTATGTGTTATAAATATGTAGCATATACTTGAAACCTAACTGTTATCATATGATAGAACAAAATAATGCTCGACATATCGTTACTTTTGAAAGTTGAACCATTATTTCATTGCAAGGATATAACAACAATACTCCTTTTTACTCAAACTTGGACATATGATCGTCAGAGGTCATAAATGATTTACTCTTGGATTTTTACCCAAATTTGCAAACTTGCTAGTTACTTTCATAAGTAATAGCATTTATTTCAACATTTACTCTACAACTCTCGACATTTTTGAAAGCAAATTATTTTCTACCAAACCCCACGAACTCACCAACCATTGTGTTGACGTTTTAAGCATGTGTCTTTCAGGTACTTAACGGAGCAGGACAAAACACGGAGCGGGCATTTAAATACACTGATAACTTAAATGGTGTGAAAATCAAATATGTCATTCTTTTCCAAATCATCATAATTTTTGGAGTTTTCAAACCAGATTTTACAAACTTATTATTAAAACTATTCTTTTGAATGACATATAACTTTTAAAACGCCTTTCCCGAGCCATTTTCTAAAATTTTGACTTCGATCCTCAGTGTAACACCCAAATATTTTCCGCTGCCATAAAACAAAATTTGGGGGTGTTACAACATGCGACAATTTGTCCACCCATCTTCCTTTGTGTTTGTCCAGGCGCGCTTTAATTCCTTCGCCTAAGCTGCGATTTGCGCGTTCAACTAAACCATTGGTTTGTGGGTGTTTTACTGATGCGAAGTGTTGTGTGATATGTAACTCTGTGCACCAGTCCTTGAACGGGTTATCACGGAATTATTTTCCGTTGTCCGAAACAATCTCCCCAGGTAATCCAAAGCGGCATATAATATTTTCCCAAACAAAGCGTTTTATTTGATTACCTGTGATTGTCGTTACTGCCTTCGCTTCAATCCATTTAGTGAAGTAGTCTATTGCAACAATAAGGAATTTGAGTCCTCCCGCTGCGACAGGGAAGGGACCTGCGATGTCAATACCCCACTTATAGAATGGCCATGGAGAAGTGATAGGTGTTAGCTCTTGTTGTGGTCTGCGCGGGATGGGTCTATGAACTTGGCAGTCGTTGCATTTCTTTATCACATCGCGCGCGTCACGGTGCATAGTAGGCCAATAGTATCCTGAGCGCAATGCTCGCGCTACGACGGACCGTGGTCCTAAATGCATACTGCATGAACCAGCGTGGATCTCTCAGAGTACGTAATCTGCTTGAAAGAGTCCAACGCACCGAATCCATGGTTGTAGGAATGAGCGCCGATATAGGATACCATCTCTAAGTTCGAACCTCTGCGCTGTGCGCCGTATCCGTCGAGCGTCCTTCTGCTCATCGGGCAAGTTGCCCTTGCTTATAAATTCGATAATAGGGGTCATCCACGTAGGATTCTCTTCCTCTATTACCGTGGATATCTCCATCTCCGAGATGGATTTGTTCTTTAGGATCTCCACTAAAACTTGTTTTGACAGGTGCGCGAAGCTAGTAGATGCGATCTTGCTTAGCGCATCCGCTTTCTTATTTTCACCTCTAGGAATTTGCTTAATGGTAAACCTGTCAAAGCCTTGTATTAGCGATTTGGTTTTGTCAAGGTATTGGACCATGTTATCCTCTTTAGCCACATATTCGCCCAACACATGGTTGGCTACCAATCGGGAGTCCACATTTGCTTCTAGGTTACGTACACCCATTCGATTTGCAATGCGTAATCCAGCGATTAGGGCTTCATATTCTGCCTCGTTGTTCGTGGCTGTGAATTCAAAACGCAGTGCGTAAGTGAATTCCATTCCTTCTGGATTAGTGAGGATAAGGCCAGCGCCCGATCCATCCACGCATGAAGATCCATCTGTGAACAAGACCCATGGTTCTTGTAATTCTACCTTGCTCGGTGGGGGTGCGTCATCGGTATCTGGTTTTTCGATGATGAAGTCTGCTAGTAGCACACTCCATTTTTGTAATCGCCCCGATGCGTCAGGTTTAGAGATAACTTGTTTGATAGGTTGGTCGGTAATCACTGCTATTGGGTGCGCTTGAAAGTATCTACGCAGTCTTTTGGCAGCAAATACTAATGCCAAGACCAACTTCTCCATTGGGCTGTAATTAATCTCTGTCTTCTTGAGTGCTTTGCTTACAAAATACACCGGTGTTTGTACGGAATTCCTATCCGTCAGTAGCACTGCGCTGATCGCTCCATGGGTCGCAGATAAGTAGACGATTAACTCCTCCCCTGGTCGGGGTGCAACTAGCTTAGGAAGCGCTGCTATATGTTGCTTAAGCTGTGTGAAAGCTTCTTCCGCTTCCGCAGTCCAACGAAAGTCTCCCTTTTTAGTACACTTCTTGAGTGTTTTAAATAAAGGAAGTGACTTATCCGCTGATTTGGACAGGAATCTGTTCAAACCGGCTAGCTTTCCATTCAGAGATTGAACTTCTTTCAGCGTGCGCGGTGAAGGAAGTTGGATGACAGCCTCTGTTTTTTCTGGGCATGGCTTAATGTCATCTGGTTCTATCAAATATCCTAGGAACATGCCTTCTGTAGCGCCAAAAGTGCATTTCTTAGGATTCAACTTCATGTTGATCTTTCGTAGTGTTGTGAATGTTTCTTCAATGTCGCGCACTACTTCATCTTCAGTATGGCTTTTTATGACAAGGTCATCCACATAGACCTCTAGGTTGCGTCCCACTTGCTTCTCAAACGCATTATCTACCAGTCGCTGGTAGGTGGCGCCCGCATTTTTCAGGCCAAAAGGCATCTTTGTATAACAAAAAACGCCTTGGCTTGTGTGGAAGGCTGTTTTTTCCTCGTCCTCCTTAGCCATTTGGATTTGGTGGTACCTTTTGTATGCGTCCAAGAAACACTTAAAGGGATATCCGCACAAAGATTCCACTTTCCAGTCTATCTCTGGTAGTGGGTAGCAGTCCTGTGGACATGCTTTATTAAGGTCAGTGAAGTCCACACACATCCGCCAACTGCCATCGCTCTTTTTGACCATCACTGGGTTGGAGAGCCAATCGTGGTAATAGACTTCTCGCATGATGTCAGCGTCCACAAGTTTGTGTACTTCTTCCAGTATGGCTTTTGCGCGCTCTGGAGCCTGGCCGCGCTTTTTCTGCCTTATTGGGGAATATCCTTGTCGGATTTGTAACTTGTGTTCTGCAATTGAGCGTGGCACCCCAGTCATGTGTTTTGGTTCCCATGCGAAGATATCCAGATTCCTTTGTAAGAGCGCGCATACAGCCGCTCTAGCTTTGTCAGACAACGACCCTCCAATCGACACCTCTTGTTCCGGATATTCAGGGTGAATTGCAACCTTTAGGTTTGGTACTTTAGCTGCGCTCTGTTCTTGGATATGTGTCGTTTCACATGTAATCGTGTTACATTCTTCTGGTGGCGCAGCGTTGTTATAAATGGTGACAATGCCGCCTTCTACTGGGAATTTGAGCATCCCATGCGCTGTGGATGGTACCGCGCGCATCGCCGAGATTCCTGACCTTCCAATAATGCCATTGTATGGCGAAGGAGATTTGATCACCATAAAGTTCATCCAGGCTGTCGTGGAGTGTTCCTTATTACCAACAGCGACTAGTAGTCGCAGTTGTCCCATGGGCCATATCTTTTCTCCTGTAAAGCCAGTAAGCGCAGTCGTGGCTGGGCTTAACTGTCTTTGTATCTCAGGGCGCAGTCTCTTGAAACAATGCTCGTACATTATATCCGCTGATGCCCCTCCATCAACATACATGCGGTGGATATCGTGACCCCCCGCATTTATCTCAATGGTGAGTGGTTCTGCCACTGCGTTGTCCGCAGCCAAGGTGGGGAAAGTGATTTCACTTCCATGGGAGAATTTCTGGCTGACCTTTTGCCTAGTCTTTCGCTGCCATGATTGTATCATGTAGATTGTGTCAGCCTTGTCCTTGGGCGCTTCTTTCTTGCCCCCAGTTTTCTGTTTGTCTTTCCCGTCTTTAATGTTTTTAACGAGGTGGTCCAATCTGCCTTCTTTTACTAACTTGTCTTTAATTGGCGCAGTTGGACGCAGTCATTAGTTGTATGGCCCTTCTGTCCATGATATTCGCAGTATCCGTTCCCTACGCGCCGATCTTCAGGAGTGCGCATAGGTGGGGGTCTTGGAAAGTTCGCACCTTCCGTCGCAAATATCTCCTTTGGAGTTTTTGTTAGTGGGGTGTACTTGTCGTTTCCCCGTCCGCCCCCTTGGCTGCGATAACTTTTGTTACGATTGCCACTCTGGTCATTGGATTGTCTCCTTGGCTCTTCTTGTGACCTATGGTTCGAGTAGCCTTTCTTGCTATCCGCAGCGGCTGCTTCTCCTTGGATGAAGGACCTCGTACGCTTCATGAGTTCGTCAAAGGTTTGGGGAACCCTATCGTTTAACTTTTTTATCAGATCTTGGTTATTGATTGCGTTCATAAACCCCGATATTTTTAGTATTTCTGGGCACGCCTTGACCTGCATGCATTCGTCCTTATAGCGCTCCATGAAAGCGCTCGTGGATTCCCCTTGGCGCTGTTTTACCCTAGCGAGCTCGACAGGGTTTTTGGTGCACTTCTTTCTTTGAGTAAAGTTTAAACGAAACGCCTTTCGCAACTCTTCAAACCCACCGATGCTTCTGCGTGGAAGCTTACTGAACCAGTTGCGCGCATTCCCTACTAATGTAGAGTTAAACATGTGGCACCACACAGGTTGTGGCCAATTTTCGATAGTGGCTGCTAATTCGAAAATTTTTAGGTGATCATCAGGATCGCCTGTCCCATCATATGTTTTGACATTAGCAGGCATGCGCCTTTTCTTATTTTCTGAAAAATCGCTGATGCGCCGAGTGAACGCATCAATTTTTTGGCGGCGCCAGGGACGAGACATGTCTTCGTCTTCCTGGTCGCGGTATTTTCCCCTTGATTTCCAGTGTCCTGTTTCTTTGTCCTCGTTGTCCGAGGAGTCACTTGAGGATGAGCTTACTCTTTTGCGACGCTTGCGCCGACCATCATCGAAATCTGAGCTTGCTCCTCTGCGGCGCTTGCGCCGACTATCCTCAGAATCAGAGCTTGAAGGGCTTTCACTTGGGGAGCACCGTCGCCCAAGCCTATCATGAACCCTGCGACTGCCAAGCCTAGTGTGGACATTGGCGCGCCGTTCCCCATCTTCATGTTCCTCCAGATACTGAAAGTCGGCTGTTTCGTCATCCACAACCTTCCTTCCAATCCTAGTAAACACTGGGTGTTTGCGGCTATCCTTCTCGCGTCTTTCCTTTCGGTAGCGCGGTGGGGATGCCTCATGCTCAGGGTCAAAGTTGAGCCTGGCGTGCAGACTTTGGTTTGACCTCTTTTTTGCCTCCTCTCGCATGAGCGCAGCCAAGGCTTCGTAGTTTTGAGATACGAAATCACTTGGCGCTAGTTCAGGCGTGACTCCTTCTAGTGCGAGGGAGTCTGTTTCCAAAACAAGATCCTTGTTTCGGATTGGCGCATTTGGTGGCTCAGTGAAGTTTACTTCTGGCATGGTGAGAGGAGTGCGCTGTAGGTCTACCGCGCTAGTACTTGTTGTAGTAGCATTGGTAGTCATAGTGAGCGGTTCTACTGGAGTAAAGAGCAGATCTGAGTACGATCCTAAGCTTCTAGGCGCACTGGTTGTTCCAGAGGTCTGCTTAGAGGCCGCATCAGTTTGCTGTTTCTTCCCTAGTAGGTCGTCATGCGTTTTCTTCGCTTGCGGAGTCCGCTGATTTCCGTGCTTCGTCATTCTAGTTCTTAGCAAAGTTCTTAGTGTAGGGTCCCACGGATGGCGCCACTTGTTGATACAAAAATTGGGCGTTCCTTGATTCCGTACCAATCAGATCTTAATGCTTGAGACCTGCGCACTAAGAAAAAAAAAAGACACCGTTAGGCTTACCGTGGGATTGTCTCCCTCTCCCACGATTATCCTCCGGCGTGAGAGTAAGTAATCGGTTTTTAGGGTTTAGAAGAGTTAGGGTTTGTAAGTCGTACCTTTGTGAGGGCTGAGGTGCCCTCTATATATGGACACGAAATCCTTGTTGGTTTCGTGTTCCCCAATCTTCGGTCTATCCCGCATAGGGCGGTTCATTGATATATATCCCATAAATAGAAGATATACTATCAAAACCATAAATAACGTTGGGTTTGGGCCATCGTGAGCCCAAACCATTATCGCAATAGCCCATATCGTGATGGGCTGGAGTCCATTCGTGATGGACTTAAGTATGGGTCGGGTTCGTGACCCGAATATGGACTATATGTCATCAGTGATGGATTGTTTTATAAAGATTGAATCTTGATGTGTTTTTTAATTTTTTCATAAAATGAACAAATGTGAATAAGACCCGGTTCATTTACACCCCTACTAGCGTGTCATTTGTAATGGTAACATTAGCAATGCATTTTTTGTACTAGTATTACTTTTTGAAATTCTAGAATCGCAAGAGTTCTATGACTGAAAAATATATAGATTTGTTCATGATACTAAACTTGTAATATTTTCTAAATAATATGTCTTTGATTGATACGGATTACGGAGTATAAAATATTAAAGGATGTACATGTACACAGAAGTGGAGTTTGGTTCAGAGGTTGAACTAGTATACTCCTTAAAGGATAGGTCTTGAGTTCGAAT
This sequence comes from Artemisia tridentata subsp. tridentata, assembly GCA_021014915.2. Classification (NCBI taxonomy): domain Eukaryota; kingdom Viridiplantae; phylum Streptophyta; class Magnoliopsida; order Asterales; family Asteraceae; genus Artemisia; species Artemisia tridentata. The sequence goes on along the minus strand of CP139506.1, from coordinate 442,725,545 downwards.
CTCAATCCAAGCTGCACCTCTTTTTAATTTTTCTCTCGGGTTTTTCTTTTATAGTTTATTGGTAAGTTTTTATAAAATTGAGTCATGGATATTATGAAGTGTTGAAAGTCCTCGACATTTTGTACCTACTTGTTTTACTTTGGTTTTGGTTAAATTCGACTTTGATGGTACCATCATTTGCATGTTTCGAGGCATAGTGTCAATCTAATACATACTTGGTGTGTGAGTGGATGTGTATGGATTATAAGAGCGAAGGGTATAATAATGCAGGGGTGCGTTAAACATTCACCTCCCCTGCGTTAACATCGTGTTAACCATACCATTCTTGTAGGTTAATGCTTCGTTAAAGGGTTGCGTTAACCCTTTAACGCAGCGTTAAGGGGCTGTTTTGCATTAAAAAAAATTACTTTCACCCCCTTAAACGTCTATATATCCGTTGGATATATATATATATATATATATATATATATATATATATATATATATATATATATATATATATATATATATATAGTGTAGGTTTATTTTCAGAACTAAAAAAAGGTCGAGAACTGTGAGAACTCCTATGGACCATTAGATTGTTTGATCAATGGTTGTTATTAAAGATGGCATAGTTGTAATAAAATTGAAATCAATTAATATTTGAAAAAATGTGGAGGGGCATAATGGGTAATTTACGTCACCATATCAAAATAACTCATACGTAGATACTACCAAATTGTGAATCAGTTACAATTGTCACTTTTCTCTTTCATTGAAAAAAACCTAGCCGCCTCTCTCCACTAACAAAGTTCATCACCGATCAAACAGGTACATGGCTTTGTGATTTGGTATTTATTTTATTTTAGTATATTATAAGACTCACAAATCCCATCAAACACTTCTCTTTTTTCTAGATCGGATGGTTCATGGTTTGAACATCGATTTGAAACGGTTTTAGTTGCCGACGAAAAAAATATTGTTAATTATGATTTACGGTAGGGTCTAATTATTTTATTTAATTATATTCTTGTATAAGTTATTATCTTAATCTATAATTTTTTCATTATTTCGATTATGCGGATAAAAAGTTACATAGTTTTCAGTTTGGATTCAAAACGTTTTATTTGCATAGTCAATTTGTTAGGATATTTTACATATAAGTATTGTTTTTCTTTCTTGTTGTTTGGAACAAAAATCTGCATTTTGATCAATATGCACATGTAACTCGGTCAAGATGCACATGTATTTTTATACAATAGTCTGTTTAAAATATTAAGCACATGTATTTTTTGTTTATTTACTTTCGATCTCAAGATTTTGCAAGGTTTAATTATGTTTAAATGGATTATCATTGTGAAATAGTTTAGACTTTGTATTTCTCCTTTTCAGTTTCTTTAGTTAGTAATTATCTGTTTAAAAAATGTTGTGTTTTGATTTCACAGGTCTTTTGTTTTTATCGTGTTTGAGAAAGTTCACGGAGAAGATACACATGTACATACAAGCGGACGTGGATGGACAAAAGTGCATATGTACATGCAATGCAATCAATAGTGACTAATGAGGAGAAATACATGTGCATGCGTCTAAATGAAACCCAACTGTGTTAAATATTAGTGAACACGTGCATAGACATTTACACCATTTTTATTTTATATGATGTTAGATAATAGTGCACACGTGCATAGACATTTACACCATTTTTATTTTATATGATGTTAGATATATGTAAATCTAAGGTACAATGCATTATAAAAGATGTATTTATGTTTATGTACATGTGTATGGTGGCTAGAAATCTAGAATAATAAATTGGTCATGAATGGGACTTCCTCATTTTTTAATCTACTACTTCCCGTATTTTTCAGTATAATGATCTTTTTTCTAGCACATGAACATATATTGTTTTTTCTAAGCTTGTAAAAAACCAATGCAGATGTGCAAAGCCCATTAAGAGAAGACTATACATGTGCACACACACAAAAATAATAAATTAAAAAAAAAAAAAAAAAAAAAAAAAAAAAACTACTACCTAAAATTCAGGATCATAAAAAATACGTTTTCTGTAAAAGAAAATTTCAAAAATAAAAAATATACTTTTACCATTATACCCTTTTAAATTAAATACAAAAATTAATATCCAAAAAAATCTGATTGGTTGATGCTGGTTCTCGCAGTTCTCGACCTTTCCCTGGTTCTGAAAATAACCCTTTCTTATATATATATATATATATATATATATATATATATATATATATATATATATATATATATAGTGAGACTTTCTTGCGAGAACCATTTTATCTGCGAGAACTGAGAGAACCACCAAAAACATACATGCACGCCTTCAATAATTGTATTTTTGCACATATGTTCTAAAAACAACATATATGTTTTTAAAAAAACATAGTTGTTCTAAAGAATTTGATAAGAAATTGGAAGTACAACATTTTTCTTTGAAGGTGTGCATGTATGTTCTTATAAGGCTGTGCAACGACAATATTGCGGCCTTGTGTAAGGTTTTTGTGTAAAAAAGAGGATGAGTTCATGATGATATTGAAGAACATAGGTGGATACTTACGATTATAGATGATTTGCATGTATTTTTATTTTATTTTAAAAGGCGTGCATGTATGTTTTTTGTGGTTCTCTCAGTTCTCGCAGATAAAATGGTTCTCGTAAGAAAGTCCCCCTATATATATACATATATATATATATATATATATATATATATATATATATATATATATATAAATTATTATATATTGACAATTATCTATACTACTTATAATAGAGGAATGACTCTCTCTCCTCAAAATTTTCAGACCAAAACAATTAATACACAATTTAAAACACCACATCACCAACATGTACAACTACCTAAGCACAATGTACAAGAAAAGAAACCATCGATCTCAGCGCCAAAATTTGTATTCAAACCAACAAACTCAAATCAACAGCAGATTCATAACAAAATTCACTTCTATTCTTGATTCACAAACCGAAATTACAACAATATAAATCTTACATCAACTCGAATTGTGTTAACCTAACTTCAACATCCTATCTCTTTTCGAGTCGAATCATCTTGCTTTCATCTTCGCTGTGTTTCAACAAACATCAAACCCACTCGACATCACCTTCATTTCATCACCGATCCATTTCTTATGCTGTGCCTCAAGTAAATATCCGAAACTTTAAAGAAAAGTATAATAACAGTTATGTTATCCACTTCTCTTCATTCGTCCTTTCATAAACACAACAACTAACGTAAACAAAAGGTGAAACCTACCTTAGACCCTTCAAAGGATCTTGATGTCTTCAAAGGGCGTTCTTGATTTGTCCTATGATAATTATTAAAATGAAGGTAAAGGCACGGGTGTGTTTGTGATTGATTCGGATTGATTAATGATGATGATGAAATGATGATCATCTTGATGGGTCTGTGAGTATATGTGATTGATTGATTCGATGATAATGAGATGAAAATTTGATCAGGCGTGGTGATGTGTTTAGGGTTCGGATTTGATTAATTTGTGCTATGTGTTATGAGGAGGCTGGTATATAGCGATTAAGATTAGGGTTAAATATGGATTTGGGCTTCAAAACACTTAACCAGGGAATTGCTTAATATCATTGGGCCAAATGTTAATTTTGATTAAAATGGGCTATACAATTGATTGTGGGCTTAACTGATGGACCGGGTATATGTTTTGGATAAAGGGCTCAAGGCATATCAAATGAATGAATCGGACTGGTTCTTTTTTGGTGCGTATTAGACATTGTGTTAAACTCTCGGTATTGTTATTTGGCGATATTGAGTGGTATTTTGGTGTTACAAATTTTACGAGGATACACACGTCACGGCTTGTAAAACATAACGAAGGAGGGATAAGATAGGTGAGTTGAGGGGCTGATGAATATGAGAATGAGGATTAGGGTTCTGGTAATGATAAAAGTGTTATAAAGAGTTCATTATGGACTTGGGTTTTGAGTTTTTTATTCAAGAGTTTGGGCCAAACGATATATCACACAAAATTTCTGATTGGGCTTGATCAAACAAACTGATTATTGGACTGGATCAAAATATTATCATTGAAAATGCTAAGAAATGATATATCATTGTAATTGCTTAAAATTATTTTAATTTAAATTATTATTCGTTTTTACCGTTATTGTCAGAAAAAAACATGTAACCAAACAATATTTGTTCGCCGCAAAATATAGTCACAGGGTACCCGCCGCAGCATCGCGCGGGTACCCTGCTAGTATATATATATATATATATATATATATATATATATATAGGGGAGGGTTAATGTGAGAGATTTTTTAAAGTTATAAAAATGAGAACCAATCTAAACCGTTGGATTTATAATTTGGTGTTAGATGAGATTAGTATTAAATGAGTGTCATTATAGTAATTAATTAGAGTTTCAAGGGTATTTTGGTACATTTTCTTTTCACCATTAATAAAAAAAATAAACTATTAATACCTTTATAATACATACATGAGTCATACATACAACCACTAATATTATATTAAAAATGGTACATTCATACATGGATCATACATACAACCACTAATATCATATTAAAAATGATACATTTATACATGAGCCATCCATACGATAACATAAAACGGATACATTTATTAAAAATGAACCCAACTGATTAGTGACACACAAATACAAATGTCCTATAATTTGATACATCCCTTCCTAAAAAAAATAAAAAAAATAAAAATATTATAAATACATAAATACATCCCATTCGAAACTGATACAACCGGACTAATACCTAGATACATGGTGGTACATTATCTCGAAAAATAACTGATGCATCGTGGTACGTCATCTTGAAAATAACTGATGCATCATGGAACTATCATCTTGAAAATAACTGATGCATCATGGTACATCATCCCTTTCAAAGAATCCATAACCACACGGTCGCCGGATCTGAAAACAAACGATGATTCCAGCGGCTGTGTTCACAAGGTGAAACCCAAATATTTCCACATCCAACCAACTAAACAATAACAATGACAGCCTCATACGAAATCCTAAAAACCAGGTTCACTCCATCTAACAGTTCGTGATTACTTTTAGGAAATAGGAATTATCGCCGGAAAAATAAGACGAGAGGGAGGAGAAATGGTAAATTGGTTAAAGATATTCACAACAAAATCCCAGAAAACCACAAATCATATATGGAAAGGATGGTGGATTTTTTTAAGTGAAAAAGATGAATCATAGGGAAAGTTGGGAGCGGCGTAAATATTACAGAGAGAAAAAAAAGAGTGGTTATGAAGAGAGAGGGAGTTAAAATGATTTTATTAGGGTTAAAGGATAAATGAATGTAAAATATCTAATCTACCCTTTTAATAACATTAATAATTTTCTTTTTCTTCTTTAACAAAATGCCACTTGTCGTACTTTTATTGGTTCTCACTTTTAAAACTTTAAGAAATCTCTCATTTGATCTCAATTATATTATATATATATATATATATATATATATATATATATATATATATATATATATATATATATATATATATATATATATATATATATATAGGGGGACTTTCTTTTCAGAACCACCTTATCTGCGAGAACTGACAGAACCACCAAAAACATACATGCACGCCTTTTAAAATAAAATAAAAATACACGCAAATCATCAATAATCGTAAGTATCCACCTATGTTCTTCAATATCATCATGAACTCATCCTCTTTTTTCACAAAAACCTTACACACGGTCGCAATATTGTCGTTGCACGCCTTATAAGAACATACATGCACACCTTCAAGGAAAAATTTTGTATTTCCAATTTCTTATCAAATTCTTTAGAACAACCATGTTTTTTTTAAAACATATATGTTGTTTTTCGAACATATGTGCAAAAATACAATTATTGAAGGCGTGCATGTATGTTTTTAGTGGTTCTGTCAGTTCTCACAGATAAGGGGGTTCTGAAAAGAAAGTCCCACTATATATATATATATATATATATATATATATATATATATATATATATATATATATATATATATATATATATATATATATATATACAATTTTGAGTTACAGTTGAGTTAAGGTGAGTTATGATAACGAGTGTTTTTTTGAGTTAAAGGTGAAAAGGTTAAAGCTGATGTGACGCTGACGTGGCAGTATGTTAAACTTTAACTCATGGTTATTATACCCTTTGCGTAACTTAATAAAAACGTTACCTACTTTATTCTTCTACACCAATTTAAGTATAGATTGTTACTTTATTCTAATCTTCTTTTAATCAAGAGTGTGTTTTGGTGAAGGAAAAAAAAAAGGTATTCAAAAAAAAAAAAAAAAAAAAAAAAGGAAAAAGAAAAAAAGGTATTCTAATAGTGTAGTTCCGAAAAGGTGTTGTTTATAAATACAAAATCATTTTAACCAGCATATAAACTCGGATTCACTTAAACCAACATATACACAAATTGACTTACAACGCTGTTCCAACTGACTTCACCACAAATGCTCGCACAACGTTGCATACCACTTAGGCTATGTTTGGCGTAGAGCTTTTTGGAGCTTTTTGAGTCGATGAACGGTGAGCAATGAGCTTTTTGATTTTTAGTATTCGTTTGGTAAAAGAGCGGTGAGCTTTGCTATTTTTTAGAAAAGCTCATTTTTTCAATGCTTCTTTAAGAAGCTGTGAGGGGTGAGGAGTGAGCTGTGGCTACTGCTCACAGCTCACTGCTACTGCTCATTGCTATTGCTCACAGATACTTTTGCCAAACATAGCCTTACTATTTTGAGCTCAAGTTTAATTCTCAAAATATAACCTATTTTCAAATATTAATTATGTTTCGCTATAAAGCTTGTAAAAGTTTTTCTTATAAAATAAGCTTCATAGACTTTTAAATTGTAAAGTACTTCTAAGTAGCTTATAAAAAGCAAGGTTGTCAGGATCGCGATCCTGCTCGTAGGATTGTACGATCCTACGATCATACACACACAAAACGAGCAGGATCGTTACGGGATCGTAATTCAGGTAGGATCGTTACAGGATCGTGGGATCGCTCGTAGGATCGTGAACGATCCGATCCTGTTGCTAACCCTTTTTTCAGGTAGGATCGTTACAGGATCGTGGGATCGCTCGTAGGATCGTAGGATCGTGAACGATCCGATCCTTTTTTTTTGACTTTTTTTGAGAGGAAGGTTTTTAAAAATGGTTTGTATACATATGTAAAGGAAAAGCCGAAAACGATCCTTGGTAGGATCTGATCCTACGATCCCGATCTTGCAAAGCCGAAAACGATCCTAGGTAGGATCCCGATCCTGACAACCTTGATAAAAAGCTTTAAATTTCAACTAGTGTCCTGTCCATGCATCAACTAATTTGTCAAAGATACTTGGTACTCCCTCCGTCTCAAAATAAGTGTCCAGTTTGACTTTTTATAATCAAACTGGTTCAACTTTTTATAATCAAACTGGTTCAACTTTAACCTCAACTATTTTTTTTTGGTATTATATAATACTTGTGAAAAATTATACCAATGAAAAATACATTAAAACCCCAATCTATTCATATATTTTGCATCAAATATTATATAACACCAGAAAAAATAGACAAGGTCAAAGTTGAACCAGTTTGACTCTGAAAAGCCAAACTGGACATTTATTTTGGGACGGATATAGTATTTCAATTTGTTAGCTACGTTGTCGAAAAACTATTTTAACAAGTAGAAAGTACGAGGAACCCAAGTCACAAAACGATAGTCAATGAGTCTTATTTAATCGTCATAGTTTAGCTTGTTGTTACCCATATCTCGCTCGGCGGGATTGAGTATTGTTGTTGTTGTAGTTTAGCTCGATGTGGTAACCCAATAACATCTTTTTATAAACCTAACTCGCAAGGCTGTCCCATGAATTTATGAAATTTTTGAGACCCTTGAACGAAATTAAATAATGATGCTTTCGATAAAGAATGTTATATATAAAGTGTCACCGTTTATAAGATATAATGCAATTATTTATCTAAATGTTCTAACATATTGCTCATTTGAGATATTTATCATCTAAATACTTATTTATTCGTGAAAGATATATATGTACACATATATATAATTATTAACGGGACAAATTTCAAAGCTTTTAAAAGTTTTAAGGTCGTAAGCGGTCGCTCACCTTTCAAACACTACACTGATAACTCGATTCATCATTTCAAAAACTTTTGGACCCCTTCAAGATTCTCACCGTCATGAATAACTAAAACTGAAAAGTATTGACCATTTTGATAACTAACGATGGCCTATATCAAAGATTTTTAATAAATACATGTGTTATTTATGTCTTTTTATAACGTGTCAATTTGTAATAGTAACCTTAACAATCCACTTTTTATGCTACTTTGTTAGATTCTAGAATCGTAATGGCACATGAGTCAAATATCGGTCGATGTTCTAAAAAAAAAAAACAATCAGTCTAATTTACGACCGATTCTATACACACATATAAATTCAAAAAATCTAACCGTTCGCAATTAAAAAAAAAAAAAAAAAAAAAAAAAAAAAAATTCACTTTACAACCTTATAAATTCCAACATAAAAAATACTTCTAAATTTTGAAGCATCATAATGCAGACGATAAAGAAAAAGCTCTTAGAGAATACCGTGTGATTTATGGTCATGATTTTAATTTGGAGGATTGTTGAAAAATTTTGAGGCATCATGATGCTTGGAAGAAGGAGGTGCCTGCTTTCAGATCGAATAGTCGGAAGAAAACAAAGGGTTCTACAACTACCTCGGTGTCAATACAAGGTCCCTTGAATTTCCAAAACGTGGATGATTCTGATGATGAGGAAGAGACTAGAGAATCACGACCACAAGGTCGTGACGCATCCAGGAAGTAATCATCCTCCTCCTCTCGTAATCCACCATCATCATGGACAAATTCGCTAGTCAAGACCTTTTTCAAGTTCAAGCCGTCAAAACCGGAGAAAAATAAGGTCATTGAAGAGTCGTACGTTTGGTTCAAGGAACAAGAGCTAGCGATGAAAAAAGAGAAAATTGAACTCCAACAAAAGCAAGTGGAAATCATGGACATCACAAAACGGAAGCAAAACTTGATTTTCTACAATTCAGCAATCGACCCAAATTTGCCCGAACGAAAACGAAATGAACTTTTGCAGCTTAAGGAAGCAATCAAGGCACGCTACAACTTAGATTATTAGTTAAAGTTTTTAATAAGTATTGAAATGTTTAAGTTTTTAATTTAGTATTGTAATGTTTTATTTTTAATGAATTTTAAATTTGTTGTTTAAAATATTTGAATTAAAAAAAAATAGAAAAAAAAAAGTCGGTCACCACTGTGGCAACTTGGTTATGTCTGGTCATCGGAGAGAGAAATCTGATGTTCATGATATTACGGGTGTAATAATTTTGCTAGTGGTAATTTACTTGTCTTGTTCCGGATTTGATTGATAAATTAAAGGATAGACATATACAATAGGGTGGAGATTGGATTGGTTGTTAGACTATGCATACTGGGGCGCTATAGCCCCCAAATCTTGCCATATAATGCCCCAAAAACGCCCCACCTCCATAATCGAAGGGCGCTATAGCCCAAAAGTTTTTTCGAGCGTGATAAGCTCAGCACCCGCGCCCCTTGTTGGTTTAAAAAAACTAGCCGTTTCAACGGCTATTTTACCCTTCTTTTTTTTTTTCTTTTTTTCTAAAAAAAAAATAATAAAAAAATAAAAAAATCAATACACTCTTTATTTTTTCTCTATAAAAACCACCTCAAACATCATTTTTTATCCACATTCTTTCAATTATCTCCATCTTTATACAATAATATTATCACTATGAATCCCAACCGTCCAACCTGCCCACAAAATTATACCAACCCCGGTTACGTTCCTCCTCGTCGTGTTAATGAGTTTTCAAACCAAGAACTTCTCGATGTCCTCTCATATTTTCCATCGAACATGCAACCGCAAATGGGGTTTCAAAATTTTGGTTACGGTAACCAAAATTTCGGGTTCAACGCGTACAACCAACAAAACACCTCTCAACATTTCTCCTCTCAAAACTTCGCATCTCAACAATTTCAACTGCAACAATTCCCATCTCAAAACCTCCCGTCTCAACACGACCCGATTACCGTACGCCAGACATGGTTTCGGGCAAGTGGAGCGAAATCAACAATCGGTGTCAATTTTTCAATACTTGCTACAACCGGAAAAAGAATGTCGTACCAAGCGGTGAGAGTTTGTTGGAATGGCCGTACCACGCCGCTTGCAAGGAATACAAACAAGTCAAGTCTCATCCATTCCAATTGAAGGAAGTATGGGAGTATCTCCACACCCATCAAAAATGGCTAGATCAAACCCCTTTGGAAGTTCGTACAACGAGACCGTCAAAACGGTTCAAAAGTGAATCATCATCCGCCCCCGAACACGATAGCCAATCGTCCGATGCCCACACGTTCATCAACTTAAACGAGTTTGTGGAAGAAGAGGAAGTTTTCGTTGAGGTGCCAAGGCCCCCGGGTAGGCGAAGTGCCAAAGGAAAAGGGGTTTCCTCGTCCTCGTCCGCTGCCACCGACAATAATGCGTTGAGCCACATTGTGGCTCAACTTGCGAGGATAGGGGATGAGGCAGAATGTCGTCATGCACTTAAAGAAAAAAGATACAACGACCTCCAAACAATTATCAAAAGGAAAGATTTGGAACAATTGGAACGAAGTACCGATGGGCTAGACCCCTTGGCAAAAGAAATTAACGAACAACTCAACGAAGAAATCCGCCGAAAATATCGTGACGCTTAGTTTTTATTTAAATGTAACATTTAGTCGGTTTTTTTTTTTTTTTTTTTTTTTTTTTTTTTTTTTTTTTTTAATAATTATGTAATGTTTTATGTTTTATTTTAATGAAATTGTCTTTTTTTATATTATTTAGTTTTATTAATTAGTTTTAGTGATTAAAAAAAATAAAAAATGGTGCCACATGGCACAATATGGCCCCTACTACCACTACATCACTTTTTCTACCAAGCCCCAACATGGCTCACACTGGCATATGGCGTAAAATGTCCTATCCTCTCTTACACACCACTACACATAGTCTTAAAGTGGTATGCCCATATGGGGTAGGTCATGAGTTCAAACCTCAAAGATGGTAATCACTTTTTTTACTTTTTTTTTTTTGTCAGTTTTTCTTTTGTTACTATTGGTAATTATAATTATTCTCATTCTTTTTATAAAAAGAAATTTAGTTTTTCTTTTATTGTTATTGGTAGTTATAATTATTCATCGTTATACTAGCCTCGTCAATCCATGTAACTAAACTGCACGAAACAAAAGTAATAAAACAACACAACAACAAGAATTCATTAGTTGTTGAAAGCATTCATCATCATACATATATAAACCATTGGGAGAATTGCATATATATCCCTCTAAATGCTAATAATTGCATATATATCCGACCAAAACTTATAATTGCGTATATATCCTTCCAAAGACTTAAAATTGTCATATACATCCAAACGATTATTTTATATATATTTAATTGCAAAAAATGTCTTATAAATATAACTTAAATATAAAATGACCACTATACCCTTGTTCTTATCTTTTTTACGACTACACATAATCCTTATCTATTATATCTTACTATAAAAAAAGGAAGAACAACAATTTGCTAAACATAAAAAAATGACTAATAAAATCAAATACAACAAACAATTATATGCAAATGATCTTGCATCGATAGCAGCTTTTTGTTGTAGACTTGGTATGAATTAGTCATTTGCTTTCTATTATCCACCAACTAACCATGTTTAATTGTTTATCAATTACGACAACACCATCAATCTCTTATGCTATATGCCACTTTCTACAACAAATGATATAACATTAAAAATTGATTCCATCAAAGGATATACATCGTCAAACATTAAACTTTAATTCAAGCATTAAAATATAGACATGACAGAATGTGAATCGTGGACTCCTAGACAATCTATACTTTAATAATTCATTCAAACATTAACATTTTATGAAGATCACAGGATAGAAAATAATCGTTGGTTAAAGTGGGTTTTTGCAGATTCGATTCAACAATGGTAAGTGATTGGTTGTTTTAAGTTTATGATATGAACAAGGGTATAATGGTCATTTTATATAAGTTATATTTATCAGAAATTTTTTTGCAATTAAATATACATAAAATAATTATTTGGATATATATGACAATTTTAAGTCTTTGGAAGGGTCTTACATATATACGCAATTATGAGTTTTGGTCGGATTTATATGCAATTATTAGCTTTTGAAGGTATATATACGCAATGATGATTGTTGTAATCTTAAGACAAGTGATTTATTGAACCATGTCTTCAATTGCTTGAGCTCTTTCTCGTTTTTACACAAGAAAATTATTACTTAAAAAAAAAAAAAAAAAAAAAAAAGACATTTCTTGCTTTTGGTTCATAAAATATGCAACTTGCAACTCCCAGTATTCAACAAAGATTAGTAAAAGTATTAGTCGCATCCTATTACTATTAGTCAAATAAAAATTAGTTAAAAGTATTAGTCGCATCCTGCCATAATGTGTAGAAACTTTTAAAAGTCTTCGGCATAAATTATTAACCTTTTTGATAACTAACGATGGTCTGTAACTCTATATCAAAGAGTTTTACTGCATACACATATATTATGTACATGATATCGCAATTGTAATTTTGCAAAGAATACTAAATGGTAATTTGTCTTGTACTAGATTTGATAGAGTTGATTGATGATAAAATATTTAAGGATGGACATATATACAATAGGGTAGAGCTACCTTAAAGGGTAGGTCGTGAGTTTAAACCTCAAAACTAATGTTTTATTCTTTTTAATATTTTGCCAAGAATATACTAAACGAGGTGGTGCGCCCGCGCGTTGCCGCGGGATTTTTTTTTATTCAAGTTTCTTAAAAAAAAAAAAAAAAAAAAAAAAAAGAAAAAAAAAAAAGAAGAAGAAGAAAGTACTGTAGCTACAGTACACTGTGGTACTGTTCATCCAGCCCGACCCGCCCCGACCCGACTCGACCCGCCCGACCCGACCCGGGCTAAATGGTTTCTACAGTGTTGCATGGGTGGGGTTGCCATAAAGGCTCCCAACAAATGTAATATAGTTATGGTAACTTGCCTTGTTCCAGATTTGATTGATATAAAACATTAAAGGATAGACATATACATTAGGGTGGAGCTTGGCTTAGAGGTTAAAGTGATATACCCATTAAGGGTTGGTCTTGAGTTCGAACCTCTAAGTCACGGAAACTCTCTTTTTAATTTTCCTTTCGATTTTTCTTTTACTGTTATTGGTAAAAGAAAATTAGTATTTTATAGAATTGAGTCATGGATACCATGAAGTGTTGAAAGCCCTCGACATTTTTTTACTACTTGCTATTTAAAACATGGTTTGTTAAACATTTTAAGTTTAAAAAGTTAAAACTAATACTTTAACAACTTTAAAAGCTTACAAGTGTGCATTTTTAAAAGGTAACTTAATTAGTACTGTAACAGGTTACCTTATTCTTCTAAATCAATTTAAGTTTGATTGTTACTTTATTCTAATTTTATTTTTAACCAAGATAAGAGTATGTTTAGTTTACAAAGTTAAAAAGTAGGAGTTGTACTAGCTCAAATTTTCTATTAACGTATCGGCATATCACATAACAACGAATCATTTGACTCATAGTAATAACATTATGAATTAGTCTCGCTAAAAGTCTAAAACACACGTATAAACACACACTAAATCGATCTTGTTCCAATAACTTTGGAAAATAGTGATAGCTTCCATGTTATTCACGAAAAATGCTAGCGCAACGTTGTCATAGCACTTTTTTACTCTTTTATAGGTAAAAAAAAGATGGAAAAAGTAATTTCTATTCTACTCAAGACTCTGAAACCCTTATGCGAAATAACACACAAGGAGTATGAATTGGAAGTAGACCAGGCCCATTGTTCTCCCGGAATACAAAAGAATGCTTATTTTGAATCGTCAAAAGACCTCTTGAATAGTGTGCTCAAAAAGAGAGTAAAAGAGGTTCTAGATAGACATATCCTTCTCAGGAAAATCTTAAGTTTATTTAAAAATAAAAAAAAACTATACTTTTTAAATATAAACTTTGTTTGAGTGTTTATAAAAGTATTTTCTTAGCTTAAAGTAAGCTCTAATAAGCTTTTGAAATCAAAGTACTTCAAGTAACTTATCAAAATAAGCTTTAAATTCTAGCTATAACTCCACATCAACCGGTTTGCTAAACATATCCAATACATTAGTCTATTACCTATGTTTTACACTCTACAAGAGTGGATGGAAAATCTGGAATAGTTATGTCAAAAAACTATTTAGACAAGTTCAAATCCCGTTGTAGAAATCCAAATCACGAAATAATAGTCGATCTTAGCACGAGTAAACTTAACAAAGATTATTTTTTAATACATGATTTATTATGCAATGTTATAATGTGTCAATTTATAACAGTAAACTTAACAATCCATTTTTTGTAATGCTAGATATACACATGATATCACAGTTGTAATAATATTTTAGCAAGAATATGTAGCTTGTCTTATACTAGAGGTGATTGATATAAAATATTAAATTAGGGCCAAATATAATAGATTGGAGCTTTGGTTAAAGGTTCAAGTAGTATACCTATTGAGGATAGGTTGTAAGTTCGAACCTTTAGTTTGTGCTACAATCTTTTTTATTTTCCTTTCAATTTTTATTTTTTTTTTCCTTTTACAGTTGGCACCGGGTGAACATTGGCGGTTTTTGGTTAAAACCAAACCCCGAACCGAAAACATTAGTTTTTGAAAATTGCCACCCATTTGTTTTTGGTTTTTCCGGTAGTTCTCATTAAATCGGTTCAGTTTTGGTTTCTTATTTGGTTTTTTCTTCTTTTGCCTTTCGATTTATCGATAAATAAACTAGTTAGTTATGAACTATCATAACTCCTAACATATTTCATTAAACTAAGATAAAATTACATCTTTCGTCCTTGTAGTTTACCCAAAATCACACTAATTACATAGATAATCCCTATTTTTCAAACTAATTGCATCAATGGCCCATATTTTTAAACATATGTATTATCTATGTAATAATATATAGCTTTTTATTACACGAATAGTCTCTATCTTTGTTACACGGATGATCCCTATTTACCATAATAGAGACTATCAATGAAAATAGTTTGAAAAATAAGGGTTTTTTTATGTAATTAAAATCAAATAAGTACAACGAGTATGATTTTTGGGTAAACCACAAGGACGAAACCGGTAATTTTGTCTTAAACTAATCAAGTAAGTAAGATTATTTTAAACCCTTCTTTTTTTTTCTTTTTTTTTAAAGACATTATTTTAAATCTTTTAAAAATAGATAAAGGTGGGGCCGGCCCAAACAATCAAGTAGTAACTGCGTTTGACTCGAACTAAAGAAGCTAAATGTGGTAAACCCAATATCATTTTTTTATCAAAGATTTTTAATAAATACATATATGTTACTATGTCTTATAATAATGTATCAATTTGTAACAGTTAAATTAACAATCCATTTTTTATATTACTTTGTTAGATTCTAAAATCGTAAGAGTTTTATTAATGAAATAAACATATATGTTCATGATCTTACGGTTGCAATATTTTGCAAAGAATTTGCAAATGGTAACTTAGTTGCCTTGTTACAGATTTGATTGTTATAAAATATTAAAGGATGGACACATATGCTAGGGTGTAGTTTGGCTTAGAGGTTAAAGTAGTACACCTATTAAGGGTAGGTCTTGAGTTCAAACCTCGATGTTGATAATGCACTCTTTTTAATTTTCTCTCTTTTTTAATTTTCTTTTCGGTTTTTCTTTTAATGTTAATGGCCTCATCAATCCACCTAACTAAAATGCACGAAATAAAAGTAGAGTAATAAAACAACACAACAATAAGATTTTATTACTCTTTGTTCAAAAAAAAATATATATATATATTACTCTTGGATAGAATTGAAATGAAAGAAAGAAAACATTTTACTTACATAATCTTTTTATAACCTTTTTGATACATGTACTATTAAGTAATGTTATAATGTGTAATATTTTACCCTTAAAGATGCTCTATATATCTCAAAGATTATTCTCAAATACATGTACTATTAAGTAATGTTATAATGTGTAATATTATGCCAAGAATACTAGATATGTACATGATATCACCGTTGTGATAAGTAACATTTTGCCAAGAATATGCTAGAGATGATTGATATAAAATATTAAAAGATGAACATATATGACGAATTGGAGCACTCATTAAAAGGTTAAAGTGACCCATTGAGGGTAGGTTGGGAGTTCGAATCTTGTAATGAATGTCCACAATTTTTATTTTTTTTCCTCTCGAATTTTCTTTTACAGTTAGTAGTTATTATTATTCATCCTCATACCGGCCTCATCTACTATCTATATAAAACAAGGTTTTTGAAGCTAATCTCCTCTCCAAAAATACTGTAAATTCGACACGTGGCATTTTCCACTATCCAATGGTCCAGAATGCTTTGACTTCTAAAAATGTCTAACCAAAACAATTCTGTGCGGAATACCAATTGGGAGACACATTTGATAGGAATACTAACAAAATACACACACAACTCTCTCTCACTCATTCATCATAAAACTATGAACCCTACAAAAATACCCAGCCGATCTATCAAAAACACACATCTACAAAATCACTATCTATACCAATTAAGATTCTATATGATAAATCAACATATTCGTTTGTGGTTATCAACTAATAACCACAAACCCGTTCGTACGTTATCAACTACAAATCAAAAACATGATGAGTGTATAGGTACCTTAGATCTGATTTGAAAATTGATACGTTATCCATCATATTGTTTGTTTTTTATTGATTATAATTATTTTGATTGATTTTGTTTTGTATTATTTAGGTATCGTTATATTGTTGGTCGAATCTTGAAACAATCATCTGGGAAACGTGACGAATGTTAGTGATTTGTCGTTTTTTGTCTATTTGTTCATCCAGCCGATCTATCAATATTGTTGGTCGAATCTTCAAACAATCATCTGGGAAACGTGACGAATGGTAGTGATACGTTATCCATCATATTGTTTGTTTTTTATTGATTATAATTATTTTGATTGATTTTGTTTTATATGATTTAGGTATCGTTATATTGTTGGTCGAATCTTCAAACAATCATCTAGGAAACGTGACGAATGGTAGTTATTTGTTCATCCAAAAACTATTCAGGTTGGATTCTTATTTGATTTTTCAGTCCTTATATGTTGTAGCATAATTTAATTTCGATTTGATCATCATAACATCAAAATTCTAAATGTTCAATCACAATTTTATTTTCATTTGATCATCATAACCACAATCGAATATGTTCTGTTAAAAAAAAATATCTTCCTAAGTTTAAAATATCTTCATAAGATTAAAAAATGTCAACTTTTAATGCAGTTAATTTTAAAAAAAAATCCCCCAAAATTTCGCCCCAAAATAAATATTCCACAACCGAATTCCCTGAATATTTCGGATAATTAAAATTTTCAAATACTTTCCTTACTTATCCAGATCGATTTTTGAATTTTTGAAACCTTTTTACCCTAATCCTCCATCTATATAAAGGCATTTCATATGCACAGACTATCACTTATCTCTACCTTCTCCTACTTTTTATAGTTTTGGTAAAAAATAAAATTACTTTTGTTATTAACATTTCTATTGATGCCTTTTCTATATACACCAGTTATCAAATGATTAATTTTGTATTTGTTTTGTAGATACAACAATGGAACAAAATACCACTCTCTTGTGTGACATCGACCCTATGTTAGATGACGTCAAAATACTAGCTCGCTGCATTAGCATCTGGAAATCTCACCCTGCCGGAAAGCCTCATGAAGTTTGGAGCTTAGACATGGTGTTGCAAGATGAACAGGTATCTTTATACACAAACTTTAAAATTCACAGTTTTATATTAATACATTCCACTGCAATAATATATTAAGTTTTATATGCTTTATATGTTTTAAATAAAAAGTATATTCCTATTTTCAGGGGAATCGTGTGCAAGCAACAGCAAGGACAAAGGAAGTAATCAATAAGTACCGCCTTTTGATTGATGAAGGGTCATGCTATCGTATCAGCAATTTTGGGGTTGGTGAGAATGGGGGAAACTATCCATTCTTAAATCATCGATACAAAGTATCGTTCTTTAGGAACACTGGTGTTACAAGAGTTCCCGGCTGGGAGAGTAACCCCGTGGGTTCAAGTTTGAACCTTTTACCAACTTTTTCACCAAAGAATTCACAAAAAATGATGTTGTCGGTGAGTTATTGTTAATATAAAATCATTGGTAATTTTTACATTGTGTTTATTTTGTTATAATGCTTTTGATGATTCATCCGCAGATGTCATTGGAACTATTGTCTCCATTACGGAGCCTCAACCCTTCAACAACTATGGAGTGGAAAAAATAAGGAGAAATGTCCTGCTAGAGGATGTCGAGTATGAATCTTCTTATCCCTACATCCATTTTCTTTTAACTCTTAATGTATTTATTGTTTTGTATATATTAACAGTGGCAAACAACTTGAGTTGTGTTTCTTTGATGAATGGGCTGAAAAGTTCACGAAATATGCCGAAAACCCTGTCTCGGTTGGTCATGCTGTCATGATACTTCAACTTGCGAGAGTGAAGTATTTTAATAGTAAGTGCTCACAACCATATAAAACTATTTTATTTTTTCATTTAAAATTTTGCCCGTCTCATTTTTTATTCTCTTTTTTAGAGAAACCATCTGTGCGCCCCGGTCTGTTTGCATCCAAAATTTACATCAATGATAAAATACCAGAGATTGAAGCATTCAGAAAAAGGTTATTTATTATACTTCATCTTACGTTTACGCAACTTAAGCATATCATTTAAAGTGTATCCTTAAATTTGTACATTTTATACTCCTTTATAGGTATGCTGATATACCAGGGTATGATCCTTCAAAGTATAGAATAACTGTGTTCTCACCCGCCAAAAAAATTGTCAGTTCTTCTGATTTTTTGGATGGTGCTGTCAAAACAATGGTTGGAACTATACGCGACTCTAACACTGTAAGTTATGAAATTTATTAGTCCTTCATGACATTTTAATGACATATACTATTGATTTTTACATCCTATAAAACACGTTGCTATACTGTTTTACATTTTGTTTTAGGCATGCCATATGATTGTTTATGCGAAAGTGCACAAAATCCATAGAGAGAATGGATGGGCATATCTTGCCTGCAAGAGGTGTGGATGCTCTGCCAAAGAAATTGAAGGAACTGCTTCTTCATCCAGCGCCTCCAAATTCAAGAAACAACAAACTTGGCATTGTAAACAACATGATGATATCACTGCTGTTGGATTCCGGTATGCAGCCCAAACATCCTACTACCTATTATGTACTTTGTTTTACAATAATTATGCTGTATTATTTTTACTATTTATTAACCTGACATTCACTTATCGTTATTGTAGGTACAAGGTTATCATCCGAGTCATTGACGATACCGGTTCAGCATCATTATTGCTTTTTGATGATTTGGTGTACAAGCTGTCGGGTGTTCACTGTCAAAATTTGATCAACCAATATGGAGAAAATCATGAAGACTATTTCCCAGATGAACTTAATACCATGATCGGGAAAAAATTGTTATTCCGTTTCGAGTACACAGATTTCTGTAAAGATAAGAATCACCATGTTTATCAGGTCAAGATGATGTCTGATGAAGATGGCATCATAAATTCCTTCAAATCGGATTTCATTAAAGAGGTAAATACATACATGTACCAAACACTCTTTTATAAATTTATAGTGTTATACCAACTATTTAAAAATTTATGATGATGATAATTATTCCAATTCATTATTTTAGGAAGTTGTTAATGTTGAGGATCTCCAAACTCCAATTTCATCTGGACCTCACTCATCCAAATTATCAGCTGATGATGCCATACCTTTCAACATTGAAGTCACACCACCCACTTCCAAAACACTGCAATCTGATGGTTCAGAACCAGTTGTGACACCAACCAATTCCAAAACAAATGAAGATGGTCATTCTGAGGCAGGGAGCTCTGGATCTCTCAAACGTACCATAATTGATCTGGATGCCTATACCGAGCCTGTTGAAGAGACTAAGAGAGGAAAGCACTTGGTGGAGGTCAAAATAGAGCCAAAAGATTGATCAATTTGCTCTTTGCTATATCATCTTCTCATTTTAAAACATTAATGTTTGTTTTTTGCATATGTTTTTCTGTTGGACTATGTCTTTCGTAATTTTGTTTCTTTGCGTTATGATGTTTACACATTTGAATAATTGGTTGGTTGTTGTCTTTGGGGGTGTTGTCCCAAAGCAGACTCTGCTCTTTTCATTTTATGAAGATGATATGTTATGTTTACTTTCTATTCCAAATTTCTCTTTGTACAATTGTCTTCTATTTTATATAAAGAATGAAAACTTTAGAATATGAATATGAACACTTTAACCTGTTGTTTTCATATTGCAACTTTTCATTCTAAGTTCCCTATCCAACAATATGATTAGGCAATTACTTAGTTTGTATCATCCTAAGTAATTCATATTTCATTAATACGAATATGAAATAATTATTTATCTGTTAATAAGGTTGAATCATCCTAAGTATCAAATATGGGTCCAAACATGAAAAGTGAAACATTGTTTATCTGTTAATAATTATTAGAATCAAATTTGAGATCCTTCAAACTTTTTTTTTCAAAATAAAATTACAAATAACTATTTGATCAGTCATATTTATTAAAAATTCGTGCAACCCATCAATTAACTTAATATTAGGTTAAAAAAAATCCATAACCTTTAATTTAAAAACAATCAAATTCATCAAATGTAATCCTTTCCAACATTAAATCAATTTGAAGAAAAATAATCGCAAATATTTGACCTTCATTAACCGAATATTATATAAAAATAATATACATGATTATTGCTAAATTACCCTAAAATAAT